>CALNVZ010003014.1:4918786-4929417 GCA_940671915.1 Paracentrotus lividus | reverse complement strand
GCACTTTTGTACACGGTATCTAGAAAAATTGCTTCATCCTGTGTTTGCTGGCGAAATCCCCGATGACGTCACGTACAGATCAATCCGCACTCAGAGCGCTGCCTGGCCTCGTTTTCTCGCCCCCTTTATGGTGTTGTAAGATTCATCGATCGATTATGTGAAATGATTTGAATTACAAGTATATACAAGTAATGTTTAAAATCATTAGTAAAAATAATGTTATGTTAAATGTATTTGTTATCCTATATTTTTTTTGTGTTCTTTATGTCGTGTACACCGATACCATAATGAAACAAAAAAATTCGCTTATCAATACTAGAAATCAGCCTACTAGTATTTTAGTGATATGTGTTTTTATTTGTTTTTATTTAGTTGC
Source organism: Paracentrotus lividus (assembly GCA_940671915.1). Classification (NCBI taxonomy): domain Eukaryota; kingdom Metazoa; phylum Echinodermata; class Echinoidea; order Camarodonta; family Echinidae; genus Paracentrotus; species Paracentrotus lividus. The sequence goes on along the minus strand of CALNVZ010003014.1, from coordinate 4,929,041 downwards.
CACGTAGAAAACATATGATCACTTCTGGTATTGTTTTTAAAAATCTGAAGATTCATCGATATATTAACATTGGGACGTATAGTAAACGTTATGTAACTTATGTACAGAACGTCCACAACGTTTTAAGATAGCGAACAAGCGTCGAAAGCGTCTCATACCCAACGTTAACACTCATACAAAAGACGTTTAATTTGTACCAAAAGTTAAACTTCTCAAAAAACCAAACAAATGAGAAGGCCAAACTAAAGTATTAAAACGTTAAAAACCAAACGAAGAGAAATCCTTAAAAAAACGTAAACGGTCGAAGACGTTCTGTTGCTGGTACGCAGCGGTGGGGTCAGCTACAGGAAGAGGAAGTACAGTCTTTTCAGAATTCTCTTCATGTCTTATAAGTATACCCACCAGAGAGAGATGAGAGAGTTACAAACACACCGTATGACAATCGCGACAAACTTATTTTTAAAGCCGAGTACGACATATAGCAGCCTATGTATACATGCGCGTATTCTGGGGGGGAGGCTTTACGGGCCCGGGCCCCCGGGGGCGCGCAGGGGGCGCCGAAAAGAGGAGGGAAAAGGGAGAAGGGAAAAAAAGAAAAGAAAGGAGAAAAAAAAAGGAGAAAAAAAAAGAAGGGAAAAAGGAAAGGAAAGGAAGGAAAGAAAAAAAAAAAAAAAAAAAAAAAGAGAAAAAAAAAGAGAGAGAGGAGAGAGAGAGAAAGGAAGGGGGGGGGAGGGGGCGCCCTTAGAAATTTTTTGGGGCGCCAAATCGACCTTAAATTTAGGGGCGCCAAATCGACATTAAACTTAGGGGCGCCAAATCGACCTTAAATTTAGGGGGGCGCCAAATCGACATTAAACTACGGGGGCGCCAAATTGAGCTTAACGTAGGGGCGCGCCAAATTGGCCTGAAACTTAGGTGGCGGCGCCAAATTGAACCTGAAGCTGATGGGGCGCCTAATTAGGATATAAAAACTTAGGGCGCCAAATTGAGCTTAAACATAGGTGGGGCGCCGAATCGACATTAGATTTAGGGGGCGCCAAATCAAACTTAATTTAGAGGGGCGCCAAAATGAGACTTAACGTGGGGCGCCAAATTGAACAGAAACTTAGGGGTGGGGGCCCAAATTGACCTGAAGCTAAGGGCGCGCCTAATGAGATTAAACTTAGGGCGCCGAATCGACCTTAAACTAAGTAGGGCGCAAAATCAACCTTAAACCTAGGGCGCTAAATTGATCCTTGAATTTAGGGGGCGCCAAATCGAACTTAAAATTAGATAGCGGGGCCAAAATGACCTTAAAACTTAGGGGTGCCAAAACGATCTTAAAATTAAGGGCCGCCAAATCGACAATTAAACTACGGGCCCCAAAATGAAAGCTTAAACAAAATAGGGGCGCCAAATTGAATTGACCCGAAACTTCGGTGGGGGCGCCAAATTGACCTGAAGCTGAGGGGGCGCCTAATTGATATAAAACTTAGGGGCGCCGAATCGACCTTAAACTATGTAAGGGTGCCAAATTGACCTAAAAGGGGGGCGCGGACTCGACCTTAAACTAAGGGGCGCCAAATTGAGATTAAACATAGGGGCGCCAAATTGACCTGCAACATACGTGGGGCGCCGAATCGACCTTAAATTTAGGGGGCGCCAAATCGAACTTAAATTTAGAGGGGCGCCAAAATGAGCTTAACGTGGGGGCGCCAAATTGACCAGAAACTTAGGTGGGGGCGCCAAATTGACTTGAAGCTGAGGGGGCGCCTAATTGATATTAAACTTAGGGGTGCCGAATCGACTTTAAACTAAGTAAGGGCGCAAAAACAACTTTAAACTTAGAGGGGCGCCAAAATGATTTTAAACGTAAGGGTGCCAAATTTAGCTCAAATGTAGGGGCGCCAAAATTTTCTGAAACTTAGGGGGCACTGAATTGACCTGAGACTTAGGGGCGCCGATTTGACCTGAAGTTAAGGGGGCGCCAAATCGATCTTGAATTAAAGGACGCCAGATTAAGCTCAAATGTAGGGGCGCCCAATTGACCTGAGACTTAGGGGTGCCAAATTTAACTTAAACTTAGGGGCTCCAACTTATTCCTAAACTAGGAACGGGTGCCGAATATACCAGAAACTAAAGGGGCCCCAAAATCACACAAAAAAACCAGAAGGGGTATTTAAAATGGTCTCTATCTAAATTATTTTAAAATTCCATTCCTCCTGGTTTGTATATACATAGCAAAATTTTCGCTCGCGCTTCGCGCTCGCATCATCTTTTCCCACTGAGTTATTACAATGTGTTCATGAGGAACGCATAAAATTTCCTGTTTTCTAATCATTCGAATACATTGAAATATCCGTTCCCTCATTGCAAAGGCCTATGTTTTTCATCTTTTACCAGAATTTACATTATGGGATTCTAACCGTCAAAACATTTAAATTTATTTCATTTCACGTTACACGTTTCACGTTTTTTTTTAAAATTGATCTTCAACTTATTAGCTGCGCCACATTGAACTTACACGTACGGGTGCAAAATACCTAACCTCATGGCGCTATAAATTAATCATAAGGTTATAAAGAAATCAATACATATTATTTGCCAACCTCTTTTGCAAATATTCAATCAATGTATAGACCTAGGTATATTCCTGTATGAATTAAAGATGCTCGTTGTTCCCTCACATAATAAATGTTGTCCAAGGAAAATGTTTCAAATTACAGACCTATTTCAAGTCTTGCCAATTTTTTCAAAAAAATTTTAGAAAAAAATGTATGATAATAGATTATTTGATTTATAAATAATGCATATATTATCTTTAAATCAATATGGTTTTCGACCAGGCCACTCAACATCTTCGGCTCTTGATTATTGTTCACACTGTTTAATACTCTTGATATAAGAATAATATTGCAATTTTTCAGATTGCAGAAGGCTTTATACATTGATCACACCATATAATTATTGATAAAAAACTTGAATTGTATTCATAAAGATAAATTGTAATACTCTGTACTTTAAATATTATTACATAATTATTTATCATACAGAGAAAATACAATATGTCGAAATATCCAAATGCGCAAATCACAGCAAAAATACTATCTCATGTGGGGTTCCCCACATTCTATTTTAGGGCCGCTATTGTTTCTTCTTTTTACAATGACCTTTGTAAAGTATCCAATTATGCATGATTATGTTTCCGACGACACTAGCCTGTTTTTTATCTCACTCAAACTATCATGTTTTACACAATTTATTCAATCCGAACTTGAATTAATATCTGAGTGGTTTTTTGCAACAAAAATGATAATTAATCTTACAAAAACAAATTATATGTATTTTTAGTAATTTTATTATACCTGTCAATCTTCCGGTAGAATGTGCAATACATATATTAAGTGTGTAACGTCAGTGAAATTTTAGCATAACAATAGATCATAAGTTACATGGAAAATCACATTGACAGTATGTGCAATAAGCTGGCCAAAAATATAGGAATTATGTATCGTTTACGATCATTTCCTAAGGAGATTTTTAAAACTAATGTATTTATTCCATTGTATACCCATACCTTAATACGGTATTCTTGCCTGGGGAAGTGCAAAGTAGACAGTCACATCAATAGATTATTATATTTTACAAAAACGTGCAATACGAATTATGTCTCATCCCCTTACCTTGCCATACCAATTCTCTATTTATTGAATTAGTGGTTTTGTACTGAGATTTAATGATATTCATGTATTAAGTTCTTATATTTATGTATTTATGTAACAATAACCTCTTGCCAGATTATATCAAAAACATTCTTTAAGTTCAATAATGAATTTCATGGATTAATACAAGAAATGCATACGATTTCATTTACCAAAACCAAGGCTCTCATTCTTTAAAACTCAATCTTATTTAAAGGACCTCAAATTGGAATTCAATTACTATAAATTCAAGCAATCAGTCTCATTAAATGTTTTTAAGTCAAAATCTAGGAATTCATTTTAAATAAATATTCATCAAGTGTGTTTATTTAAATTTTTAGCATATATAGGCATACCCCCTCCCTTTACGTTTTAGTTAAGTTTATTTTTGTTGTTGTTGTTGTTGTTATGAAATCTGTATAATTATGTTATAGGGTCACTATTACAAGGCTCGTTCCTTTCTTGCTTGTCCCTCTCTATTTAATTCAATGTATTTTGTGTTTTGTTTTTCATTTTGTGAATTTGACTGTTTGTATTTATTGTATATCTTATGGATTTTTAGAGAAAATAAATTAAATTGAATTGAAATTGAAGTTATGGGGGGTCAAATTGATTTTAAAATTAGGGCGCCAAATTAAGCTTACACGTATAGGGGCGCCCAAAGAATCTATTCTAGCGGAAGCGCTGGAACAAATCGGTCTATTAAATATATGGTCTATTCTAGAAGAGCAAAATTTCAAAATTCATTCATCCGGTCTGTTATATACATAGCAAAATTTTCGCTCGCGCTCGCGGCTCGCATCATTATTTTTTCAATTAATATTACATTGTGTTCCTGAGGAACGCATGAAATGTCCTGTTTCTAATCATTCGAATACATCAAAATTTCCGTTCGTTCTTCGCGCTCGCCTGTGTTTTCCTCTTACCAGAATTTACATTAACTTAGGGCGCCAAATTTACTAAACTATGGATGGAAGCAGAATATTAATAGATAGATAGATAAACAGATAGATAGATTAACAGATGGATAGATAGATATTCATCTTTCTTTCATAATTTATGTAAAATTACTGGGCAACATATTGGTCTTTGAATTATTGAGGCCAAATTGATCCTAAAACTTCTGGTCTCTATTACATAGAGCAAAATTTTTCGCTCGCGCTTCGCGCTCGCATCATTTTACAAACTGAGGAGCTATTACATTGTGTTCCTGAAGAATGCATAAAATGTCACTGTTCAGATCAATCCGATACATCAAATTTCCGCTCGCGCTTCACGCTCGCCTATTTTTTATTTTTTCTCTGTAACCAGATTATGAGGATTCTGAACAAACAAACATCACTTTACATTTGTTGATTTCACATTACTTGATAGACAAATTTTACATGATTTTATATGGCTCGCTTTCAAATCGTTTTGATGGACAAATTACAGCACCCGTTAAATGATATTCTGATGAAGAGCTAAACAAAATTGAAACCCCTGATTGCTTAGAATTCTTTGCTTTCTGATCGTAAAGTAGAGAAAAAATATCCGATTGCGCTTCGCGCTGGTATTTAGAATATTAGTATTTCCATCTAAATCGGTAATACTTCCTATTCCTAGAAATTCCTTTCTATGAACTCAATATTTAAAAAAAACAAAAACAAAAAACAAAACCTTCAAATAAATTATTCTTTTAAAATCCTTCAACGTGCAATTAAGCCCGTTGCCTATGTTTTCCTGCGCGGGGGGGGCCGGGGGCGCCATATTTTGAAAAGTATACAGGGGCGCCAAAATCACTTCGGGCCCCCCGGGGTGCGAAATCCTGGATACGCGCCTGATAAGTGTTATACAAAAGAGCACTTTCAAAAAGCTATAACCCTGCATTGTAAAAAGATACCAGGTCAGGCAATAACAAAGAATCAAGAATGCTTATAAGACCATTCAACTGGAACACAAAGAATATAGGCTTACAGTCAATGGAGAGTACAGTAAGATTCACAGCTACACATGTATACACTGTTTGTACAGTGGCAGTACAGACCAAATAGTACAAAACTAATCACAAAATTGGTTGTCAAAATACACAAAATATAGACCAAGTTAAAGCTTGTAAGTTATCTACACTGATCCTTGACCAATAAAGTATTAAACAATATAAGCAAATAACAAATCGACATAAAAATAATTACCTAAAAAAGATAAACTTCAGAGTCTAAATGAGAGAGGCTACCACACTATTGAGGTGCACACCAAAAAAAAAAAAAAGAACGTTTTATACGTCCAGTTAAATATATCGATCAACTTAGAATTTTTCAAAACGAATACCAGAAGTGATCATTATGTTTTCTACCGTATCAGGACATCTCCCCCGGAGGACAACTCCCCCGGGGACAATTCCCAGAGGACAGCTCCCCCGGAGGACATAGGGTTAGGGTTAGGGTTAGGGTTAGGGTTAGGGTTAGGGTTGTCCTCCGGGGGAGTTGTCCTCCGGGGGAGCTGTCCTCCGGGAATTGTCCCCGGGGGAGTTGTCCTCCGGGGGAGATGTCCTAGAACCGTTTTCTACGTGCAACTAAATAAAAACAAATAAAAACACATATCACTAAAATACTAGAGGCGATTTCTATATTGAAAGCGAGATTTGTTTGTTTCATTATGTATGTGTACACGATTCATAAAGAAAAAAAAAATACATAACAATATCATATTTTTAATGATTTTACATACTTGTAATTACTTGTAATTTCAAAACATTTCACGTACGATGATCTTTACACATCAACGAACGAGGCCGCGCGCCGAGGGTTGATCGATGACATCATCCCAGCAAACACAGAACATTTTCAGAACGTTACAAAATGCAACGATCTAATCAAAACGTCCACGAAACGCGTTAATTGAACCTTATAATGAGACTTATCAATCAATGATTAGCATATAATACGTTACACATATAGAAATAAACGTGTTTATTGAAATTATTTCGATTTAACAGTAATAAATTCATTCTTTGGTGTTTCATTTTATTGTGATATTGTTCTGAAACACACATAACTATAAGAAAATTAATTCAGTATTGGAATGTACTAACATACCAAATAAAGTAATAACTAAACATCACAAACAATACTTTCAATAAACTATAAATTTTATAGAGCATCATACAGTGTTAAATCCTAATGATATCCAGTATAATGTCTGCTTTTAAGCATGATTTAGATTGGAGACACTTCACTCTTAAGTGCCATTCCACAAAATGGTGGCCAAGGGTTTGATGTGCATGCGTCATATAACATATTTGTATTTCATATATTGTTTACACAAGTTTTTAAGAGGTTTCCAAAGGTTTTTAAAGGTTTTCTAGCCGTTCTTAAAAATTTTTTTTTTTAAAGAACATTTCAAGGTTTTAAAAACGTTTTAAAAATGTTTTAAGAACGTTCCAAACATTTTTTTAAAGGTTTTCTGCAAAGGTTTTCTGCGCAGGGGACGCGCGCACCTTTAAAAACCTATCATTGACTGTATTATGTTAAAATCAGAAATTTTCGGCGGCGCCCCCCCCCCCACCCTTAGTTATTCTACTTTCTCTTGACTCTTCCATTATCTGTTGATTCATTGGTCACCTTCCATATCATTTAAATATATTTGTATAATTCTGTAGAATCTTGATAAGCGAAGTCTAATCATATGAGTACTTCTGATGCAACTTACTTTAGGCTGATCTTCGGATTGATTTGGTGCTATTGCTTTCTGTTATTTTGGCTGAGTTTGATGCTTGATTTGATCGATTGTGGGTTGATATCAGTATAATTTGTGAAATGTTGCATTATTACTATAGTGTTTAGTGTTTGTTATCATTAACATCACTATCAGTTGACATCATTTGAGAACGAACATGAGACAAATAATTAAATAGGTAATTTAGTAAGAATTTTCTGCGCTCGCGTCGGTTCTAGAAAAAAATACAGTGTGTCCCACAAAAAATGCTAATGGCACTTTGGATGGGTATAATGTTACAATTACAAAACTATATTGTTTATAACTCTACACCCGTAAACTACTATTCGTGTTCTACAACTGGATGAAATTTTATGTGATATGGTCCAAGAATCCTAAAGATATGAGCATTTTGTCATTACACATCGGGAAACCTCTCCATCCAAGTTTGTATTGAGTAGTACCGGATGTGTCGAATAAAAAGAAACCCAAGTTTGATCATTAATAATTTGAAAAATATTTCAGTAGTATTTATGAAATTTGTATCACTTTAAAGTGCAACTCATTACCATTCTAATGATATGTCTTTCAGCTCACCAATATTACGCATCACTGAACCTCATTGTTCTGAAAAAAGTCTTGCAAAATTGTGAGTGCTTCACTTTCACGCTCATTGATGATCAAAGTTGGGTTTCCTCTTAGTATTTTTGAATAACGCATCTCAAGAAGCACGAAAGTGTACACTCACAATTTTGTAAGACTTTTTCAGAACAATTGGGTTCAGCGATGCGTGGTATTGGTGAGCTGAGAGACATATCATTAGAATGGTAATGAGTTGCACTTTACAATGATATAAACTTCATAATCACTTCTGAAATATTTTGCAAATTATTAATGATCAAACTTGGGTTTCTTTTATTCGATATACCCGGTACTACTGAATACAAAACTTGGAGGGAGACGTATCTTGATGTGTAATGACAAAATACCGTCTTATATCTTTGTGATTATTGGACCATATCACATAAAATTTCATCCATTTGCAGGAAATGAATGGTAGTTTACGGGTGTAGAGGTATAATTAATATAATATTGTAATTTTAATATTATACCCATCTAAAGTACCATTAGCATTTTTTGTGGGACACACTGTATATATAAATAAATGCATCGCCTTTAGGTTGTCAAGGTTCATAATTTCTGTTTACACATTGTGCTCACAAGGTTCACCCTCAGAAATATCCATATCAATTTTGAGCCTCCGCCCCCCCCCCTCCCCCATAGCTTCGGTCCTATCGAAATATCAACTTTGCCGTATATATCTTGCCATGTCTACAAATCGAATGAAAACACTTCCGTACATACTGGACTTTAATCACCTAACACAATAGAACCAAAGGCTTCCCTTTTTATTATCCCGAATAATAGGGGTTGATACGCTAAACCAACAAAACGAATGATTCATAATTATAACTCCTTCGTGAGTGACCTTGGTATCAAAATTATATAGAATTGAATCATAGGCTTGAACAATCAAGACGTGTCGTAATGGGGTTGAATAGTGTCGCTGATTATGAGAGAAAAGCTAGAGAGATCCTATCAACCAGTTCTTGGGAATATTATGATTACGGACGAGAGCGACGATGGTGCTACCAAGATAGTATCAACGCATTTTCCAGGTGAGTTGTGCGGTGTAAAAACTTTAATTTATCTCACCAAAATATATAAATACAGTAGGAATGATTTCAATTTCCTCACAACGTCATCGAAAGATTCAGAGAAATGTCATAAACAAATTGTATGAATGTGGCCACACCGGCCATTTTATTTTTGCACTTATTGATGGCGGGGGGCGGTGGCTTGGCATATTTTATATCCCCTCTCCCTTCGGTGAGGGTAAAACGAAACCAAATATTGGTAACAAAAAACAAAAAAAAATGCAATAATTATATTCTATAATGATATCAGCAACATTATTGTATTATGTATCTCGAGTCGACAACGGTCATGAAACACGATTGGTGAAATTTAGTTATAGGTCGCATAAAGGGCCTGTCCCACAGAAGGCGATCGTTGTGGCGACAACCTATGCATGTTAGAACCTGCCAGAATCGTGTCAGAATCGTAGGTGACCGAAGGTCATCTACGTGTCTACGACTCTGTCCACGATAGGCTCCGACAACGACTTGCTTCCATGCAAACAATAGGCTAACAATAGTTGGTATCTGATAATGCAATAGCCTCGACCTTCGCACATCTCGCGGCTCGACTTCTCTTGTCGCAGCTTAAAATCAACCAAAATATGAACTTGCGCACTGTGGCGATGGCGACCAAACCTAGAACTACATTTATACCATCGCCACCATGCGCCAGGATCCACAATCGCCCTGGTAAGATCGTGAACTTATCGTCGGTTTGTCGCCAACAAATAACGTAGCAAAATTCTGTTCGACGATGGTTGCTCAACAAGTTAAATAAACAATAGCCGGCGTCAGTTTCGTTGACGTCAATGACCGTAGCTGTCTTTCTTGTCGCGACAATGTTGCTATCGTAGATTGTCGCCAGATAGAACTTGTTTAGCAGAGCAGAACGGCGGCGCCGTATGTAGGTGCACGCATCGCTGAACCGAAAGGCCAGTGAATATTAAGCCGCCTACGACCTTTTCGCCACCCTAAATTCACCAAAAATCATGATCGCCTCGCCATTCAGAATACTACAAACAGTCGCCGCTGATTTTGGAAATTTTCAAAAATCTCTCACGACCCAATTTATGATGCGCGACTGAGAAGGACTATCACGAACCTAAAGGCGACAGGCGCCAGCAGGTAGAAAACACTTCGTCGCTCTGTGTCGTGTAAGGATCAGGCCTCATCAATGCG
>CALNVZ010003014.1:4883141-4913817 GCA_940671915.1 Paracentrotus lividus | reverse complement strand
AATGATCTGATCTAAGCGGCGGGAACAAAGTCCGTCTTTAAAATGCATGGTCGTCTATCTAGATAGAGCAAAATTTCAAATTCATTGCATCCGCGGTCTGTATATACATAGCAAAATTTTTCGCTCGCGCTTCGCGGCTCGCATCATTAATTTTTTTCAATTAATTATTAACATTGTTGTTCCCGAGGAACGCATGAAATGTCCTGTTTTCAATTCATTCGAATACATCAAATTTCCGTTCGTTCTTCCGCCGCGTCGCCTGGTGTTTTTCCGTCTTACCAGAATTTACATTAACTTACGTGGGCCGCCAAATTATTCTTAAACCTATGGGATGGAAGCAGAATTACTGTTAACTATACAGATCACGTAGACGTAACACAGATACACTAGACATAAACAGCTTCCACATCGCTCGATAGTAGAGATTCATCTTTCTTTTCATAATTTATGCTAAAACATTACTGGAGCTAAACATATTGGTCTTTTAATTATGAGGCCAAATTGATCCTAACTTCCTGGTCTCTATTACAAGAGCAAATTTTTCGCGCGCCGCTCGCTCTCGCATGCCATTTTTACAACTGAGGAGCTAATTACATCTGTGTTCCTGAAGATGCATAAATGTCACGTTATTCAGATCAATTCCGATACATCAAATTTTCGCTCGCGCTTCACCGCTCGCTTATTTTTCAGCTTCAGGTCAATTTGGCGCCCCCACCGAAGTTTCGGGTCAATTTGGCGCCCCTATGTTTAAGCTCAATTTGGCGCCCCCGTAGTTTAATGTCGATTTGGCGCCCCCCTTAATTTAAGATCGTTTTGGCACCCCTAAGTTTAAGGTCATTTTGGCCCCGCTCTAATTTTAAGTTCGATTTGGCGCCCCCTAAATTCAAGGTCAATTTAGCGCCCCTAGGTTTAAGGTTGATTTTGCGCCCTTACTTAGTTTAAGGTCGATTCGGCGCCCCTAAGTTTAATCTCAATTAGGCGCCCCCTTAGCTTCAGGTCAATTTGGCGCCCCCACCCCTAAGTTTCTGTTCAATTTGGCGCCCCACGTTAAGCTCATTTTGGCGCCCCTCTAAATTTAAGTTTGATTTGGCGCCCCCTAAATCCTTAATGTCGATTTCGCGCCCCACTATGTTTAGAGCTCCAATTTGGGCCCCTAAGCTTTTATATCAATTAGCGTCGCCCATCAGCGTTCAGGTCAATTTGGCGCGCCACCTACAGTTTCAGGCAATTTGCGCCCACTAACTGTTTAGCTCAATTTGGCGGCCCCCGTAGTTTTTTAATGTCGATTTGGCGCACCCCCCTAAATTTAAGGTCGATTTGGCGCCCCTAAGTTGTAATTCGATTTGGCGCCCCCTAAATTTAAGGTCGATCTGGCGCCCCCAAAAAATTTCTAAGGGCGCCCCCTCCCCCCCCCCCCCCCCCCCCCCCCCCCCACCCCCCCCTCCCCCCCTTCCCTTTCTCTCTCTCTCTCTCTCTCTCTTTTTTTTTTCTTTTTTTTTTTTTTTTTTTTTTTTTCCTTCCTCTTTTCCTCCTTTTTCCCTTTCTTTTTTTTCTTAGCTTTTTTTTCCTCCTTTCTTTTTCTTTTTTCCCTTTCTCCGCTTCCCTCCTCTTTTCGCGCCCCCTGCGCGCCCCCCGGGGGGCCCGGGCCCGTAAAGCCCCCCCAGAATAGCCGCGCATGTATAACAAGGCTGCTATAGTTCGTACTGGGCTTTAAAATAAGTTTTGTCCGCATTGTATACGTGTGTTTTGTAACTCTCTCTCTCATCTCTCCTGGTGGGTAAACTTATAAGACATGAAAAGAGAATTCTGAAAAGACTGTACCTTCCTCTTCCTGTAGCCTGACCACGCTGACCGTAACCCAGCAAACACAGAACGTTTTCAGAACGTTTTCAAAACGTTTTTTTTAAGGTCCTGTACGTCTTCGTCCTAAATGAACGTTTTTAAAACGTTTATATAACGTTTAAAAGTTTGGACTTCTCATTAAATGTCAAAGTTTAGGTTTTTTGAGAACGTTTAAAAAACGTTTTTTGGACGTTACAAAATTAAACGTTTTGTATAGGATGTTTACAAAACGTTTGGTATAGGACGTTTCCAGAACGTTTGATATAGGACCTTTAAAAAACGTTTGTGGACGTTTTGTACATAACGTTTACAGAACGTTTTATATACGTCCAGTTCAATATATCGATGAACTTAGAATTTTTTAAAACAAATACCAGAAGTGATCATTATGTTTTCTACGTGCAACTAAATAAAAACAAATAAAAACACATATCACTAAAATACTATAGGCGATTTCTATATTGAAAGCGAGATTTGTTTGTTTCATTATGTATGTGTACACGATTCATAAAGAAAAAAAAAAATAATAAATAAAAAATACATAACATAACATATTTTTAATGATTTTACATACTTGTAATTACTTGTAATTTCAAATCATTTCACATACGATGATCTTTACACATCAACGAACGAGGCCGCGCGCCGAGGATTGATCGATGACGTCATCCCAGCAAACACAGAACATTTTCAGAACGTTACAAAATGCAACGATCTAATCAAAACGTCCACAAAACGCTTTAATTGAACCTTATAATGAGACTTATCAATCAATGATTAGCATATAATACGTTACACATATCGAAATAAACGTGTTTATTGAAATTATTTCGATTTAACAGTAATAAATTCAGTCTTTGGTGTTTCATTTTATTGTGATATTGTTCTGAAACACACATAAATATAAAGAAAATTAATTCAGAATTGGAATGTACTAACATACCAAATAAAGTAATAACTAACCATCACAAACAATACTTTCAATAAACTATAAATTTTATGGAGCATCATACAGTGTTAAATCCTAATGATATCCAGTATTGATAATGTCTGCTTTTAAGCATGATTTAGATTGGAGACACTTCACTCCTAAGTGCCATTCCACAAATGGTGGCCAAGGGTTTGATGTGCATACGTCATATAACATATTTGTATTTCATATATTGTTTGCATAAGTTTTTAAGAGGTTTCCAAAGGTTTTTAAAGGTTTTCTAGACGTTCTTAAAACGTTTTTTTAGAACATTTCAAGGTTTTAAAAACGTTTTAAAAACGTTTTGAGAACGTTCCAAACGTTTTTTTAAAGGTTTTCTGCATGTTCTAACAACGTCCACAACGTTTTTAAAAAGGTTTTTTTTGTTACGTCTCGAGCTTCCGAAAGGTTTTTAAAGGTTTTATTTTGGTTCTTTTAACGTTTATAAAACGTTTTTAAAACGTCTAAAACCTATCACATTTTGACGTCCATAAAACGTTTTTACAAAACGTCCAAAAAACCAACTTGGAACGTTTTAAAAACGTTTTTAAAACGTCCATTTGTTAGTTGGGAACGTATCAAGGGTGACGATTCAGGGGGACGGGGTGGGACACGTCCCCCCCCCCCATATTTTTTATTTATTTATTTATTTATCTATTTATTTATTTATTTATTTATTTATTTATTTATTATTTTTTTATTCATTTATTTTTTTATTTATTTATTTATGTATTCATATCAATTCTAGTTGTAAACTTAAGAGATAGAGGGCGCTACTATTCTACTCAAAGCGAACGCGCCCATTGACTTTTTTTTGGTTTTTGGACAGTTTTTCACTTTATTTTCTTTATTGTGGCGAGCAACTACCTTTTCAAAGAAATGTTCAACTTGAATAAGTACGCTAAGAGTTTGATTTTTTCAGAAATAGGAATAACTTATGGCAAAGGAATAAAAGTCCTGTCACTTGTGTCGATTCAGAAGCCTAGTCAGATCAAATTCCTGTACAATATGGTATATTTTGCTCTCAAAATAGCTCATGCGCTGCATAGTTTTGATCCTCGATGCCGCATTATACTATTATAGCTTATTGTTCACAGGACAATTAAAAGCTTGAATTCTCAGCTTTCCGGAGATGGTACATTCATTTTAATTGATTAAAAAAAAGTCCTGTCACTTTGAACATAATCATAAGAGGTTCTTTCCTCGACTAGTCAATATATACGCTTATCACAATGCATATCGCACAGAAACATGTGAACGGCGTCTTCACAAGACTTGTGACAAATTCACAATCTATGTCATTGTTTTGAGCATCAATTTATATGAACTGCATATTCTGATTACAACTTTAGCACAATAAAGTTATAAGCTTGCCCAAATGTGTATTTCCTCCATCTGGTCTGGAGAATCTATTAACTAACAACATGATAAAAGTTCATCAATTTCTTTCATCTCCACGTACAAGTAGATTGCTCAACCGAACGGACAATACCATTCCAGCTGCAGGGAAGTCTTCTTACGCGAGTTTTTGTGAGCTAATTTATTATTGCAGCCAGCTGTATAGATTTCTGCGCTTCTCAGCCGTATTTCCAACGTCACTTTGTTGCGTCTGGCCTCTTAGATAATGGACGCGCCTTGTTTAATTACGATTTAATGCCGCACATTGGTATACGTTAACTTTACATTTTACATAGAGTAGAATTGATATGTATTTATTTTTTATTTTATTTTATTTTTTTATTTATTTATTTTATTTTTTTATTTTTATTTATTTTTTTATTTTTATTTTTATTTTTATTTATTTTTTTTTTTGGGGGGGGGGTCGCAAAACAGTTGAAACGTTGTGTTTTTTTTTTAATATCGGGGGTTAACTTCTCCGTCCCCAGTGATCGAAAATTGTTTTCCACGGGTCGTGATGAAAAAAAAAATCGCCGCCCCTGATTGTTGTTTTTTAGTTCCTCTCTCAATCTCATTCAGGTACCGAGTTCGAAGTCAAGTACTCCAGGATGTTTCGAACAGGAGTCTAGCTACCACTGTTCTTGGGCAGCCCCTCAAATACCCGATATGTGTCGCCCCTACAGCCACTCAGTCTCTTGCACATCGAGGAGCAGAAAAAGAAACCGCCAAAGGTAAACTATATCAATTGTCTTTTTGATTACAGAAAATTATTTTTTTATCAAATTTTGACCACCCATCAGATAACTGATAAATCATGATTATGGATTTTAAAAAAAATGCTTTGGAATTTAAACGAAATACAGAATGAATTGTATTCTCAAAAAATCACTTGTATTATTGCTATGATTATTATTCTTGAAATCCATTTATTTTTTAAAAACATTTAATAGGCCATTTCTCACATTTCACATGCTCCAACGGAAATCTTTTCAGGTGCCGAGGCTGCGGAGGCTTTGATGGTGTTGTCTGCTGATTCGTCCACCCGAATGGAAGACGTATCAGCTGCAGCACCGAACGGTCTTCGCTGGATGAATATGTATCCATTCACTGACCGTCAAGTCTCACTGAATTTCATTCGCAGAGCCGAGAGTTCAGGGTTCAAAGCTCTGGTTGTTACGGTAGATTCTCCCGCAGAAGGTTTGGATCGTCGGATATATGAACTATTTAACGAAGAACCTTTTGCCAGTAACCCCAATGTCAGGTGAGCTTGAGTCAATATTATTACCCAGGGACCAAGTAGGGTGGACCTGACATGTCTAGATATAAAAAGTAGTCCTATCTAGGATGGTTGTATGGACCCTAACCAACATCGCTAGGGCGGACTACTCTTCAGATCAGTTGCAGGAGGGTCCCTACAGGTGGGGGCGTCCAAAATAGCCGCCCCTTTTACAAAAATTAGTATTCTGAACAAAAATGGTTGAAGCAAAGTTTTAAATACACTGAGTTTGGTATCAAATCAAAGATAATAAAATTTCCTATAACTTGGTACTATTTTTTATAAGAATCATATTCAGTAAAGGTAAAATTTTAAGCGTTAAACTTGATTTTTCTCATTTTTTTCAAAAAATAATTTTTATCTATTTAGTGTTTTACCTCGTGTAATAATTATGTCAAGGCCTTAAGCGCGAAACTTTTCAGATATGTGCCCCAATGCATGGACAAGAGTATGTGAAAAAGGAAAAGCAATGCTCCTTTCCAATAAAAAGATATAACGCTATAAAGTTACGACTGCAATATACGGAAAAACGACGTTTTTGCCCAATTTATGTGGAAAACCCATACATATACGTGTAATACCCTATTACCGTGCGCGCATGTTTATTACACGGCGTGATCTAACAAGTATTATTACATGAATATGAAAGTTTCCATAAAGGTGAATAAAGAATGGACTTCTGTTGTGAAGGGTTGATCGGGATGATGGGGGGGGGGGGGAGTCATGGAACACGGGACCAATTTGGGGCGCAGAGGCGCGGAGCCAGGGGGTTGGGCTGGGGCTGCATCCCTCCCACTTTGTCAGTACGTGTACAAAAACGCGATAATGGCCATAGATTTGTGATTTTTAGCGCTGTTCAGCCCCCCCCCCCCATTTCGGGCTCAGCCCCTCCATTTTTAAAAATGCTTCCCGGCCGCCTTCCGCCCTCCCCATACCTGTGTTAATGTTGCATTTGAATATAGAAAGTTTTTCTTAGCAGGATGTGATCAAACAGATTTGGGATTAAAACTTAAGATTTCAAACCAGAGCAAAATTATGTGGCTGAAGCTTAATAATAATAATAGTTATACTACTACTACTACTACTACTACTACTACTACTACTACTACTACTACTACTACTAATAATAATAATAATAAAATCCAACCTTTATGACCAACAGTGTATTTTGCATATATTTACAATGTATCTTTTTGGTATCCGAAGGTAAGATAAATCGTTGGTTTTCGTGAATGGCTTATATGGAATGGTTGTATAGACCCAAACCGATATTCTTCGGATTGTTTCGATAGGCCAGCTGAAGGAGGGTGCCTACAAGCGAAACTGGGGAGGGGCAGGTTGTACAGTGCAACCCACCTTTTCAGGCATCACAAACATGACAAATGTGCCTCTTTCAATAGTAATATATCGTGCCCCCTTTTTCTAAATTAATAGTGCTCCTTTTTTTCTAAAAAAAAAAACCTTGTGCAATTTTAAAAATCTAAAACTCTAAAAAAGAGCACTTTTTGATACATTTTCAAACCCCAAATTTTCCTCAACCTCGCATGAAGAGGTCACAAACATCATGGTTGAATTAAACAAACTTCCGCTTGCTGCTATGCTAGAGACAAATATATTTCAAGTGTGTTGTCGACAATAGAAATCAACAGTGTCGTCCTGAGAGGGCTCGGGTAGGGGAGTATGCTGGTGCGGATCCATGGGGAACCCAGCGGGCTCGCCCCCCCCCCCCTAGCAAAAAAAAGGGGAAAAAGAAAAATGGACAGGCAGGCCGATTGAGCCCCTAACCTTACCCCTATGGTTCATTCGAGATGACCTCTTTGATGACCGAAGGCCAAAGAAAGGGCCCCCCTGTAATGAAATCCTGGATCCGCCACTGGTATGGACTAAAGCTTAAAAAAAGTTCTTGACTAATTTGTGGTTCTGGTTCACAGTCTATTCCCAATTTTAATGTTCCGCTCTTTACGCCACTTGCTGAAAGTACCCACCGTTTCAGAAAAAGTGCCCGCCCCTTTCCCCTGTGCCCCCTCTCTACTTTCAAGTTTGATCCACAATATCCCGATTGCTAAATTCATGTACTTGACTCATAATTGCAGTAAAGCATATTACAATAATTACGAACCTGTTCAAATAAAACTAAGAGCTAATAAACTGTCACTTAACATCGACAAAACGCATTACATGATTTTTAGTAATTCCATTGATTCTCTTCCGGGCCCTATACAAATTGATGGTAAAGTTCTTCAAAAAGTTCATTTTACTAAGTTTCTTGGAATTTTTATTGATGATAGACTATCATGGAAATTTCATATTGACTATATATGTAGATTGATATCAAGAAATATTGGTGTGATCAACAGGTTAAAGCATATGTTTCCTTTCCGGATTTTGTTGTCGCTTTATATGACGCTTATATATCCCTATCTGACATATGGAATCTTGGCGTGGGGCAACTCCTCCAAGATTCTCAATAATAGAATACTTATTTTACAAAAACGAGTCATGAATAATACACAATGTCCACTTTCTTTCTCATACCAATAGTTTATTTCTCAACAACAATATACTAAAAATCGACGACCTGTACAATTGGCATTTAGGAATCTTTATGTTTCAGTTATCACAAAAAACACTGCCCTCCCCTCTCATTTCTATCTTTACCAGGAATTTCCGGAAGTACACTCGTATCCACAAAGACAAGTCTAATCAGTATCACCCCCACCTCTTACGGACATCCATCGCTCAAAAAACTGTAGTTTTCACAGGACCCAAGTATTGGAACGAAATAGATCAATCTCTCAATTGATACCCAGGCTATCCCCCTTCAAAAAACGTTTAAAAAGAAATAATTCTGGAATCGTACTCCGTACTATTCCCACCATGATGATTATATTCTTTTTCCTATTAATCAAGTGAGCCACACTTCTCTAAAACGGCTAACAGGTATTTCATTCAAATCGTCTGACACGTGGAAACACTCTTTACTTCTATACCTCTTGTCTTCTCCTTATACTCATAGTATTTTTTTATTTTACTTTTATTTTGTTGTTGTCGTGTTTCTTTTTCTTGATTTTTCTCTTGATTATCATTTTTTTTTATTTTACAAGGCAATACCTCATATTTCGGAAATATTGAATTATCTTGAACAAACAAAAATAATTGTTTTATATCTAAACCCAGAGGGACCTTATTTACAAGCTATGCTTTTTGGGTTCGCTCATTTCTCCATGTAATGTAAAATTATTTAGAATCATGTTAAATATTATGTATATGAATATTTGGTTCTTTGCCAGAATTGTTTCGTATCTATTTATTTATTCGTTATTATGTATAATTCATTGATTTGTAAACTGTTGATATGACATGAGAAATAAAAAACCACTTGAAAACCACTTGAATAAAACTATGATAAAGAGGTCTCCTAAGTCTATGTCTAACCTTTATTTCCCTTCCTTCAATGTGGCTAGTATTAACCAACCAAAAGGAGTCATTTGTCAGTCAATAAATTCATATTGCCCATACACACAAAAAATGAGAACTAGTTTCCATGAGTAAAACCCGTTTGCTATTTGAGGCGAGTGCTTTTATTCGTATATCACGTATTTTTACTTCAGAATACTGTGTTTCTGTTAAAAGTACACACCCCGCTCTTCCAGAACATGTAAATTTAATAAGGGGTACTCAAAGAAAAAAAAAATATTGAGTATATATACACAATATTTTTTTTTCTTGAGTATCCCTTAGTAAACTTTACATGTTCAATTACGTAAAACAATTGTGCAAGTGAGTTTCTCTTCAAACTTGGTACGGCTTGGTGGATGATCGGGTGAAAACACTAACAATCGAGTAAAGTGAGAATTGCTGAGAAATTCTATATAGCCTGTAATTCACTAATGAGTAAACTACGACACGTCTTCGTACGTCTCAAGTCTCGTGAAAGTCTTCGAGAGCAATTTTAACTGGCTATGGCGGTACTTTTACATGTTGCGCCCGGTAACGCCCTACTCGGATCACGAGTACGGACATCATCGGAGACTGCTGCAACGAGGTCTGTTTCAATAGCGTACGTACGATGTATAGCGGAAACACAGAGTTAAATAACGCACTAAACAGCGGAACTGAGAGCGGAGAGCGTGCATGCTCTTGTCTTTGGATGAGTCCTATTCCTTTTTTTTTGTTTGCTTTGCCTGTTATTTTATAATGATATTTGGAATGTTCCGATGATATACATTCGTCTGATAACACTAACAAGCTAGATTACCATGGCATGGATTTCCCATTACTTTGTCAGTCATGACACAGTTTGAGTTTGATGCATTGATGTGAGTAAATGCAATGTATTGGTTTGTGTGAATTGATGCTCTGAAGTGAGTAATGCAGTGTATTGGTTTGAGTGATTGATGCATTGATGTGTATATCAATCGGAACATTCCAAATATCATTATAAAAAACAGGCAAAACAAACAAACAAAAAGGAATAGGACTCACCTTAGTGAGTAACGCTTTACATACTCAGAACAGTCAGTAAGTAAAGGTTGCAACAACTCATCACAAGCAAGTTGATGAGTTTGTGCAACCTTTACTTACTGACCTCTCTGAGTATGTAAAGCGTTACTCACTAGATTAGTTTGTGCAATGTACTCAAAACAATTAGTTATGTTACTCAATAAAATGAGTTAATTAAATAAACTCATTTTGGTGTGTCACTATATTATCAAATCAAAAATACTCGATTAGGTGCGTTTCAAAGTAGCTTTATTGAGTGAAAGCACTCATGGATGTGTGTCACTATATAGTAAAAAATACTTGGATATTTGAGTTTGATCACTCATATATCTCTTTACGTGCCACCCCGTCCTAACCCCTCTGCCGCACTGGTAATCTGTACATGCCAGGGTCTATATCCCCCACTGCCAAGTTTTTTCCCCCTTGACAGTAAATACTTCCTCATAACTTTAAAAAAAAAAACTTTCGACAACAATGTTGTACTTAAAATATGTGGCATTTTTATTTGTCTCCAAAGTCACACCAAATTCTGTTTTTAAAAATATGAGGGCAATTATCTAAACTTGCATTGTTCCAGGGCATGAATTTGGTTTTTATTGTGTGCGATTGTTTGTGCACTAGGTTCCTATCAAAACGTTGACAAACACATTAAATTACACACAAAAAATTTAATGTAAACTGTGTAAAGACAAATTGCCCAATTAAAAGCCGGATGTGCCCGCCGCAGAATCAAGCGGATTAACATGTGAGTGTGCAGTGCGCAGAACAATAGAATCGGCGTAATCAATCAACGTTATTCCGAATGTGCGCAATCATGCACGAAGCAGGGGAGGGTAGGAAACAAAGCATGGATTAAGCAGTCAATAGTAGGCGAGCAAGCATGAGTATGGCACCGAGCAGTAGGCTACGTATCATGCATCCGGCACATAAAGAGATATGCAAGTTCTCATTTTTTGTGTGTACTCATAGAATCATGCCTAACCCAAGTTTGATCACATCCTGCAATGGTGGTGTGTCCAGTTCATGCATTGAATAGAGTATTGCATGCTTAAAGGGGCACTTAAAAAAAATTATTACCACAAATTATTAAAAAAAAGAACTGATTTTTAGCTTTGCAACCCATTCATCTGGGCCGAATTTCCAAAGTAACCCTTATAGCAGAATGATTGAATAATTGATTGTATGATATAATATCACATAATTAGCACTCTATGAAGTGACGTGCTCCAGGCTAATATAATTATATTTAAAGAGAAGATCAACAATATAATAATAATAATAATTATTATTATAATAATAATAATAATAATAGTGGCATAATAATAATATTGGCTACTTCTATAGTGCACATGTCCGCCTTTCGGCGCTCATGGTGCTTAAAAACCCTAAATTAGAAAATATTCTCTTGTTTCCTCAGACTGTTAAGTATATAGTGCTATTAAGTGTTTGTTTGAGGTAAGCCTACATCTACATAGGATACGTAGGCCCTAAAGCAAATCATACAACAGGTCTGAAGTATAAATGTGAAAAAAGCTCATCCATAAGTTCGTTGTATAAAAAAAAAAAATATTCACGGTACTTTTTCTACCCATGTCGAGGCTTTGACTTGTTGTTTCTATGTTCAGGAAAAAATATTAAAATAGAAATAAAAACAAATAAATTTCAAAGTAAATTTCCATTATTTTATACTGAAAAGACACGATACTGAAAAAGACCGCCCCAAAGTGGGCCCTGTTTTCAGATCACCCCAACATGTTGACTGATAAATCCATCATAATGATAATATTAGGTTGTTAAATTTACCGTTATAATACAAATTTTATAATCCAAAATCTGTTTGATCACAGCATGTAAGAAAAACTTCTATAATCAGGTACACGTACTGGGGGAGGGGGCAGGGGCCGGGGAGCGTTTTTTTTTTTTAAAGGGAGGGGCTGAGCTCGAAATTGGGAGGGGGGGGGGGGTAACAAGCCTAGGAAATCACCAATCTAGGCAGCCCTGTGGCCGTCTTTGCGTTTTTGTACACGTTTAGGGGCGTATCAGGACATCTCCCCCGGAGGACAACTCCCCCGGGGACAATTTCCGGAGTACAGCTCCCCTGGAGGACATAGGGTTAGGGTTGTCCTCCGGGGGAGTTGTCCTCCGGGGGAGCTGTCCTCCGGGAATTGTCCCCGGGGGAGTTGTCCTCCGGGGGAGATGTCCTAGAACCGTTTAGGGGAGACCGGGTATGGAAGTTACACGGGTCAGTTGTTACAGTTCTCAGTGTGTTGATGTAACAACTTACCCCAATTACATTACATATGTAAAATTACATTTTGTCTCAATTTTCAGGTGTTAATATTTTTATTTTTCTATTATTACTTTTGTCTAGTCTAGAGCTCTACTTGATCTACTGTTAACGATGTCAAGAAACTGGAAAGTTGAAATTAAAGTATGGTATAAGAGATTTACACATTGTCAACTTACCCCGTATGTTTACATATTGTAACAATTGACCCCGTATGGTGTAACAACCTACCCCGTATATGGGGTAGGTTGTTGCAAAAAAATGTCTTCACTAATTAAGCTGTAGTTAATTAGTGTTTACATGTTTTCAAGTTTTATATGCCTCAGGTTTTAGCTAACATAATAGGCTAACTACAGACCCAATATGGAGTGCGTGAGTTCTTTCATTAGAATTATCTGGCCCAAAATGTGAATTTTGTAACGTCCATACCCGGTCTCCCCTACTGACGAAAGTGGGGGCTGCAGCCCCCTGCCCCATCCCCGGCTTCGCGGCCTCTGGGGGCACGTTGTTTTCGGTATAAATAGGCATTTATGTATATTATCAGTGCACTGTCTGCTCACTGGAAAGGCAACCTTTAGCAAAATAAAACCCCCAAAAACGTATCTGTGACTGCAATCATCGTAAAAGCTCTTTCTCCATAGCATGCGCCAAATAACATCCGATATATTGCACAAGCACAATTTCATTAATTTGATTAAAAACAAGTTAATAATATTAACATCTGCCGCCCCAAAAATTGGTCCCGTGTTCATTACCCCCCCCCCATCCCCCCCCCCCTCCGTGGTGCCCTCTCACACTAGAGCGTTTTGAGGTAACGTGTGTCTAGCGTTCACGATTTTCACTCGAAATTTGACTATGTCAAAAATACGCTCAAGAACGCTCAATTTTTCCTGCCCAAAATGGAATTTTTAATGAGCTGTAAACGACTGAGAAGCGAATACATAGCGTCAGGGTAACGATGACTGCGCGTGCTTAGCGTCCACCTAACGATTGCCGAGCGTTAGCAACGACTGAACAGCGATGCCCAACTTATGTCTAGCGTGTTTAGACGTGTTAAAGAACGTTAGGAAACGCCAAACATGTGCGTATTGAGTAACGACTGCCCGACGTTCGTGGAATGTTAATTGCACTTTCGTGTAAGTTCATGAGCGCGGACTGTCGTTCGAAAATCGCTTGGCAAACGTAGGAAAGCGTTTGCTTTTCGTTGGTATACGCAAAGAAAACGCAGAGGAACGCTGAGGTCGATTTTCGATTTTGAAGCAAATTTTTTTGCGTGTAACAGCGTTCTTATAAAGACGCTTTGAAAGCGCTCGGCATTCGCTACTTAATCGTTTAGCGCTTTGGGTGAACGTTCCTTCAACGTTCAAAGCGCGTCCAACCAACGCAGAACTTTTGTTTGTATGTTTTTTAACTCCATTTCCTCATGTCACCAAATGAGGGCGTATTTTTTTTTACCTCAATATCCTTATGTCACCAAATGGGGGCGCTTTGTGTTATCGAATAAAATGATTAAAGGGCGATTCTTTGAAAAGTGAACCTTTTTGGGAAAAAATAAAGTTTGTCCTTTTTGTTTTTAAGCTGCACATTCATATAGATCATTGTCTTTAAGTTTCATGAAATGCATTTTTATCTTAATTTTACAAATTTTCATGCTCATTTGCATAAATTAACATGCAAAAATTATTTTGAATAGAAATGGTACGTAAAATATCATTGTTTGACCCTGACTTGATTGTATATGCTGGTCTCCTTACTTTTGATTATTGTCATTATACCCTTTTTTTAACTTCATTCCTTTAAATATATAATGAAAAATAATAGTGTTGAATTGATTGTTTTAAGATAATTAACTAAAGAAATCAACTGCCATCAAATGTCACACACGTGACCCAAAACACGAAAGTTAACGCCCCCCGAAACCATGGTTCCAATTTTATTACAATTTTTTCTCAAAGCTAGATTATAATGTGCCTGTGCATTCTCACCAAATATGAAGCCATGATAGCTTTAAATTAGTTATTAATTAACTTTGAAATTGTTCTCACACGTGACCACGGTCACGTGTCATCGTACTTATGTGAAACCAATCTATGGTATTGCCTTAAAAAAAAGGGACCAGGCTATTAGTGGGCCATTCTTTGGAAAAGTGAACCTTTGGGGACAAAAATAAATTTTTGTCTTTTTGGATTTTAAGCTGCATATTCAAATAGAGCAAATGTCTGAAGTTTCATGAACTGATGTTTTTCGTGATTTTTGCAATATTGTTCATGCTCATTGGCATAATTAAACATAAAGGATAATTAAATATGGAAAACGGTAAAATAAAATATCATTTTTTTCAACCTGACTGGAATGATAATGCTGACTTCCTTACTTGGATTACTGTCATTATATTTTATTTTACCTCTATTCCTTTTAAATCTAACCCCAAAAAATAATGTTTGTTTAAAATGATTATATTAAGATAATCTTAACCTGGAAATGATTGTCCCTCAAAATGCCACACACAAGTAACTCAAGAAAACACAAAAAGTTTATGCCCCGTCTTAACATGGCTCTGGTATTATCATAATTATTTCTTTCAAAGCTAAATTTAATGTACCTTTGCATCTCACTAAATAATGGAAATCCATGACAAGTTTTATATTGATTAATTAATTAGCAAACAATTGGTCACACACCGTGACCCGCTGGGTTGGGGGGCGGTCATAAATTCTGAATTATTTCACTTTCATTGGCTGAAATTAATTAATTATAGCATTATTATGCTCAAATGGTGTTGCAATAATTTTTGCGAAAAAAAAACAACAAAAAGAACAAACAAACAAACAAAACAAAAGGTAAAAAAAAAAAACAACAAGGAAATACATAAGAAATTCATAAAACATGAATATACACAAGGAATTTAGTTTTCGATATCAATTTTTTTCCAAAGTACAAAATTAGGAATCCTATAAAGATTATGCAAACACAAAATTAGCATTCCAGAAGCTGTAGTTTGTCAATTAGAACAAAAATTATGATTTCATGCAATGCGTAAATTAGCATAATTGATTCATATAAAATAAATTATTATTATTATGGGAAAATTAACAATGCCTTCTTAGTAGTTATATCACACTACCAATCGTGCAAATTTTCGGCGCGCTCGCGCGATCAACAGCCAAGACTCTTATAGGGGGCATCATGGCCCCTCCCTTACCGCCCCTTCCCCAGTCTTGACAGCTACCAAAACACCCCATTGACTGACTAGGGTTGAGTTTATATAAATTTTTACCACAGCGTATATTAGTAATTGCTCAGAAATGTACATTATTGCATAATACTATATTAATATTATTTATTCTGTACAATATTGCCATAGGTCACACACGTGGGACCCACTAAAATGTCACACACGTGACCCGACATCACGATATAAAATAATAGATAAAAAAAGAAATTTCAGAGATATCTCCTATCCAGTGGTATTTTTTGGTTCACAGGTCCATAATGCATGTCTCACAGCAATGAGAACATTTCATCATTTTAAAACTCACAGGAATTTCAAAATGAAATTGAACTTTCGAAATCATGCTGTTCTGTGAAGTCACACACGTGACCCACTTCTTTTGACCTCTGACCTTGAACATGCATATTGTAAATATCAAAAAATATTTACAAATGATAGCCAACAACATACATTAGCATGATATAAACATTAAATCAGTATATTTTTAAAATTGTTAGAGTTATAGCCAATTAAAGTCAAGATTTTGCATAATTTCGGTCACACACGTGACCAAGAATGGTCCTAAAGCTTATTTTGTTTTGTGCTCAGTAGTTTGCCCTCCCTGTTTAAGTGTTTTTTTTACATGTAAAGTAACTATTCGGTATATTGGAATCTAAACATTTTCTACTTGAAATATACATGTAATTGTTTTCTGTGAATACCAAGGTATAAACGTATCTAAACCTTTTAAATGTTAACAAAAATTTGGTATTTTTTATATTTTATTTAGCATTTTGGAGCAATATATTAACTTAAAATACGAAGTTGTTCATTAAACTTGGATATTTTTATTATTTTTTATTATTATTTTTGTTTATTTATTTATTTTATTATTATCATTATTGTTATTTTATTTGTTAATTTTTTGCTCTAGCCACATCATTTTTGCTCCAGCTTAATTTTTTTTTTACCTTGTTTGTCCCCGCTTAACTCTCCGGGAACCTGGCAGTGGCGGATCCAGACGGGGCGCATGAGACCCGCACCCCTTCTATGATTTAAAAAAAAAAATGATTGACTGTATATGTTAAAATTGGAAAAAAATTTCGCCTGCACCTATTTTTTCCCTCAAATTTTCGGAATGCACCACTCGTATTTCAAAATCCTGGATCCATTACTGCTATGGATATTTCTTAGACGACAAAAAAAATTAAGAAATAATAACAATTGATTGTTAAAGGTCTTTTATGTCTGTTTTTATCATAACGGTAGAATATTTTTATTTTGATTATTTATATTTTTTACCAGTCACACTTTTTAATTTAACCCCTCACTTAGACAAGAACCATTGTTTTTAAACCTAGATTTAAGACCAATAGCAACCCTACACCTCAAAAGCGTTTCATGGGATAGCACCGAGGGGGTTTGGGTAAGCAAAAAAAGGTTGCCAGACTGGTTATTGTGGTAGATGAAGTACTTTTTCAATACCCGGTCATGGTTTAGGAAAAATCCAATATAAAAAAAAATAATAAAAAAAATAAACATCAAAATCATTTATGTGGGTGGATCAATAAGAAAATCCAACCTTTTTGACCAACAGTGTAGTTAAAAATGCAATGTTTTCTATCTCAAGAAAACAGTACCATCTTATAACACCCTAATATTGTATTGAGTTTAGATGTAGTGTAAAAGAGTATGGTAGGGGACATTTGGCCCAACCCCTTCGTCTTGATTAGGGTTGAGAAATTAAAAAAAGTATATTTTATCTAATATGACACAAGCCCGTCCATTTATTTAGTTCATCTTGATTTTAAAAAAGCGCAAGCTGATTTTTTCACCCATCAATTTATTTGAAATAAATTAAGTGAAAAAAAAGGGGAAAAAAGTCATAATTATGAGGGGGTATAAGACATCAGGATCATATAGGAAAAAACAGAACAAAAAGGAAAACAAAACGTTTATGCAGTTATCAGAATGCTTGACTGTTCAACACTTTTAACATGCCAATACAATGAATACTATCAATGAATAAACAATTTTGTGCCCATAAATTTGAGATTAAACCAAAGGCTTCCCCACTAACCTTCCCACTACCCCCCCCCCCAAAAAAAACAGCGACAAAAATGTATGCCACAATTATGTTTGGGCAAAACGGAACTTTCTGTCTCAATTAAAACAACATTATTCCAGAATGCTTATTTCTCAATAATGTTCTTTTTTGTTTCTTTTTCCTATTTTCATCTTTCCAGTCTCTCTCCCATTATCTTATATTCATTCGTTATCTCTTTCTCCTCTCTTCCCCTTTCTCTCTCTCCATCTCTCTCTCTCCTGTTTGTTTCTTGTTGCTGTTTTTTTTTCATTCTCTTTTTACCTCTCTTTCCTTTTTGTCTTCCCAGTTCTCCATATCTGAGTTTCTCTTCCGTTCCCATTATTCTTCCGTTGGTCCAAGGCTTTTGTTTATAACCTATCATAATCATTTGTTTCTAACCAAAATATTAAGGTTTGTATTCTTAAATTACAATGAATACCACTTGACGAAAATCTTTCTAAACATACTTAATGGCATAAATAGAGTATTTAACTAATTAAACATTTATGTATCACTTTATACATGTATCCTACTCGGTGTTTATTAAGGTTTTTAATGTTAACCTACCATTTACCAGGCTTAGTGAGGCAACTCTGAAAGCGCTCGCAGCATTCAAGTATTATGATAATTACTAAATCATATAATATAGCTAATCCCAAATGAAATAAAGATTAAGAGACCACATGTATATTGAATTACATGTCAATTGATTATCCATAATCTCTTCTCCGACATAATAGGAAGATTTTATATTATTATCTATTTTTATTTTAATCGAGGCAGGAAAAATCGATGCATTCAAAGATATTGATTAAAAAATATGAAAAGTAATAGTAATAAACCATAATTAAAAAAAAAAAAAAAAACTTCCGAGCTAGATTAGACGCGTTTGGGAACGAAATAGACGACGAGGGAAACGACACTAGAGAACGACAAAGGGAACGAACATCCAACGCGAAATAACGTATCTCGCTTGCTTAAGCCAGCGCATACAGAACCTATTGATAAGTGCGTTGTTACGCGCTAGAAAACGCTTCAAAAACTGAACGTGTAACAAATTATGAAATTTATGTCAGCGTACATTGCGTTCAGACAACGATTAATTGCGTATGGTTAAGAATAGCAGACCATTCTTGGTCACGTGTGACCAGAAATTATGCAAAATCTTGACTTAATTGGCTATAACTCTAAAATTTAAAACATATACTGATTTAATGTTTATATCATGCTAATAATTTTGTTGGCTATCATTTGTAATACTTTTTTGATATTTGCAATATGCATTTTAAGGTCAGAGGTCAAAAGAAGTGGTCACGGTTGTGACTTCACAGAACGCATGATTTGAAAGTTTATTCATTTTTGAAATTCCTGTGAGTTTAAAATGAATGAAATGTTCTTTATTGCTGTGAGAATGCATTATGGACCTGTGTAACCAAAAAATACCACTGGATAGAGTCATCTCTGAAATTTCTTTGTTTATCTATTATTTTATATCGTGATGTCGGGTCACGTGTGTGACCTATGGCAAATTGTACAGAAAAAATGAAATATTATGTATTATGCAATAAAGTTCATTTTGAGCAATTAACTATATCCGCTGTGGTAAAAATGTTTGAACTCAACCCTAGTCAGTCAATGGGGTGTTTCGGTAGCTGTCAAGACTGGGAGGGGCGGGTAGGGAGGGGGGCATGATGCCCCTATAAGATCTTGGCTGTTGATCGCGCGAGCGCGCCGAAAATTTGCACGATGGTAGTGTGTGATGTAACTACAAGAAAGCACTGTTAATTTTCCCATAATAATAATAATTTATTTTTCCCATAATAATAATAATTTATTTTATATGAATTTTTGTTGTAACTGAATTTGTATATTTTCATATTTTGTATGTATCTTACATTACATTACTGAATAATTATTATGTATAATATGTTAATAAGTTTATGATTTAACGTTGTTTAATCTTTATTGTAAAGCGCTTCGAAGCAAGTTAGTAAGAAGCGCTATATAAATTTAACAATTATTATTATTATTATTATTAATTATGCTAATTTACGCATTGCATGAAATCATAATTTTTGTTCTTATTGACAAACTACAGCTTCTGGAATGCTAATATTGTGTTTGCATAATCTTTATAGGATTCCTAACCATTGTACTTCGAAATTTTTTTTATATCGAACTAAATTCCTTGTGTATTTCATTGTTTTATGAATTTCTTATGTATTTCCATGTTTTTTCGACCTGTTGTTTTGTTTGTTTGTTTGTTCTTTTTGTTGTTGTTGTTGTTGTTTGTTTTTTTTCGCAAAAATTATTGCAGAACCATTTTGGAGCATAATAATGCTAAAATAAATTGATTTCAGCAAATGAAAGTGAAAATAATCAGAATTTATGACCGCCCCCACCCAGCGGGTCACGTGTGTGACCAATTTGTTTGCTAATTAATAATCAAATTAAAACTTGTCATGGATTCATATTTAGTGAGATGCAAGGTACATTAAATCTAGCTTTGAAGAAATAATTATAATAATACCAGAACCATGGTTAAGACGGGGCATAAACTTTTTATGTTTTCTGGTTACTTGTGTGTGACATTTTGAGGGCAATTAATTTCCAGGGTTGATTATCTTAATATAATCAATTTAACAAAATTATTTTTGGGGGGTTAGATTAAAAGGAATAGAGGTAAATAATAATATAATGACAGTAATCCAAGTAAGGAAGTCAGCATATCCATTCCAGTCAGGGTTAAAAAACTGATATTCTATTTACCGTTTTTCCATTTAATTATCATTTATGTTAATTTATGCAAATGAGCATGAACAATTGCAAAAATCACTAAAAAACATCAGTTCATGAAACTTCAGACATTGCTCTATTTGAATATGCAGCTTAAAATAAAAAAGCAAAAGTTTATTTGTCCCCAAAAGGTTCACTTTTCAAAGAATGGCCGAATAGCCTGGTCCCTTTTTTTAAAGGCATGACCATAGTTGGTCACACACGTGACCCGTGGGTCACGTGTGTGACCAATTTCAAAGTTAATTAATAACTAAATTAAAAGCTATCATGGCTTCATATTTGGTGAGATGCAAGGCACATTATATCTAGCTTTGGAGAAAAAATTGTAATAATAATAGAACCATGGTTTTCGGGGGGCGTTAACTTTTCGTGTTTTTGGGTCACGTGTGTGACATTTGATGGCAATTAGTTTCTTTAGTTAATTATCTTAAAACAATCAATTCAACACCATTATTTTTCATTTAAATTTAAAGGAATGAAGTTAAAAAAGGGTATAATGACAATAATCAAAGTAAGGAGACCAGCATATACAATCAAGTCAGGGTCAAACAAATGATATTTTACGTACCATTTTTCTATTCAAATTTTTTGCATGTTAATTTATGCAAATGAGCATGAAAAATTTGTAAAATTAAGATAAAAAATGCATTTCATGAAACTTCAGACAATGCTCTATATGAATGTGCAGCTTAAAAACAAAAAGGACAAACTTTATTTTTTCCAAAAAGGGTTCACTTTTCAAAGAATCGCCCAGCAACGTTTTCGAACGTACACACCAAATTCCAAGAACGCTGGTCAAACGTTAGCTCAACACGCCGTAGTGTGAGGGCACCTTCACAACAGATTGGTCGAGAAGTCCATTTTTTAAAAAACCTTTATGGAAACTTGCATATTCATATAATAATTTTTAGATCACGCCGTGCAATGTATACACATGCGCGCACTGTAATAGGGTATCACACGTGTATGTATGGGTTTTCCACATAAATGGGGCAAAAACGTCGTTTTCCGTATATTGCAGTCGTAACTTTATAGCGTTATATCTTTTTATTGAAAAAGTGTATTGCTTTTTCTTTTTCACATACTCTTGTCTATACATTGGGGCACATTTCTGAAAAGTTTCGCGCTTCAGGTCTTTACATGATTATTACACGAGGTAAAACAAAAAATAGATGAATATTAATTTTTTGAAAAAAAATGGAAAAAAAATCAAGTTTAACGCTTAAGATTTTACCTTAGTTTACGGAATATGATTCTTATAAAAAATAGTACCAAGTTATAGGAAATTTTATTATCTTTAATTTGATACCAAACTCAGTGTATTTAAAACTTTGCTTCGACCATTTTTGTTCAGAATACTAAATTTTGTAAAAGGGGCGGCTATTTTGGACGCCCCCACCTGTAGGGACCCTCCTGCAGCTGATCTGAATTAGTAGTCCGCCCTAGCGATGTTGGTTAGGGTCCATACAACCATCCTAGATAGGACTACATTTTATATCTCGACATGTCAGCTCCTTCAAAAATATGGGGTTTTGCTCCCTGGGTATATTGATCTATTTTATATTTTACCTGAATGCTTATAGCCTAAACCACGGAATCTCAGATTTTAAGTCCTCTTGACTTAATTGAATTATAGGTTCTTAAATATTTTTATATTTCTTTGATCAACAATAAGTTTGTAGAAACACACACACACAAACACACGCACACAAAAAAACATAAATAGTGCAAAAACAAACGAAAATTGATGCCAGAAAACCTTATCATTAGCAAAAGGTATTATGTATTAATAAGACAATACTTTAATCACAGACATTGGGTTCATCTAGAAACAGAATTCTAAAGATATTATGATTCTTTCTCTTCAAAAGTGCTGCGAATTTTGAGTCGGACCTCCCAGCTTCACGCAAAGCAATCGCAGAGGGTGAGAGAGCATTTTGGGAATACAATGTGAACAACCAATTTAATCCTACCGCAACATGGGATTATATCAGATGGATTAGAGAGAGCACCTTTTTGCCAGTCGTTTGTAAAGGAATTTTAACATGTAAGTATGTCTTATATTCTGTTGAAAAAGTAAAAATCAAACATGTATTTCTGTCTTATGTCCAATATAAATTTATCCTATATCATGACCATCTTGGCAAATAAAAAAAAATCATAATCATGTCAGTTATTCGAAATATTGTCCGATTTAGCAAACTTCCTGTATTCACTCATTGATACGTCTAATTTTTAGTCATTCACATTAGCACATCAGCAACATGGCAATAAAAATGATTTTTTTTTTTTTTTTTTTTTTTTTTTTTTTTTTTTTTTTTTTTTTTTTTTTTTTTTTTTTTTTTTAAGAGAAACTCAGTTAAAATAGGTTCACAACCGTATACGTTGAGGCCAGAAAGAAGAACATAATTATTTTATAGAGCAAATTTTACTGGGAAAGTCCTAAATATGCTCTATAAAACTATTATTCGTTATTCTCATTGTTTCATTGATGTGTTCATTGTTGATGCTATCATTACTATTATTATTATTATCTCAGCAAACCTGAATACATCACTGCATCTTCAAATAATTAAATGCAGTTAAAGTCCTTTAGTGTCCAAGTGTTTTAGTATTTAGTATGGTGACCCAGTAAAAAGATACCTTCTAAATTGGAAGGTGTTGAGATATCTGTGAGGCATTCATCCCATTTTAACGGAATGATTGATACAAATTTAAACGTTGTAATAAGCTTTAATGTTGTCATTGTAATATCTCCTTATAACCCAAAGGTGAATCTGCCAAAGCTGCTGCAGACGCAGGGGTTGATGGGATACTAGTATCAGCTCATGGAGGAAGACAGATGGATGGTGCTCCTGCTCCGGTAACTAGACAAACTCCCTCCTTTTCTGATCTTGATTATTTTGATTGAATAAATAAGAAAAGGTTTTTATTCCGTCAGTCAATTAATTGATTAATTGTCCTGTACACTGTCACATCAATCATGTGTTAATAGTTACGATCAATTGGCGACTTTTTATGCATGAAGTCTGTGCAACAAGACAGTATTCTGGTTGGTAACTATCGATTTGCAATAGATTGTGGTTCTTTTTGTAACAGGACACTGGTAGTGGAGAATCATTAGTGTTTTAGCAGTGAATTATGTTTTTTTTTTTTTTTTAGCTTCGTCTCAAATTGAATGCATTTATTCCAATAGATCGACGCCCTTGCCGAGGTGGTGGATGCTGTCCGTGGTCGAGATATCGAGGTGTACATGGATGGTGGGATAAGAACAGGGTCAGATGTCTTCAAGGCTCTTGGGAGAGGTGCACGAGCAGTGTTCGTTGGAAGGCCTATCTTATGGGGACTTGCTTGCGAGGTATGGAAAAGAAAGACGTCAGCAGTGTGAGATGGTGAGCGTGTGTATGTGGGGGAGGGGCGGTCAGTGTTCAACTATCTTTTGAGAGTTGCGAGCGAAGTTTGTAAAAAAAAAGAAGGAAAAAAATTAGCAAGATTGTTGGAGGGTGTGGGTGTGTGGTGGAAAGGTTCCTACGAAGATCTATTTGCTAGCGAGGTATGGGAAAGAAGGGAGATAGAAGATATGGCTTAATATGTGAGGTGGCGTGAGAATGCTCGTTTGTGTGTATTTGTATGTGTGTGTGTGTGTGTGTGTGTGTGTGTGAGTGAGTGATGGACGGTCATTTTGTATTGGAAGACCTGCCTTATATCATATATACAATTGGTTGTGCGATAAGAAAATAAAGCATTGAATTGAAAAAAGACATTTAACAAGAAAATGTGTGGGCTGGATGTGGGTGAGGAATACTGCAACAAATGGAGATATGCGTACTGATAAAACATTTTATTTGCTCTTTATACCGTTTAGGGTGCAAAAGGCGTCAAAAACATGCTTGATATTCTCCGGTCTGAGTTAGATTGTGTCCTAGCAATAAGTGGTAAGTAAGATTATAAAGTAATATTCTATCCTGTCCTGTTTTGGCAAACACAAATTTCTATTTTTATATTTTTGTAAGGAACGGAATATAGTAGAAGCTTATTTAGTATTTGACACAATTGATTGAATAGATTTATAAACAAGAGTGAACTCTACAGATTGTAAAACGATAATTGAAGGATGCCATATTTGGGTACTTTGAATTTTCTATTACTTTGAAGGAAATTTATTTTCATTGAATTGTTAAAGAAAATCAAGGACACAAAATACAATAACGTGTAAAGACATTACTGAGCCTCTTTCATAAATATTTACGCATGAAATCCTCGATCCACCACTGACTTAAAGGCAAAGAAAAAATAAAGAGAATGTGTTCTTCTTTTAGCATCACTATTTCCTCTCTTTAATGACGTTTCCTTTTGATTGTTTCTGTTAGGATGTACATCACCGAATAGCATTCCAGAAGATACAGTTGTTCATCAATCATATTACCATCAAGGCCCTAGATGGAACAGCACCAAAAGCAAATTATAACCTTCATAATAGAATCTTCATTTGCCGTATCTGCGTATGATGTGTGCGTACTTTAAAAAATAAACATTCAAGGAAAATTGCGTTTGATATTTGAGTTCTTGTAGAATACTATTCAATTCAATTCAATTCAATAATGGTCTTTATTTGAACAATGCTTCGCAGCCAAAGGCTGAATTGCGCATGTTTACAATCATTTTAAGTTTACATTTGATTATACATTGCATGTATAATAACAGCTTTTAAAAATGAAATGATTTACCATATTTTTACATTGAATAAAAATAGATAATTACTCATAAAGATAAAATAACATAAAAATTATAAAACAGAAATATACATGGTTAAAATGCAAGAGAGACTAAAACTTTCTATAAAATGAGATTCATGTTTATGAAAAATGTTTGCGTTATTTTCCAAATATACAGTACTCAAAAGCTGGCAAGATATTCCAAATTCTAAAAAGATTCGTATTTCGAAAGTTCTGGTGTTGCAAATTTGTTTCGTTGAAAAGTTCAGATATTTAAAGGGTGCATATTTGTATGCTACGACATAATTATGTATTGGTATAGTAAATTTGGCTTTGTAGAATGAGTTTTACTTTTAAATTGATTCTACCTTTACATGTACATGTATATTGTAAGAGATAATCAGTAATGTAATTCATTCAAATGCTGTAAACAATGAATATTAAAATACATATTGCACATTTATGTTATTTTGTATTAGGAGATCAGGAAAAGATCATTAT
The DNA here is from genome assembly GCA_940671915.1 of Paracentrotus lividus. Taxonomy (NCBI): domain Eukaryota; kingdom Metazoa; phylum Echinodermata; class Echinoidea; order Camarodonta; family Echinidae; genus Paracentrotus; species Paracentrotus lividus. The sequence goes on along the minus strand of CALNVZ010003014.1, from coordinate 4,888,232 downwards.
TGCCAAGGTAAATGAACATAAATAATCATTATAAGCACATACAACAAAACATCATAATCGATCGTCTATGAGGTCTTTTACATCCTATTCGGCATTTAGAAGTGTTACCATGTAAGGCAATGGACTGGTTTGAAATCTGTTTGTTTTGCATTTAAATTGTTTGTATTTCAGCTCTTTCCTGAAATTGTAACGATTGTTCTCTTTAGTTTTGAACCAGTTGCAAGTAAGTGTGTTCTTTGTTGTCGATCGAGCAAATTCAAGACATAGTTTTCTTTCCTTCTATCTTCCAAATTTTGCAGGTAACATGAGCTGAGTGCCGAATCGTATGTTACATAGTTTGGACCCAACATAATTCTTATATATATATATATATATGTATATTCCGAAAATGTTATGAAACTCTTTTGCTCATTTTCTTTTGTTATGGTGTAATAATAAAGATTTAGTATTATAGAGTAACCAGCACCTGTGGCAAATTTTATTCTTTAAAAGCCTATATTAAAAGCCTATAAGCCTATACAGTCTGTTTCAAATAAAAGGTAATCTGTTTTTGGAGGGGCCGTATTCCCAGCTAATCCATTTTAGATATTTAGTTCTATCACTGTGCCATTGTGCCAACAATACTCCAACCTAGATCCGTCTGTATTGCATACGGGTCTCTATCATCAGGAGAGAGGATTACAGCACGTGGAGCAAGAGCCCTTGCACAGTCGTAGCCGATCAGCATACCTATTACAACATCTTGAAGATGAGCTATCATATCAGCAATTTTGGCTAGATGTTGATACGATCTTGCCATCTCAGGAGTAGGGATGTGTTTAATTTCTGCTGGCATGATGTCTCTTGTGTAGGTAGGAGGGAGGCTAATAACCTTCTTTGAGTTACTGAAGGCTTTCACTTTAAGACCAGTCACCTTTTCAGTTGAGATTCTCTTATTCTTTGTTGTCATTGTAGAGAGTAGCAGGTTCACCTTCTCATTGCCTCCTTAGTATCTGCCAGGATGAAGGTTGTGTCCGATTGGGTATCCAGCAAAGCATACATTAATCTTTCGGCATGGCAGGACTCGTGCGACGCAGCCACACAGGAACAATCATTGATGACTTCACCGAATTACTTGAATCCAGATTCGATGCATAAGATTGCGCCTCCAGGGTTTCCTTGTCGTTGTTACGTCTGTTACTGCTTCACATGTCGTCATGTAGCACTGTGGGATGCTTCTTCTTACATGTTTTGCATGTTTTTCTCTGTCGACATCTCTTTGAAATATGACCTTCGTTCAAGCAAGCGAAACAGAGACACTTTTCTCTTATTATTTCTCTCTTCTTTGGCATTGGGTGGAATCGAAGGCAAGACAGTCACTGATGTGGTGTTGACCTTGGCAGTGAGAGCATGATAGATTCCTTTTCTCATCAGCATTTCCTTGTTGTTAGGATCCAGTCTGGAGGAAACTTCAACAAGAAGAAGCCGGTCTTTTTCTGACTTTCTTTCGAGATCTCTGAGGACTGAAGTGAGGTGACGGGGTCACAAGCGCTCAAAGCTTCTTCGTTGATGAAATTTGAGAGAACTGAGAATGGTGGAAATGTTCCGCAGTCTTGTCGCCACTTCTACTCCATTTTGTGACCAACCAATCAGGCTGGGAGTTTCATCAATAGCTTCCGATTCTCTCTCTCATCATCGAGATGACTTAGATGATTCAAAATTTTGAAGCTGTTTCACACTGCTACAAAAATTCCCAAAATCTCCGAAGACCAGCAGCATCTCTTGCTCCTACTCTAGACCATGCGTCAAGCTTGTCACGATAGGCATTGAAAACCACAAATGGGTCACCGTATCTCTGTTCCAATGCTCTCTTTGCCTCATCATATCCTACAGCATCTCCGATCATGGCATATCCTTGAACCAAGGATCTCGGCTCACCCGTAATGTAGTTCAAGAGAAAGTAAAATCGTTCTCCTGCCGGAATTCCTCGATGTTCAATTAGGGCATCGTAGCTTCTCTTCCATAACGTATAGTCCATTGGATTACCTGCAAATACACCAGGCTCTGGAAGAGGTAATCTGCTGTGGCTGAGAAGCTCCTTTAAATCGTTAGCGAGATCATTATTGCTTTCTCAGTGTGAACGACTCCCTTGAGCACCTTCCTCATTGGCTGAACTCTGAACTTGAGAAGGACCTGGTTTGCTCTCTTGATGCGGAATACTATCTTGAGCACCATCCTTAGTACCATCATGGTTGGCTAAATTCTCAACGTGAGAATGACCAGGTGTTTCTCCATTTACCTACTTTTGAACTCCACTTTTAGATGAACGGGTACCCGATCCAGACCCATCCTTTAATTGCAGAAGGATTGTCATCGTTTCTCTCATTATGGAGGAATGCTCATCTTCAATCTCTTCTAACCTTTCTTCACCATCATCGTCGATATTCAAAGATGGAGTCAGAGTGGAGAGCCTTTCTTGTTCAGCTATGGCACTATCCAAGGTTCCCTGTAACATATCGCGAGATGCTTTTGAAAAGTACAGTTTAACATAGTCTTTTATGTCTTGGATGGACATTTAGAGTGACCATACATATAAATACACACTCCACATGACTCTATGTGAAACATGAAAAAATCTACCTACTATTTTCTTTTTAATAATTTCACATTTCATATAAATGAACAAAATAATTATCAAACTAACCTCTTTGCCTGCCTTAGTGACAATAAATCAGTTTAAATCCCCAGGATGTTCTAGCAAAAAGGGGATTCCAATCCGCACATTACAACCAATGTTGCATTGACTTATGTTTGTATTATGAAATATACCCTACAATAGCTGGTGCATGCTGTATCCGAACTGCCAAACGTATTACAAAATTTACATGTAAGTTTAATGTTGTACAATGTTGAATAAAGAAAGAAATGACTTGAGTGCAAAAGAGTTTTCTGTGCACTTTCATTACAACCACCATGACAGTTGCCCTTCGGTTACCTAAAAAAGGTAACCGAAGTTCAAAGGTCAGTCATTTCAAAAGTACATGGTTTATTCTTGTGATTTGTTTACTAAAATATTAAGAAACTCATCCGCTTTATATACGACGTTGCTTACGTCAAAATTGTCACGGGTCACAGAGTTATGCGGCGGTCACAACTCGTCGTAGGCTACGGGGCACGTGCCGTCAACGTAGCCTGCGTTGCATGTACAATGCACGCACAGGTCCTGGGTCAACTTCTGCGCTTCCTGCGTTTCTGTAGTAGGGGGATTGTTAAAAAAAAACTCCTGTACGTCGTACATGCATTGTACCTGCCAGGTACCTCCGCTGCACGAATTTTGCACGTCGAAGGTACGGCGAGTTGTGACCGAAGCATTAGGGTCCTTTGAAGGTGAAAGGTACAAAACCCACTTTTCCCAAGTTTTTGGTTTGTATGGTACGAAACCAACTTTCTGTAAGTTTTTGCTTTCGTTTTTTTTCTTTTCACACCAAGTTTCAATGAAATGCAACCTCATTTGCCAAAATACCAATATCACTGGCAACAAGATGGGCTCACAATTGTGAGCCTCTTGAGTCTCAGAGACTTCATCGTTACGTCTCCTGAGTCTTCAGGGCGTCGCGGGAAAATCGAACATAAGTCTAAAAAATTGTCAAACCTGTTCGATTTCTTTTAATCGCTGGAAAGTTCCGACAACGTCTCTGCGACGCGTGGATACTTAAGGGATGTCGCGGCAACCCCGAAAAGACGTCACAGAGACTTGCTCACCTCTGAAAGAAGTCTACTACAAGATTGAACATGTTTGACATTTGTTTGGTCTTCTCGCAACTTCCTGGACTCTCAGGAGATGTCGCAGCGACCTCACCTCGACTTCAGAGACTTATAATCTCATTGCCAATGAGAAATCCACTTTAGCAAAGGATATAACATTTCATTGAAACTTACTGAAAAAGTCCCAATGACACCAACTACTTTCAAAGGATGTGTTTGGTACCCTACAAACACTGACAAACCAAAACTTGGAAAAAGTGGGTTTTGTACTTTCACCTTCAAGGACCCTAACTCTGTGACCGATGACACTTTGGACGTTAGCAATGTCTCAAATTAAAGCTAATAACAGACTTAATAATTTTGTAAACAAATCACTAGAATAAACCATGCACTTTTGAAATTACTGAACTTTGAACTTCGGTTACCTTTTTTTTTAGGAACAACACTGTACAAACATCAGTGGTATTGATTAACACCAATTTAACACTACCGTTTTTGCAGTGAAGAAGTATTATCCATCATTTTATAGGTTTTTCCGGTCAAGTTTAAATATCTCCAATCAATTTGACATTTCTGACAAGCACTTTCGTCCGAAATGTGAACTCGATTAAAAATCTACACGATGAATCAAATGACCGATAGCTCCGCTCCATGCATGAGGTATCGTTTAAATTGAATGAACATTAACGAATTCGATTGGAAAGAGTTTAAAATTGACCGGGAAAACCTATGTTAGGTATTTATTATCTCCTGACTAAAATCATTATGATTATAAACCTAATATTGGTTGTCATCTTTTCAGAAGAAACATTAGACAAAAATATATGTATTAATGAGCGGCAAGGTTCACCCCTTAGGGAGCCTGAGGGTCATAGCATGTTTGAGCCCATTCCCCCTCCCCCACCCTAAAAGTTGGTCCTGTCATAATGACGACGTGTAAAATTAAGTGGACTTTGCAAGACAGATTATCTCGCCATGTCGACAAATCGAATGACCACACTTCCGTACATACTGGACTTTGGTCACAAAGCACAATAGAACCAAAGGTTTTCCTTTTATTATCCCGAATAATAGGGGTCCATACGTACACCAACGAAAAAGGAACAAAACGAATTATAGTATGACTCCTGGTTGAGTGACCATGATAAATAAGATAGATAGAATTGAATCAGAAGCTGTAACAGTCAAGACGTGTCGTAATGGGGCTGCACAGTGTTGCTGATTATGAGAAACGAGCCCGAGATATTATACCTTGCAGTTATTGGGAATATTATAATTACGGAAGAGAACGACGATGGTGCTACCAAGATAGTATCAACGCATTTGCCAGGTGAGTTGTAGAGACTT
>CALNVZ010003014.1:4860376-4875963 GCA_940671915.1 Paracentrotus lividus | reverse complement strand
TTGATCCTCTGACATTTCAATTTCAAAATCACTCATCCGTGACCGTCCATCGCCATTTTGTCCATTTTTGGTCATATGAAGCAATTCTTCCAACTTCAATATATCCATCATCCTAGATGCTACAAACTTCTAACAAAATTCATTAAATAGTCCATGAATCAGCCTTTCAAATGCATCCAACAATTTTTTATTACAAAACCATCTTCATATTTTAAATTAATTTCAAAATCAACTTCGTTATGACCTAAAATGTTTTTTACTGAAAACACGCAAAAATGGCTATAACTTTCTTAAATCAATTCCATTTGCTTCAAATTTCCAGGGCATGTTATTCTAATAACTGTGCACACAATCCACATGTTTCACGCTCCAGTACGTACGCAAATTTTAAAATAGCGCCCTCTAAAGTTTCAAAATTTAGCTAAAATCCAAGAGGCTGCATCTGCGTTGTGCCCTGTTAAAACCGTACCCTTTTTGGATTTAGGTAGTTCAGACTATGTCCTTTCCAGCAATGTAAAGAAAAATATATCGATTCATTGGCCAATTGCTCAAAAATGTTGTAGAAAGTAAAAATTATCGATAACAGGAAATCAAGTTTAACTTCCTCTAAAATTGCGAATATTCAATCTAGGGGCTTGAAACTTGGCAAGCATATGTATCAATACATTTCACAAACTATCTGCCCATTTTGTTAAAATTTGATGACGTCATCAAAAAGTTATGGACAAAAATAGCGAATTTACAATGCATTACGTAACAAGCATTACGTCATTGTCGTTCAATATTTGCTTATAAAAGTGACATGACAATGACCGCAATGTAATTACCTTTCCATTGATACCATATAATATAAGGTTGCAACAGAAAATTTTGAGTCAATCCAGTTTTTGTAGAAACCATTATACCAGCTCGCTTCATAATCGCGAAATCGAGAAAGCCACAGTGCTCAGATTACTATGGAACGCCATAGAGGAAAAAGGATAAAGATAAAAACTCAACAACGTATACAAATCGCGATTGCTTAACACACATTTGTTCTACATGTGAAGGTTATTTCGGTTTACCAATATATTTCAAAATATACGTTTACATTTTTATAATCCTTAATATATTTTAGTCAAAGCGTCAATGCACGCACATCGTTCATGTCAACGATTGCAGTTCTAGTTTACCATGTACTGTATTTGCATATAATATTGATGTGTGTGAAAGTCAACTCAACTCTAAATACATTATTGGTGATAAACGTTCAAGGAAAATAACTTTTAATATTTGAGTTCTTGGAAAATACATTTAATATAATATTTCTAAAATATCATGCAGCTCTTTTTGCACGAGCCCATTTTCTTTCGGCATGGTGTAATACAGATGATTTACCGTAGTATTAGAGTAATCAGAACCTGTGGCAAATTTGTATTCTCTACAAGCTTATTGTGCATTTAGCTTTATTCCTCTACTGAGGTGCTTTTGCAGGGGACAATATTGCTCCGGGCTTTTTTTCCATTTCATTCTTACCTGTAGGGTTAGTGTTAGGGTTGCAATAGGGTTATATGTTGGGGTAATGTCATTTTAACGGCTGAAGTTAGTAATTCGATCAGTGTTCGGGATAGACCGCATAGTAGTTGTCGCTGGAGCATAGGGTACATGCAGGTAATATGGGCCCCCTAAGCTCATTTGCCTAATTTGCATAAAATTACGAAATGACACACAGTCTGATCTTTGTTTATATGAATAAATAACTACTGCTGTAACTTTTATTGTGAAAAAAAATAATTATCACCAACCCCCCTGTCTGCAATATTCAAATGTTTACGTCATTACCAAAGTGCCCATATTACCTGCATGTGCAGGTAATATGGGCACATGTATTATGCATGTTTCAAAAACTACAATGACTCTACCATGTCTGGAATTTGCTTAAAATGTTGAAAATCATTAACTTTAAGATATAATTTGAAATTATAAGACCATTCAGTATATCATTTGAATATATATTTCATTGTTATGTATTTTGTATATTATTTTTTTTAAAAATATTATTTAAATACTATTTTCATTATACAAGTCAATATATGCCTACAATAAGTTATTTATATTAATTATATACTGTGTTATATCCCCCCAAAAAATCTTAGCAAAGAAATTGATGCCTCATTCCAATACTAAACACCAGAATCATTTCCGCCATTTTGGATGTCCCGTATTACCTGCACTAATGTTGCTGTGTCAGGCAAGCATTCAATGCCACATTGCACCCCTTCACTAAAACAAATTGACCTGTACACGCTAGTATGATCAAAATGAAACTATAAGCTTACTAAATATACAAAACAATTGAGGTTACCCCCTCAAACACTCTTTCACCATCACATTCTGTGAAATATCAAATTTTACATCAGGGTAAAAAATTGCCGTAAGTTTTACCTACCTTGTTGGTTTTCAGCAATTTTCTCAGAGAAATTTCGGCATTAGATGCTCTCACGACGATATATTTTCGTATACAGTTCATATGAACAACATTATGGTGCTCACACCGGTCACCGGTCACCGGTTGACGGTCACGACATGATTTGCTTCAGGTGGCCCATATTACCTGCTGGCCCATATTACCTGCATGTACCCTATGTCATTGAACCCCAATTGTGTGCACCTCAGTTATATTTTAAAAAGTTTGAAATTTATATTTAACGGTAGATAAAAATATGAGTACATGTTTTATGCCTCTTTCACACATGACATTATAAAATAAATGGTAGTAGTGTATATCCGTTATGTGGGGGGGGGGAGGGGGAGGGGGATTCCAAGCAATGTTTTATTGGATCTCTTCATTCCACGGATGATTTTTTTTTAAAAATATTTACTTGTATAACATAGTGAAATCCATGACATGTATATCTATCATTTGTTCTTTAATCATGTTTATATTACATTACTTTTTGTTTGTTTTACATTACATTTATATTGCTCTTTTTTGGTAATAAATGAATACACATTTGAATTTTAATTTGTAAAACTTCTTCTTATTGTACTCACATCCCTTATTTGGCATTAAGGTCGGGTGATTCAACCCACGCTTAAAGACCATATGATCTACCGTAGATGTAGATGTAGTAGACCTATATAGTAATTGTCTGCTTTAATGTCTAGTTCAATTTGATACATCAATGTGTGGCTTCACTCGAGAAAGTAACTCAACTGCTAAAATAAAGGGTTACATTGTCGGCCTAGGCAATAGGCCTTTCTACACGAAGGTGGTCTCATGAACATTTTAACTTATGTACAAAATATGAAAAAAGTGAAGTTCTACTTACACCATACAATCGTGTGTATTTCTTACCTTAAAGGGCCAGTCCCACAGAAGGCGATCGTTGTGGCGACAACCTACGAAGTACTTTTTAGATCGCCACCATGCGCAGGTCCAATCGCCTATAAGATCGCGAATTATCGCGTCTGTCGCCAACAAATACGTAGCAAAATTCTGTTCGCCGCTAGTTTCTCAACAAGTTAAACAATAGCCAGCGTCAGTTGGGTTGACTGTCTTCTCTTGTCGCAAAAAGGTTCTGTCGTAGATTGTCGCCAGATAGAACATGCACAGCGGAACGGTAGCCAGTTGTAGGTTGCCTCGCTCCAGCGTACGTTGCACGCATCGCTGAACCGAAAGGACAGTGAAATTTAAGCTGCTACGGTCTTTATCGCCACCTACATTCACCAAAATCAGGATCGACCTCCCATTCAGATACTGTAGGCCTACAGTCGCCGCTAATTTTTGAAATTTTCAAAAATCACTCACGACCCAAATTATAATGCGCGACTGAGAGGACTATTACGAACCTAAAGGCGACAGGCCGCCATCAGGTAGAAAACATTCGATCGCCTGTGTCAGTCGCGAGGATCGCCACAGTGCGCAATTTCATATTTTGGTTGATTTTAAGTTGCGACAAGAGAAGTCGAGCCGCGAGATGAGCGAAGGTCGAGGCCATTGTATTATCGGATACCAGCTATTGTTAGCCTATTGTTTGCGTGGAAGCAAGTCGTTGTCGTAGCCTATCGTAGACAGAGTCGTAGATGCGTATATGATCATCGGTCACCTACGATTCTGACACGATTCTGGCAGGTTCTAACAGGTTTAGGTTGTCGCCACAACGATCGCCTTCTGTGGGACAGGCCCTCAAACACTCGGTCATCAAACACAATCAATTATCAAAGTCAAACACGTCAAGTTTGAATTCAAGAGAAATAAATATAAGGCGTATAAATTACTCAACATGTCAGCATACCTGCTATTAATTCCGTGAGAGCTTCAAAACTAATCCAAAGATCTGTTACCAGAAATATATAACTTCCTTTCGACGATACTTTCAATTCGTCATGTCAACATGTCAGCGCCACACTTAACAACGGGTCGCCGAAAAATGGCCGACCCATCAGCGTACAACGTTAGCGTTTGGGGCTAGCTTTCCATAGAAATTAAATCTGCGGTCTTATCTTGAGCCTATACAGGGGCCGCGGAGCGTTTTTGAAAGTGGAGGGCTAAACCGAAGAGTGGGGTGGGGGGGGCGCGACAGGCTAAAAATCACAAATGTATGGTCGTTTTTGCATTTTGTACACGTTGGCTCAAAAAAAGGTGGGAGGAGGCTGCAGCCCACCTCCCAGCCCCCCCCCCGGCTCCGCGGCCCCTGTATTTTGGAAAAAAACTTCAGGATAAGTTAGGTCTTTGATTGTAGTTGAAAAAGAAAGGGGGGGGGGAAGAAAGAAAACGCGATTCGGAATCATGGGGGGGGGGGTGCCTGGCTGGTCCTGATCTCAATAAAGGCCATAGGCCTACTTAGGGAATAGCGCCTAAAATCGGAAAATTGGGGCCAGGCTTTGAGAAAAAATAGTCTAGAGGGAATTATTTGTCCGAGGTTGGACTCGCAATTAATTAACCGAGGGGCGAATAGAGGTGAAAATAATAATATTGCCACTCTAACCGAGGGAAGATGGATAACATTAAGACTAGTAAATTAAAGAACATGGAGAAGATGAAAGTTTAAGAAAGAGTAGAGAGAGAGAGAGAGAGAGCCGGAGAGAAGCCCATAATATACAGGACAGAGAGCACCCCTAAAATGGTCTGATATGAATTATTAATTGAGGAGTTTCATTCCAAAAGGGACTAAACCTACTTTTTGAAAATTGAGTTATTGATATCAGGCCGTTGTTCAGGTACCGTACGTCTTTGAACAAAAGGGTTTTTTTTAATTGTTGATTGCAACTGTAAGAAAATGCATTTTGTAATGTTCATTTTCCATAGACGCGTGTACAAAATCGGGTCAACAAATGCCATTTTCTCAGAAGGTATAAAAGTGGATTTAGTCCCTTTTGAAATGAAACTTTTCAATTGATTTCTCGCTCCATTGATACACAAGAGCTACAAGAGAGAGATAAATAAAAAAAAAAAAGAGGAACGTATACTTGTAACATATAGGCTAAACATGGAGTGATAGGCTATATACAGTTTCTGAACAGAACAGGCATCGACATTTTCTTGATATTTTAGGAGAAGTTGTAAATAAATTTTTTCAAACAAATTTAGAGATGGCTCCTTCACCATGAATGCTATGATTATAAAGTGGAATCCATTCCCGAGTACTAGTATATTATTTGCTTAATATGATATTTATTTATTATTATTTTTTTTTTATTATTTATTTTTTTTTTTTTGGTCAACAAGGAAATCCGTGATCATTCTCGATAATCTTGTCCAATTTATTATCTCCCAGGGAGCGGAATCACTTCTTTTGCCATTTTCCGTTCCGCGGATTTTTTGGCAGACTTTTGTGAGGGCTTCTTCCATTTTCAGTAGCTCAACAAGACAGCTAACGATTTGCCTGCTTTGAGATTCTTCACTGCTGATCCGACCTCCAACTCCCACCCCCCCCCTCCAGTCAGGCGGTCAACCATAATTATTTTCGTTCCGGATTCAGAGACACCCCCTATCACAGGTTTTTCGAAAGGGATGGTGCATCAAAATTAACCCCCCCCCCTCCACTCTATATTACATGCTTTTGAAGGGGAGCCAGCAAAATTATCGCCTTTTCACAGGTTTTATAACCATATCTGATACCCTATTTCAGGATTTCTCCTTAAAGAATTGAAAACTAGGGTAGATGTAGGGAATAGCGGACAGTAGGGAATATCGGACGGTCACCACATGTCCAGCCCTAGCTGCCAACATAAGATCAACTGAGTTGAAATACCGGCATCTATTGGTCAGGTGGTCTGTCTGGGAAGGTTGAATGCTGTATTCGACAACAACAAGTAAGAAATCTCCGAGAAAACTACCAAAATCTGTCAAGGTAGGAAAATTTGCAGCCTGAAAAATGGCCTGATGTAAAAATTGACATTTTAGAGAATGTGATGGTATAAAAATATAATTGGGGCATGACCTCTATTTCATGCATTATCACTGGCGTAAATCCGGGGGGATGGGGGGATACATCCCCCCCCCCCAGATTTTGAGGAGGGGGGGATGGCCTGTACAAACATCCCCCCCCCAGTTTTCAAGAAAGAAATGAAAAAAAAATACACTAGATTATTGTGTTATTGGTTAAAATAGCGCTTTCAATACTAAAATTGGCCTCTTTTTTTACTCCAAAACCCCCAAATTTTCCTGCTCGGTCGCTATGCGACCTCGCACTAAGTAACAAACAGTAGCGTAGGTATTAGAAGGTTGGATCCAATGCCCTCGTCCGGGAACAAACCTTAAGTAGGGCACTGCTGGGAAAGGGTGTTGTTGACAAACAGAAACATTAATGTAGTTGTGTGCGGGCTAGGTTGTTGGAGGGCTTGGGGCTTGCAGCCCACAAATTTTTCATAGCAAAGATTGTGGATTGGTTTTCTATCGCTGTTATTTAACAAAGCATGTAAAATGTATCTTCTAAATGGATACAAAATTTTCGGCTCGCACTTGGCTCTCGCTGATACTAAATAGGATCTATACTGCCCAAAATAATATCTCCAATTTTTAGCTTAAAAATTTTGGCTCGCGCTTCGCGCTCGCATTACTTCTTCTATTACTAGAATTAATGGGAATCATGGGCAGCCTTAAAAGTATACATTCAAAGACAAATTTTCTTCGTACCTCCTCCCTCTCCGAATACATTTCTCTTTAGGTCTATGCCTCTGATCTAAAGTGTCCCCTTATTCAGAAAATGTGCCCTTTTCCCATCGAGACCCCTATATTCAAATCCTTTCCGCCGACTCTACTGTACGTTTTTGTTTAACTTTCGTTTTCGCGCGCGCGGTTACTATACCGTAATATGACCTTTAATGCACAAACATTATATTTCAGCTTAAAATTTTCGGCTCGCGCTTTGCGCTCGCTGATACTAAATAGGAACTACAATGCCACCAATATCTCAAACTTTCACCTTAAAATTTTTGGCTCACGCTTTCGCCGCCCATTAGTTTCCACTACTAAAATGAACAGTAATCAAGGCAGCCATTATATTCTAAAAGCAAATAATCAAAGAACAAATTTCTTCGTATCTCCTCCGTCTCCGAATACATTCCCTTTAGATCCATGCCTCTGATCTAAAGTGTAACCCTTTTTCAGAACTGTGCCCTTTTTATCAAGACCGTGACCGTTCAAATCCGTTCCGCCACCTCTTATTATATTATAGGCCTATAGCCTATATATTGTTTTTTTTTTCGCGCTCGTTGTGATACTGCAGCCTATGACCTTTAATGCACAAACAATCCAATTTCAGCTTAAAATTTGTTGGCTTGCGCTTCGCGCTTCGCTGCACTATTAAATAGGGGCTATAATGCACAAATATCTCCAACTTTTTAGCTTAAATATTTCGGCTTGCGCTTCGCCGCTCGCATTAGTTTTTACCATTACTAATATGACAGTAATCAAGGCAGCCATAAGCTAAAAGGATACATTCAGAGATAAATTCTATTCGTACCCCTCCCTCACAAATCCATTCCGCCGCCTCTGCTATAGGCCTATGGGTTATTAAACACTTGTGGCACGAGTGCTTGTGCTATGATCAAACAAGTTGGCAAATTATTTCGCTCATCCCCCCACTCCTCGACACGGAATTTACGCCCTTGGTGCATTATGGACATGTGTGTGAGGTGCGGCCAAACGCGTATGGAGTGTTTGCACTGTTACAGAAGCCTGTGTATTTGGGTGTGGCAGTTTGTTGAAAAGTGCTAGTCAGTCATTTTTTTGTGTAGGAATACCGGGACAACCACATTGACGTTGTTTGTTTTACTTCCGGGTTGAGTTGCTAAGCATGTAGATCAAAATACTAGTATGTGCATATATAATGTATATATTTATTTATTAAATTGTTGACAATTTTGAAATGTTTCTATTTCTCTTATTATTATTGTGATATGTCGATGATCTACATGAGATATAAAGATTACTTCCTGAGTGTTTTGAAATTTTGTAGTAAAATGCATATAATCTTTCTAAAAATGAATAATGTTAATAAAAAATCAATACAACACATTGTTAAGTTGATGAGTTTACCATTCGAAATCAGTGCTTCCAGACAGATCTTTATACAAAAAAAGGGTTAAAAACATTACTGTCCCGTATTTTCTACACTGTAGGAATGCCGGACAATTTACCATGGACGTCATATTTGCATATAACTGCCTCAACAAATATTTGATTACCCTCAATTTTTTTGGAAAATAAAGTTGAATGATGTAGCTAAGCAATGAGAATCTTTTTCTTTTGTGATTTTATTGTTTTCATGTCCTAATTAAGCAAATGAGCTTAAGTGGCCGGTATTCCCTACATCTACCCTACTTCTAATCAAAGATATTTCGGGGAATATGCTTAAAGACCCCTAATTCAATAATTTTCGGAATTTTCCCTCCTATAGCCACTAAAATATACCCCTTATCCAGAGAGAGCGGGAACGAGCATAAGTGTGACCCCCTTGAGTGGGGGGGGGGGGGGGGGCTCTAACGTTAGTACTTTTGGGCTCTCCTAATGTATACTAGAGGGACCTGGCTTGGAGGATAGAGGTAAATGGATGAAGCTCAGATCTTTTCAGTCAGAGGCGGCGGAACGAATTTGAAAGTGGGGGGTCACGATGGTAAAGGGGCACCTTTTCTGACAAAGGGGGCACTAGAGACAAGTATTAAGATAAATAGGGGTGCGCAGAAAATTTGCCTTAATTTGTGCTTTTAAAAATTTTAACTATGATGGCTTTGTACTTTATTAATGATAAACAAAAGGAATGCGAGCGCGAAGCGCGAGCCGAAATTTTTAAGGTAATTGTTCACTATAGACCCTTTTAAGTATCCGCGAGCGCGAAGCGCGAGCTGAAATTTTTAAGATGAAAATTTGAGTTAATTGTGCATTATATAACCTATTTAGTATCTGTGAGCGCGAAGCGCGAGCCGAAAATTTTGAGCTCAAAATTAGAGTTGATTGTGCATCACATACAATATCAAAATTAATATCCGAGATCGCGAATCTCGAGTTGAAAATTATGAGCTTAAAAATGGAGTTAATTGTGCATTATGGACCCTATTTAGTATCTGCGAGGGCGAAGCATGAGCCGAAAATTTGAGCTCAAAATTGGAGTTAATTATGCATTATAGACCCTATAAAGTATCCGCGAGCGCGAAGCGCGAGTTGAAAATTTTGAGCTTAAAATTTAAGTTAATTGAGCATTATAGACCCTATAATTAGTATCCACGAGCGCGAAGCGCGAGCCGAAAATTTGAGTTTTAAAAGACATATGGAGCAACAAAGGGGCACTTTTTGTATCAAAAGTGCCCCTTTTTAGTAATAAAAGTGCCCCTTTTCAGTATAAAAATGGCATTTTATTAGCCAAGAAAAGGGGCACTTTTCAGTCATGAAAAGGGGCACTTTTAGGGTGGATGAAAAAGTGGGGGGTCACAGTGCCCCCCCTGCCCCCCTGGTTCCGCCGCCTCTGTTTTCAGTACTCTGCCCACCTTTTGTGAATTCCATCGTTGTTTGTTAGGAGGTTAAACGCACGGGCGTAGACACGAATTCATTTCTTTTATAAGTGGGGGGGGGATGCATTCATAATCGGAAAGAGCGGGACTCAATTCTTTTGTTAGTGGGGGGATGCACTAAGCCAGTGGTTAAACGACAATAGATAATTACAAATCATAAGGCCTTAATATCATATTTGGTTGAGCCAATCCGAACAATATGCGACCAAAGGCTTACTGTGTTGGAACCAAAATTAGACTTTAACAATTTCGGCCTAAAAAAGTGGGATAAAACATAGGTTTGCGCCTTCTACTTATTATGTCCTATAAGAAGATTTTCCCCTCCCCTTATGCCCCAAAAGAATATAAATCCATTATTATATATATTTTAATCAATATATATATTTTTTTATTAAAGTGACACGATCACCAATTTGAGGATGAATTAAAAATTCGATTTAGGAAACAAGCTTTATCATGTTTATTGCCCCGCTTTGAGATCTTTATGAAGGAAAAGGGGCCCAACATACAGACCGTTCACGGGAATTTCAATATAAACCAATCGTGATAGTGCACAGTGCAGTGCTGCATATAAAAATCTTTTGTCTTTGGGTCCCTTATAATATAATGGAAACAAAAATTTTCCAAAACGCTCTTTGTCGTACTTGTAGCATGTTGTTTTTATTGCTGGCTATTATAATAATTATTATTAATTATTATCATTGGTATTATTATAATTATAGTTATCGTTATTATATGGGTTAAATTACAATTCTGTTCATTGAAATTGTTTACCTATTTCCAGCTGTTCATGCCTTTCTATCTCATTTCCATATTCTATTCATTACCTCCACTCAGCAACATGTGTATTTCGTATTCATCCTTCATTGTCATTCAGGGCATTGCTCTTGATTCTTTTTCATCTCATGCCATTCTTATTGGTTCTCTTTCCCCTCTGGGTTATTCTACTTTCTTTTGACTCTTCCATTATCTGTTCATTCATTGGACACCTTCCATATCAATATATTTGTAGAATCTTGAGAAGTGAAATCTAATAGAGAGAGATAATGAATCTTCAGGACTTCACCTTGTTAACAAGTCTAATTATCTGAATACTTCTGATGCAACTTATTTTATGCGGCGGTCACAACTCGCCGTACCTTCGATGTGCAACTCCCTACGATTGATTTCGTAGAAAATTCGTGCAGCGGAGGTAGTACCTTGAAGGTGCAATGCACGTACGACGTGCAGGAAGTTTTTACAATACCCTTACTACAGAAACGCAGGAATCGCAGAAGTTGACCCCAAGCATCCACCCCTCTCACCCACCCCCCCCCCCCCTAGCTTCGGTCCTGTCAAAATATCAACTTTGTAATATATCTTGCAATGTCTACAAATCGAATGACAACACTTCCGTACATATTGGACTTTGATCACCTAGTACAATAGAACCAAAGGTTTCCCTTTTTATTATCCCGAATATTAGGGGTTTACACGCTAAACCAACAAAACGAATGGTTCATAATTATAACTCCTTAGTGAGTCACCTTGGTATAATAATTATATAGAATTGAATCATAGGCTGGAACAATCAAGACGTGTCGTAATGGGGTTGAATAGTGTCGCTGATTATGAGAGAAAAGCTAGAGAGATCCTATCAACCAGTTATTGGGAATATTATGATTACGGACGAGAGCGACGATGGTGCTACCAAGATAGTATCGACGCATTTTCCAGGTGAGATGTGCGGTTTAAAAACTTTAATTTATCTCACCAAAATATATACAGTTGTCCGCAAAATTGTTCATACCCCTGACATTTTCTAAGTTTTTGTAATTTTGCTTTTAAATAAATGAGTTTCGTGAAACCAAAAACACAATATTGACAACACCAAAAAAAATATATATATATTCCATATATGCAATACATTAGATTATGTCACTCGACAGGGTCCACAACAAACGATAAATAAATCGTATTTCGCAACAGTCTGGCACTCGATGATGTTTGTCTTTTAAGAATAAGTTTTGTCACATTGTGAGAGGCTGGTATTTTTTTTTTTCACTGATGTGCTCCAGATTGACCGGAAAAGACTGCAACTTCCTCTTCCTGTAGATTGGACATGCTGACCGTAACGTATTACGAGCGATGAGTCCGGAGGGAGCGGGGACGCATCTCCTTGATTTTTTCGGGGGGGGGGGGAGGATGCAAGCGAATAATAATAATTATTATTTTTTAATGAAAGATTAATATTCCCAGCCCCTAGTGATTGCAAATTTGTCCCCTGGTCGTTAGATGAAATCGCCGCCCCTGATTGTTTTATTTCCTCTCTCATGATGCTGATTCAGTGACCGAGTTCGAATCAGGTACTGAGAGGATGTTCTAGGCGAAGTCTAACTACACTGTCTTGGGCAGCCCTCAAGTATCCGATATGCATTGCCCTACAGCTCTTCATTGTCTTGCACATCGAGATGCCGAAAAAGAAACCGCTAAGGTAAACTATGATGATTGTATTTTGAATTACATAAAATCATTCTAATCAAATGTCGACTGTCCGTCTGATAACTTGTGAATCATGTTTATGGGTTTAAAAAGGCTCTTGGATTTCAAATTAAATACACAATGAATTGTATTGTGAAAAAAAAAAACACTTGTGTTTATTGCTCCAATTATCATTGTTAAATATGTATAATCTTTTAAAATTATGTAGATACAAATTCAGTGTTCTGTTGGTAATTGATATACATGTATCATAATACATCTACATTTCTCACTTTCCACATGTTCCGACGGATGTGCATTAAATTATCTATTAATACGATTTTGAACTTGGATATTTTTTTCGGAGGTTGATCTTTTATTCCTTGTGCCAGTATCCACCAATGGCCGGATGACCCAGCCAGAAAATGGGACTATTATTATCCGGCTCTAACACTTACTTGAGGAGTCGAATTTTGAGATCATTTTAAAATGAGGTTTATTTTCCTTTTATCCGTTGATTGTCGTTCATCGCTGTCGTTGTCCGTCAAAGCGAGCCGCATAACATACACAATAGTGCCATCCGTTTTTTGTACGTTAGGACATTGGGCCATCCGGCCATGTGTATAACTGCGACATATAATTTAAAATACTGTTATTAGTAGTATTTTTGCTTTATTTGAATTCAGGCGCCGAGGCTGCGGAGGCTTTGAGTGTGTTATCTGCTGATTCGTCCATCCCAAAGAAGACTATCAGCTGCAGCACCGAACGGTCTTCGCTGGAAATATGTATCCATTCACTGACCGTCAGGTCTCTTTGAATTTCATTGCAGAGCCGAGAGTTTAGGGTTCAAAGCCCTGGTGGTTACGGTTGATTCTCCCGTAGAAGGTATGGATCGTCGAATGAATGAACTCTTTGTTGAAGAACCTTTTGCCACTAATCCTGCTGTCAGGTAAGCTTGAGTAAATTAAGTTATCTTATATTTTACTTGAATGCTAACGGAGAAATCAAAGGTTTATAGCCTAAATAAACGACCATGGAACCTCGGGTTTTATAAAGGTTCTTAACTATTTCAATATTATGTCACCAACAATAAGTTTTGAGGAAATACAAAAAAATAAAAAATAAAAAAAATAAAAAAATTGTACGATCACAATCATTTGGCAGACTGTAGGTCAATATTGTAGCAAAAATATATAAATTAGGAGAGAATATTTTCCGGAATTTTTCAGGTGTAATTCATTCTAAAGATATTACTTTTCTCTCTCTACAAAAGTGCCCCGAATTTCAAGACGGACATCCCAGCTTCACGTGAAGCAGCCGCAGAGGGTGAGAGAGCATTCTTTGCATACATTGTGAAAACCCAATTCAACCCTACCGCGACTTGGGAATATATCAGATGGATTAAAAAGAATACCTTCTTGCCAGTCGTTTGTAAAGGAATTTCGACGGGTAAGTACCGTGATAGAAGGGGAAAAAATATAAATCAACATGCCTACCGGTCATCAGGCATGTCAAGGGTCATATCTGATAAATATTTGTAAGAAAGAGCTATTGAAGTAATAATTTGTTTTAAATAAAAGGGGAAATGCAGTACTGTTTGTAAACAGTGATATCCAACATCTGTCTTGACCATTTTGGCGACTGGAAAAAGTTTCATAATTATCTTTATTATTATGTCATGATTATTATGTCAGTTATCGAAACATTCACCGGCACAAAAAACTTCTTATATTCTCCATCTGACTTTGCTGCTCTCATTCAAATCATCAACATGAAATTAATGATTGGTTCTAATAAAGAAAAACCCAATTAATGTGCATGAAGTGGAACATTATAATGTAATTCAAAATTTTCATTATAACCTAAGGTGAATCTGCCATTGCAGCTGCAGACGCAGGGGTTGATGGGATACTGGTTTCAGCTCATGGAGGAAGACAGATGGATGGTGCTCCTGCTCCGGTAACACAGACTTTATACTTTCCTGCTATGAATTATTTTGATTGAGCAAATAAACAAATATTCCTGGTTTCTGGTTATATGCACACACACTCTTACTTCATTTTGTCAAAGGTTAAATCATAATATCAGGTCCTGGATAGAACTAAATACAATTTTTAATTTTTTTTTTTTATATATATACATGTGAGAAACAAACTTGCTGTGAGTAACCTGTCCTCGTAAATGCCTTGCAGTCTGTCCAGTAGGAAATTGGCACCTCATAGGTTCTCCTTTCGAGAAAAATACATTGGATTTGAATGTTAGATATCCATTTTATATGACACAATGTATAAATAAATGAAAACATTGGATGACTTTGACGAATCCTGATAATATAGAAGACAAATGGTGGCATCTTTATAATGGTTTAAGAACTATGTAACCCGACAACTTTAAGTTTGATCTCTTTGCAATGAGCTCTTCAAATTTAATGTATTTTATTCCACTAATAGATCGATGCCCTTGCCGAGGTGGTGGATGCTGTCCGTGGTCGAGATATCGAGGTGTACATGGATGGTGGGATAAGAACAGGGTCAGATGTCTTCAAGGCTCTTGGGAGAGGTGCAAGGGCAGTATTCGTTGGAAGACCTATCTTATGGGGACTTGCTTGTGAGGTATGGAAAGAATTAGAAAAGTGAGAGGGTGAGAGTGTGTGCTGGGGGCACGGTCAGTGTTTAACTTTCTTTGGGGACTTTTGGGCGAGGTTTGGAAAAATGACAGAAACAGTACGGGATGGCGTGGATGTGTGATGAGCACGGGCAGTTTCGTTGGAAGATCTATTTTCTAGCTAGGTATGGGAAAGAAGAGAGATATGGAAGGTGTGGATGAATATGTGAGGTGGCGTGCGAAGGTATGTGTGTGTTTGAGTATGTGTATGTGAGGGATGGACGGTCATTGTGCACTGGATGACCTGTCATATTTGGAATTGACTGTAACATACGAAAGACATTGAATAAGAAATGTATGGAGTGGGTTGGTTGGTGTGTGTGTGTGTGTGTGTGTGCGCGTGTGTGGTGAGGTCGACGGTCAGTGTGCGTTGAAAGATCTTTTTATGGACTTAGTTGCCATGGCTGTCTCATAAGAAAACTGAGGGAAGGTTTGGGGTGGATTTTGGGAGGTTTTTTTGTATGTGTGTA
>CALNVZ010003014.1:4840890-4860351 GCA_940671915.1 Paracentrotus lividus | reverse complement strand
GGTGCTGTGTGTGTGTGGTGTGGGTGTGGTGCGTGTGTGTGTGGAGGGGCATAGTCTTCCATTGACATTGGATACCTTTGCCACACTAACTTTGAGGGATGGGAGTGGGGGTGAAGGCGTGGTGTGTGTGTGGTTGGCGAGGATGGGGTGTGAAAGTGTTTGGTGTAAAACATATCCTATTGGCACTTGCTTTCAAGGTACTTCTTTGTATTTGTTTATTATCATCAAATTTAAGTCTAATTTTAGGCAACTATTACTACATAATGCAATTAGCCTTTATTTAATTTTTTATTTCAAAGATTGCAGGAAAAGTGTTAAAACAAACATTAAACCAGAAATTCTCCCTAATCACACCAAAAAATTCATATTGCCAGAAATCAAATCAATCGCCGCGTTTTGAGGTCAATATCTTTTCAAAGCTCGAATTAGTATCTACTTTCTGAGGTTTGTTATCTTTCATGTAGTGCAAAGTACAGCTTGTGCTGGTATATTGTGAGGGATTTATAGGCTAGAACTATAATGTATTTTAAATGGAGACATGAAAGTTCTATTTACTTTTTATCCCATTTAAGGTGCAAAAGGTGTCGAAAACATTCTTGATATACTCCGAACTGGAGTTAGATGGTGTCCTGGCAATAAGTGGTAAGTAGATTATAAAGTTTAATTCTCTTATGTCTGTTTTGGTGAACACAAATTTATATCTTTAAGCATATTCTCCTTGTTTTGTGAAGATCGGAATATACAATAATCTTGTTAGTATTTGACGCATTTGATTGAACAGATTTAGAAATGAGACCGAAAAATGTAGATTGCAAAATGATAATTGAAGGATGTCATATTTAGGTACTTTGAATTTCATATTAATTAATTTCCAGGAAAATTGATTTTGTAGATGGGTTAAACATAGGACACAAAAAGAGACATGAGAACATTTCAACATTTATTTGAACACAAAATTTATATCTTTAAGCCTCTTCATATTGTTTTTGTGAAGATCGATATATAGAAAGAATATAAGTATTTGACACATTTGATTGAACAGATTTGGAAATTAGACCGAAAAATGTAATTTAAAAAATGGTAAAATAATTATTGAAGGATGTCACCTTTAGGTACTTTGAATTTCATGACATATTCATTACTTTCGAGGAAAATTGATTTGTAGATGTGTTTAACATAGGACACAAAAAGAGACATGAGAACACTTAAACATTTACCCCACGAATTACGCTTAGGCAGTGAAAAAAAAAGAAGAGAAAATGTCTTCTTTTTTGTAGCATTACTATTTCTTCACTTTAATGACGTTTGTTTCTGATTATTCCTACTAGGATGTACATCACCGAATACCATTCCAGAGATACAGTTGTTCATTCAATCGTATTATCATCGAGGCCCTAGATGGAACAGCAACAAAGCAAATTATACCTCGGTCTTCGGATTTTATTTACCATCTGGTTTACTGTATTTGCATGTAATAATGGATGTGTGTGTAAAGTCACTCAACTCTAAAAACATATTGGTAAAAAAGGTTCAAGGAATAACTTTTAATATTTTAGTTCTTTAAAAAATACATTTTAATATAATATTTCTAAAATATCATGCAACTCTTTTGCACGAGCCCATTTTCTTTTGTCACGGTGTAATACAGATGATTTAGTATTAGAGTAACCAGAACCTGTGGGCAAATTTGTATCTCTATAAGTTTATTGTATATTGAGCTTTATCTCTCTACTGAGGTACTAGGTGCTTTTTCCAAGGACAATATTACTCCGGACCTTTGTTTTTTAATTCTTACATACTGGTAGAGTTAGTGTTTTAGGGTTGCAATAGGGTTCTAATAACAGTTGTGGGCTCCAGACAGGTCAAATGTAGATTGCAAAATGATAATTGAAGGATGTCATATTTAGGTACTTTGAATTTCATATTAATTAATTTCCAGGAAAAATTGATTTTGTGGATAGGTTAAGGCCACCGCACACCTTACGATTGGTCTGCGACCCGATTTTGGAATAAAACGTCATAACATTGATGTGAATATTTAGACATAGAACATCCTATTGTGCAGAGTTCTTAATCATCGCAGGAATACTTATATGTTCAAATCAGTGACTATGTTACCATCCTTATTGAATAAAAGCAAATGCAATATCTAATCGTAATGACGTCATAGTAATCGCACGATTGGCTACCATTTCAAATCAATTTGGCCTTTACGCCTAGACAAAGGATGGCAATTTTCCGAAATTCGATATCAGTATTCTTACAGTTATTTTGAACCTCTAACAATACGATCCTATTCATTTATACTTTCGGAAAATAAGCAAAGTGCGATTTGTTACAAAATCGGATCGTAGACCCGTCGTAAGGTGTGCGGTGGCCTTAAACATATGACATAAAAAGAGACATGAGAACATTTCAACATTTATTTGAACACAAAATTTATATCTTTAAGCCTCTTCATATTGTTTTGTGAAGATCGGTATATAGAAGAATATAAGTATTTGACACATTTGATTGAACAGATTTGGAAATTAGACCGAAAAATGTAATTTAAAAAATGGTAAAATAATTATTGAAGGATGTCACCTTTAGGTACTTTGAATTTCATATTCATTACTTTCGAGGAAAATTGATTTTGTAGATGTGTTTAACATAGGACACAAAAAGAGACATGAGAACACTTAAACATTTACCCACGAATTAAAACATTGAAGAAAAAAAGACGAGAAAATTTCTTCTTCTTGTAGCATTACTATTTCTTTCACTTTAATGACGTTTGTTTCTGATTATTCCTACTAGGATGTACATCACCGAATACCATTCCAGAAGATACAGTTGTTCATCAATCGTATTATCATCGCGGTCTGAGATGGAACAGCACCAAAAGCAAATTATAACCTCGGTCTTCGGATTGCAATGACGCTCCAGCGACAATGCTATGTTATCGTTCAATATCCCTTTTCCTTTTCCGTCTTCTTCTTCTTCTTCCACAAAAAGCCATTCACTTAAGACATGATCCTTGTCCGCCCTGTCAAGGTCAAATTACTCATCCAAATTGGTTCAAACTTCATAGACATGTCATGCATGATCCATTATTGATCCTCTGATATTTCAATTTCCAATATCACTCATCCGTGACCGTCCATCGGCCATTTTGTCCATTTTTGGTCATATGGAAGCAATTCTTCCAACTTCAATATATCCATCATCCTAGATGCTACAAACTTCTAACAAAATCCATTAAATATTCCATGAATCAGCCTTTCAAATGCATCCAACAATTTTTTTATTACAAAACCATCTTCATATTTTAAATTAATTTCAAAAATCAACTTCGTTATGACTTAAAATGTTTTTACTGAAAACACGCAAAAATGGCTATAACTTTCTTAAATCAATTCCATTTTGCTTCAAATTTTAAGGGCATGTTATTCTAATAACTGTGCACACACTCCACATGTTTCACGCTCCAGTACGTACGCAAATTTAAAATAGCACCCTCTAAAGTTTCAAAATTTAGCTAAAATCCAAGAGGCTGCATCTGCGTTGTGCCCTGTTAAAACCGTACCCTTTTTTGGATTTAGGTAGTTCAGACTATGTCCTTTCCAGCAATGTAAAGAAAAATATATTGATACCAGGAAATCAAGTTTAACTTCCTCTAAAATTGTGAATATTCAATCTAGGGGCTTGAAACTTGACAAGCATATGTATCAATACATTTCACAACTATCTGCTCATTTTTGTAAAATTTGATGACGTCATCAAAAAGTTATGGACAAAAAATAGCGAATTTACAATGCATTACGTAACAAGGCATTACGTCATTGTCGTTCAATATTTGCTTATAAAAGTGACATGACAATGACCGCAATGTAATTACCTTTCCATTGATACCATATATAATATAGGTTGCAACAGAAAATTTTGAGTCAATCTAGTTTTTGTAGAAACCATTATACCAGCTCGCTTCATAATCGCGAAATCGAGAAAGCCACGAGTGCTCAGATTACTATGGAACGCCATAGAGGAAAAAGGATAAAGATAAAAACTCAACAACGTATACAAATCGCGATTGCTTAACACACATTTGTTCTACATGTGAAGGTTATTTCGGTTTACCAATATATTTCAAAATATACGTTTAAATTTTTATAATCCTTAATATATTTGAGTCAAAGCGTCAATGCACGCACATCGTTCATGTCAATGATTGCAGTTCTAGTTTACCATGTTATTGTATTTGCATATAATAATGATGTGTGTGAAAGTCAACTCAACTCTAAATACAAATTGGTGATAAACGTTCAAGGAAAATAACTTTTAATATTTTAGTTCTTTAAAAATACATTTAATATAATATTTCTAAAATATCATGCAACTCTTTTGCACGAGCCCATTTTCTTTTGGCATGGTGTTATACAGATGATTTAGTATTAGAGTAATCAGAACCTGTGGCAAATTTGTATTCTCTACAAGCTTATTGTGCATTTAGCTTTATTCCTCTACTGAGGTGCTTTTGCAGGGGACAATATTGCTCCGGGTGTTTTTCCTTTTCACTCTTACCTGTAGGCTTAGTATTAGGGTTGCAATAGGGTTATATGTTGGGGTAATGTCATTTTAACGGCTGAAGTTAGTAATTCGATCAATGTTCGGGATAGACCGCATAGTAGTTGTCGCTGGAGCATAGGGCACATGCAGGTAATATGGGCCCCCTAAGCTCATTTGCCTAATTTGCATAAAATTACGAAATGACACACAGTCTGATCTTTGTTTATATGAATAAATAACTACTGCTGTAACTTTTATTGTGAAAAAAAAATAATTATCACCAACCCCCCTGTCTGCAATATTCAAATGTTTACGTCATTACCAAAGTGCCCATATTACCTGCATGTGCAGGTAATATGGGCACATGTATTTAATGTATGTTTCAAAAACTACAATGACTCTACCATGTCTGGAATTGCCTTAAAATGTTGAAAATCATTAACTTTAAGATATAATTTGAAATTATAAGACCCTTCAGTAAATCATTTGAATATATATTTCATTGTTATGTATTTGTATATTATTCTCTTTCTTAAAATAAATTAATTATTAAATACTATTATTCAATTATGACAACAATCAATATATTGCTCTTACGAAATTAGTATTATTATAACCTAATTTTATCTATGACACCCTCTTGTGGCTTGGAGAGAACTTCTCGCCCCCAATAAATATGACTAGCAAGTACGCTAGCATATTGTATGATGCCGTCGTAGTCACCCAAATCACTAACACTCTGAGAATATCATATGTCCGCCATTATTTGTAGAGAATGATAACCATAATTACTCTTCACTAATTGATTTATGCCCTACTCGAGAGTGTCCATCTTCTCAATCACCCCCACCCTCCACCCTCCATCTCCACTCTCACCTCGTCATCTTCACTACTCGCCTACACAGCCGCACCAACAACCGCGCCACCGACACATCCAGTCCATTTACAACCTCCTCACCGATTCCACACAATTCACCCCTTACACCTACACATTCACCACCTCCACCTAAACGCATCACATCGCCCAACCGCAACCACTTACATTTCCCACACCCATACGCCGCGCTTTCGCGCTACGCCTAACACCTCACCTCTCTCTCTTACTCTCTCATCCTCCACTCTCTAATCATCAGTCACCTAGCTCCATCACTTCTCATCGCCACTAACACACCCAACGCCACCAACACTTCGCACCTACCAACTCTCCATCTCATCCCTCCTCCCCTTCGCCAATCATCTCATCCCATCCTCTCCTCTCGTACTACTCCTCTCGCGCGCCGCACACCAAACCCAACCTGCTCACCAACACGTACCACTATATCGCGTCGTACACCCACACAAAACACACCAAACACAATCTCTCCACTCATTCCTTGCATCCTCACCACACACGTGCGCGAACTGCACTGAAACTTCCCACACAACCAACCATTCACCAAACTATCACATCACATTCACGCCTTTCTACACCAACTTCCTTCTACATCTCTCCCATCAAACCTGCACTGCTCTCACTAACCTCAGCACTCTTGCACGCCCCCACTCCGCGCACAATCCTCATCCAACAACCACGACCAATACACCGCCCACGCTTCTTCACCCGCCTCACACTCACCACACATCATCTACCCTTCCACATACATCCAACCTCAACTTATCATCTCTCCTTCACTTCACCCCACGCGCGTTACGCCCCACCTCCTCACGTTCTCGCGACACTCCCTTCTCACCGCGCCTGCCCATCGACTCGTTCAACCATTCACCACACCCTCTTCCGCGTACCACTTTCTCCACGCCTTCAACCACTCTCCTCGCTACCAGTTTCTCGGCTCGACCGCGCGCGCTCCGCCGCCCCCCCCCCCCCCCCGTTCCTCCGCACCTCACACATCCACCTCCTCTCAACAATCCGCTCTCATCCCCCACCCTAACCATACCGCGCCCACCACGCTCTTCTATTCATCCCAAAACTCTCACAACACCACCCCTCACACCTTTCTCACCCACACACACACCACTCTACTCCATCCCTCGCAGACTTCACTCCACCACCCAATTCACACACCAACTCCAATTCACCAACCATATTTCTCTCGACTCCGCGCTCTCCCCCACCTCTACGACACCAGGCTCCGAACACTTCAAATCTACCCGCCGTCCACTCCTCCACCCCCGCTACTCGCAACTCGTCCATACGCGCCGTCCCCACCAAACCATCACCTCCACTTCCCGCACACTTCTCCACCTCACGTCTCTCGCATGCTCACCACCACGACATCACACCCCACACACACACAGCACTAGTCCACACACCTCCTTCTTCCTCCTCCTTAAATCCAACGCCCCCCACACCACCCGCCATACTACTCCTCTCCCACGACCTCCTACTCACCCTCTTAACCACCACATCCTCACCTTACTACCCACACATGCTGCCACATTCACACTACTCTCACGCCTTCCTTCGCTCACCCCCACCGCTCTACAACACCTCACGCTTCAACACCAACGCAACCTAACCTCGCTCTCTCCCTCACCCTACACCCTCACCCACCAACTCCATACCGACCTCTATCGCCTCCACCCGCACCCCATACCACTCATCAGCCCCGCCGCCAAACCACCACGTCTCCCAGACGATCCGCCCCCCCCGCGCCACGCTGCCGCACTCCACACCTACACAACAACACGGCGCACGCGCGCCATCACATCCCCAAGCACTCTGCGCGCCCCGCCGCACTCATCCACACTCCCGCACCCGACGCCTCTATCTCTCCACCACCACACTCGCGCGCGCGCGCGCACTTCCCAACACACCACAACACAAACATCCCACCCCGGTTGCCATCCCGCCCCACTTCAACCCAGCCCACTACCATACTCCTCGTCCAAACCGGTCGCCAACTACCCTACCCGCTTGGTCGGTTTTCATCACGCAGCTCCACACCGACCTTCGGTTCACTACGCACTTCTCTCTTTTTCTCTCCAATCGCACTTCCTTTCTCTCACTCACCCCAATCTTCCGCCACGCTTCACAACTCTCTTCTAACCCCTCGGCATCCTCGCACCACCCAGATCACAACTCACCCCCGCGCGCCCACCAAACCGCACCTCCAACTCTAATCCCCCCGCACCCTAATCACCGCTCAACATCACCCTCTTCCTCCATCCACCTACCACAGACACCTTCTTCTTCCACTCTTTCCGACACTTCTCCACCACACCCACTCTCTACTCTTCCAACCCACGACAGCCATCACACAACTTGCTTCTTCACCCCCCCTCTACACTCTCTACACCCACTCTCTCTGCATCGCCCACAACTCACACCGACCGACCTCCGCGCACCTCTCTCGTCCAAACACACTCTCTCTTTTCGCGTCCCTTTTTTCCTATCGCGCTCGCCGCACCCCTCTTGCATGTCCTCGACCCACTATCTACACTTCTCTCTCACACACCATCCACACCTCCACTCCCCATGATCTATTTCCTCTACCCATCAAAACCACCCACCCAATCCATCCTCCACTACATCCTTTTTCCTCGCGAACACCTTTTCACTTTCTCACAACATACCCATCTGCCACGCCTCCCCATCCCATCCCTCTACCCAACACTTCACCTCCTTCTCCTTCTCTTCATCTACCATCTCCCTCTCTTCTGCGTCATACTCCTTCTCCCATCACCTTCTCTTATCCATCTACCACCAACATCCCGCTCGCGCGCGCGATCATCTTTCTTCTCCGCAAACCACGTATCACCCACACCCTACTCCTCCTCACCTCCACCACCTCCACCCAACCACACCCACCTCTCACACCACACTCTCTTTTCTTTCTTCGCGCGGCCGCGCGCGGCGCTCCTTCGCGCCGCGCGACACATTACACCTTCTTCCCGCACACTCTTCCCTGTTCTTCCCTAACGCGCACAGAAACTTCTTCCTCTCTACTCCACCTAATCACACTCCAATCACTCTCCTCTTCTACTATCCTTCTCCGCGCGACGGCCGCCGCGCGGCGTCGCCCCCTCTCCTTCTCCCCTTCTTTCTTTCTTTTTCACTTCAGGCCTCTTTCTCGACACCACCCCGCCGACGGTTACTCCCGCCGCGCTCCAGTCTCTCGCGCCGCCAGCGCGCACCATCCCGTCCTGCTCTGGTTCCTTGCGCTCACCCTTCGACTGCCCCTCCAGCACTTCCTCTATCCAGTCCTCTCGCGCCGCGCGCGCCTCACCTCCCTCCGCCTCCCCTGCGTCGGCATCAACCCACCAGCGCACTGACACAGCCGAACAGCAATCTCCTCTGCGCGACTCATCGCTGATTCCGCGCTCTCACCGCATACCTCGACCACCTCCACACCCCCCCCCCACAGTCTCCCGCCGCACCGCTCCACACTACCCTACCGGCCGCAACCACAACCCTCAGCACTCCCCGCGCGCCCCCCCCACTCCTACTCCCCCCCCAACCCTCATCCCCCCCCCCTTCTCACCCCCTCTTCCCTCCCATCCCCCCCCCCCCCGCCATGCTCACTTATCGCGCCACTTCTCGCCCCATCCATCCGCCCTCCGCCGCAACCCGATCGCCCCTACCTCCCCTTCGTTCCAACCACCCCGCCCCCAACCCACCCCGCCACTCTCCTCTACCGCCCCCCCCCCCCCCCCCCCCCCCCCCCCACCCGCCCCAACCCCGCCCCCATCTCCCCTACCCCCCCCCCCCCTCTCCACCCCTCCCCCCCCACCTACCCCTCCCCCCCCACCAGTCAGCATTCAATGTCCAATGCACCACTCTTCACTATACAATACTACACGCTAGTATGATCAAAATGACTATTAGCCTTACTAAAATATACAAAACAATTGAGGTACCACCCTCAACATTCAGTCAAATATTACTCAGGTAAATAAATTGCCGAGTAAGTTTACCTACCTGTGGTTTTCAGCAATTTCTCAGAGATAATTAGCTCTCACCACGACGATATATTTTCGTATACAGTTCTTATGACAACATTATGGTGCTCACACCGGTCACCGGTCACCGGTTGACAGTCACGACATGATTTGCTTCAGGTGGCCCATATTACCTGCTGGCCCATATTACCTGCATGTACCCTATGTCATTGAACCCCAATTGTGTGCACCTCAGTTATATTTAAAAAGTTTGAAAAGTATTTTAACGGTAGATAAAAATATGAGTACATGTTTTATGCCTTTTTCACACAAGGCACGATAAAACATAATGGTAGAAGTGTATATCCGTTATGTGGGGGGGGGGGGGAGGGGGGGGGGAGGCCAAGCAATGTTTTAGCTGGATCTTCTTCATTCCTCAGATGATTTTATAAAAATATTTACTTGTATAATAGGTAAATCCATACATGTACGATGTATATTATAGTATCATTTGTTCTTTAATCATGTTTATAGTACATTACTTTTTGTTTATAATACATTTATATTGCTCTTTGTTGAAATAAGTAAATACAAATTTGAATTTGAAATTTGTAAAATTCTTATTGTACTCACATCCCTTATTTGGCATTAATATCGGGTGATTCAACCCACGCTTAAAAACAATAGGTCTACCGTAGATGTAGATGTAGTAGACCTATATAGTAATTGTCTGGTTTAATGTCTAGTTCAATTTGATACATCAATGTGTGGCTTCACTCGAGAAAGTAACTCGACTGCTAAAATAAAGGGTTACATTGTCGGCCTAAGCAATAGACCTTTCTACACGAAGGTGGTCTCATGAACGTTTTAACCCATGTACAATATATGAAAAAATATGAAGTTATATGTTTGATTATTACGCTCCGAAGTTACCAAAAAGAAAGGAAAAAAATAGAAAGAAAGTAAAGCGCACCTTTACGGCCAGAAGCGGCCCTTGGGAATACATATTTGATTTCCTCTTAATTTATAAGAAAAATGGTCATTAATCATGAAGTGGGGTTTGTGAAATCTATAGACGACCTATAAAGGACGATCTTCAATTTTTGTTCGATTCACCTATACTTACACATACAATCGTGTATATTTCTTACCTTAAAAGTGGACATTTTCGCGCCCGGCTTGTTAAAGGGGTTTTAGTAATTAGTAATGGAAGTGATGGCGATTCCTTTTTTTCAACTGGGATGGAATTAAGTATATATTACAATATTATATTACTAATTTAGAATATATTATCGGTATATTTCAGAAAATTTGATCTACAAATAGCTATTTAAAAAGTAGGAAATCCATTAGCCCTTGACTGGAGTGTGATGTAAAGTGAGGATATCGCTGAGTTTCACCGATATTGCGCATCCAAGAAAAACAAAAGAATTTGTGAAAGACATGTCACAGGATTTGTCACACATACATCTTTTCGCTCATGCAGAGTAATATGAGACTAGTTTTTAACAATATTCCGAAGAATTTCTTTGCCGCTTCCATTACGAATCTATCCCTTTATTTTTCCTTTATTCCCTTTATTTCGAAAGTGAGCGAAAGTAAGCACGACGCGAACATTTCCACTTTTACTGTAGGCCTACCGCGCACTTGGGGAAGTCGGCGATTTTTTCGAGTGCGGGAATCACATATAAAACCGCTCAACAACAACAACAACAACAACAACATAAAACATTGACCCATCAGGACTCTCGAAATGCACTTGGTAGCATAGCCAAGATAAACATCCTAATTGAAGTTTGCTTGGGACGAAGTCTACGAATAGAGAGTTCAAATTTCACATTTGGTTCCGAAGCTTCACATTAAAAGCATATTTTATTTGCTGACTCAATGCATGCTCAGAGCGTGCTTGGTAATACTTATTCCAGCTTATTCTGTTCTGATAGGACATCATAAAGTGAGGGCAACGGTAGTACATGGGCCTACATAATCAATTACTAGTATTCATTTCATATCAAACTGAGCTCAAGGTGTCGCTTAATCATATTGAAATGGGGTTGAACAGTGTTGTTGATTATGAGAGACGTGCTCGAGAGATTTTATCAAGCACTGCATGGGAATACTACGAGTACGGACGAGAGAGACGATGGTGCCACCAAGATAGTATCAACGCATTTTCCAGGTAAATTGGAGTTTGAGGAAACTCAAGATCGTCGTGTCCGATATTGTCTGTGAGCTATAATACAACATGCATCATAATGTTTATAATACATTTTTAGTATACATATATTAAAAGCTAAAACAGAAAAAAAAAAAACGCTTAGAAGCATCAGTATTAAGCGTCAAATAAATACAATGACTATTAGCATTACCATGGCCATGTAACAAAATATTTTTACATGTAAAGTTGGGAATAATAGATGCCCTGTGTAACAATACCAAAATCATTTAAATGCTACAGTATGAGCTAAATTTAATTTCGATAAAAACAAAGCATAAACTAACTGATGAGACAGGTAATCTGACATTGATTTAGCACCTAATATGACATAGTTTTAAGCGCTTAATAATAACATGAAGTACTGGTATATCATAATTTCAATATAAAAGATACCGGTCGGCAGTCAGGTACTCAGGATGTTTCTAAGCGAAGTCTAGCTACCACTGTTCTTGGGCAGCCCCTCAAGTACCCAATATGTGTCGCACCTTCAGCCCATCACTCCCTGCACATCGGGACGCGAGAAGAGCAACTGCCAAAGGTATAAAAAAAATCTCCTTTGATCTGTGGATGAAAAATTGTCCTTTCAAGTAAAGTGTTTTAGGGATATCGCATGAACAACATTAAATTCATGTTTGTAGTTTCGTTTGAAATTGAATCTTGTCTCTCTAAACACAGATCTGAACTCTCTGCACGAAGGAAACAAAAATAGGTAACCTGACGAAGAAGCGACAACAGAGTCTAACAGATTCTAACGAAGCACCAAAACACTGTTGTTCTCCTCATTCGTCATTAACCTCTGCTCCTCCTCTCTCCCAAGCAGAAACTCTCTCCTCTCTAAAGGTTCTCAAGTTTTGTCCCACCCCACCACATCGGACCAGGATAGCACTTAGCCAAGACCTTTCTTCTTTCTACCGCAGGATACGCCCTCAAAGAGTTCTTCCTCGATGAACCCCCCTCTGATCCTGAACCCTCCCCCCACTAGCACATGGATTCCCCAAGAATAGGGTTCCTTGTCTCGAAACCTACATCCAAGCTGTTTTCCTCCCAAGTACGTCCTCCATCTCTACCAATAACAGTTACACCATGACAACCTTCCCCGAGAAACGTCAAGCTCTCTCCTCTCGCTTAGAACCAGTCTGACATCATCATGTCAAACCAGCAGATAAAGGATCAGGCCGTAGTAGCATGGACAAGCAAACATACGATCGACCGAAGCCATGAGACACCTCAACAATCATCCCACTATAAGCCTCTAAAGATCTGACGCCTTACAATGTGATTTCTCTCAACAGATCCAATCCACACTTGATTGACATGAAAGGGATCGCGAACAGTCTCTCCAGGAAGCAGCCACAAATCCTTCCCCGATTAATTACAACTGCTCTTTGCTATCTCCTCCAAGATCCACAAAACCTGAAACCCTGGTCGACCATGCCTACTCTGCAATGGCTCCCCTACAGAGAAACATCTCCCTCTATGTGATTCACTATATCAAACCTCTTGTTTCTCTTGCTCCATCCACATCCATGAGTACTCCAGACCTTCCTAGGAAAACTCAACAGCATCAAGGACCAGATACCTGAAAACAGCGATCATCGGACGTTGATGTTTCTTCCGTTGTACACAAACATCCCTCATGTTGAAGCATTCCCGCCTCTTGTGAGGCTTTGGCGTCGCAGCGGTCACTTCCAACCCCCCCCCCATACCGACATCAAATCCCTCATGACCCAGTTCTTACCAAAATAATTTCACTTTCATGGACAAAAACTATCTTCAGGTATCTGCACAGCTATGGCACCCGTATGCTCTTCCTACGCTTGTCTATTTATGACCAAGCTAAACAGCAGATTTTAGATCAGCACCCTGTCGACGTGGATTTTGGTGGCGCTACATCACGATGTTTTCTTCATCTGGACCAGGAGGAGAGAGCCTCCACACCTTTATTGATCACCTCAATTCTTTCCACAGGACCATCAAATTCACCTCGATTTTCCCACCAGACGCCAACTCCTCGATGTCACCGTCAAAAAGAGATAACCACATCACCACTACTCCTCTACACCAAACCCACAGATACCACCATACCTCCACTCTTCTAGCTCCATCCCCGTCACTGCAAAACCAGCATCCTTTATAGTCAAGCCCTCAGACTCCGCCGTATCTGCTCGGACGATTCTACTTTTCTTCCCATGCTAGGAACCTGAAGAATCATCTTGTACCAGAGACATTAGTGCT
Source organism: Paracentrotus lividus (assembly GCA_940671915.1). NCBI lineage: Eukaryota > Metazoa > Echinodermata > Echinoidea > Camarodonta > Echinidae > Paracentrotus > Paracentrotus lividus. Next base: position 4,846,472 of record CALNVZ010003014.1, on the reverse strand, counting down.
AGACAGTCCAAACAAGCCATAACAAAGTTCGTTCTCTCCCTTAATCGATTGATGTCTCAGGAAAGAATGCTGAACCACCCAGGACACACGGACAGATACCCCTTGTGACTACCTTCCACCCTAATTACCTCCTCTCCGCACCATCCTTCATGTAATTCACCATATTCTCCACACTTCTATCGTCTCCTACAGGCCTCCTGACACTCCCTACGTGGCATTCCAGCCCCGCAACCTCAAGGAATTCTCATCGTTCGTGCTAATCCCCCTCCCTTATTGATCATTCTCTCCCATTCAGCATGGCACCTTCAAATGTACAGCCAACGATGACATCATTTGCAAATACACATCACGAAGGCGATACTTTCCATGCAGTACCTCCACTAGGCAGAATCTCATCACACCAAGAGGAAACATCACCTGCCACCACTTCTAATTTATTATCTTATCACTTGCAGAGTTTGTAAGATGCAGTATGTAGGTGAAACCAAACCACTCTCAACAAGACCTTCTATGGCACGGAGTCCACTGTCACCACCACAAGCTTGACACCCAGTTGGGAACCATTTCAACCTTCCTAAACCACCCATCCTGACATGTCTCTACAGGCATTGAATTTTTAGTACCCGTCCTGATTCTGTCCGTTTCAGCAGAGAGAAGTTCTGGGATGAGACGTGCTTCGCACCATTCACCTCACGGGTCTTCAAACATTCAGGAGGGTAATGACTAACCTCTTTTTCTCCATTTCTTTCTTGATATCTGTTTTTTCCCCTTTCCTTTTTAGCTGAGTTTAGTTTATTGCAGGTGTTTGTTTTATTTGACTAATACATTCTGTTTCTCTTATCAATTTTCTTTCTCTCTTTCTCCTTAACAGGTTTGCGCACACTTTCTCTTTTGTTTTTTGTTTGTTTCATGTCTTCCCCGTGTTCTTTTACACTGTTTACTTATTATGATTCCCCCCCCCTTACTTCTTCTTTGTAGTCTATAACACACACGGTCTACTTGGTGTTTTTCCCCCTTGCTTTTTCCTTTTCTTTCATTCTTTTCAGCCCCTCAGCCCCACTCTAATCCCTTCTTTGTTTACTCTTCTCCTCCCCTCTCCCAGCTATCATCTCCTTTGTTCCAGTTGCTGTTGATCTCACCTCCTCTTGCTTTTTGATTGGCTGGCTTTCTTCACACCTTTACATCCCCCTTTTTGTTCTCTCCTCTTGGCTTGCCACTAGGTATAGCTTTTCTCTGTCTTTCTCTATATCCATGTTTGTTCCCTTCTTTTCTGTGTCATTTTGTCTCTGACGAAGATTCTGCTAGGATCGAAAGCTCAAGCTCCTTTTGACTTCATAATTTTGCTCATTGACAAAAAAATGCTTTTGTAGACGAAGTTATAAATTTAGGTGTTCTGTACAAGATGTCCAATCGTGATACTTTTGGCAGACCGTGACGGAACTAAGCGCTATTTCCCCGAGGTTCGTCGTAAAAATAAAACCAATAAAGGGAGGTGTTCATAAAATTTATTAAAACGTCACATTAGTAACGGTCAATGAATGCATTTTTGTCCGATCTTCCACTGAAGCTCCTTGGAAGCTCCTTGATCAAGAGCAAATCTGTCGTTTAAAATTTCCGTATGTCGCTGAACGAAAACAGCTTCATCGATGGTTCTGGAACTAAACAAAGCCCTTCCTTTTTGTTAGATCCAGAGAGAGTTCGATAATTTTGTCACGAAAACAAATATCTAAAAAAATTTCATTCACCTTTTCTTCAGGATCAGAAGCTGCAGAAACATTAATGATATTATCCTCAGCTGCAAATACTCGGATGGAAGATGTAGCAGCGGCAGCACCAAACGGTCTTCGCTGGATGCAAATTTATCCGTTCACTGACCGTCAACTCACTTTGGATTTCGTTCGCAGAGCTGAGAGATTTGGGTTCAAAGCATTAGTTGTTACAGTAGACTCTCCTACAGAAGGAATGGATGGGCGTATTCATGAACTTTTTAGTGAAGAGCCTATTAGAAGTGATCTCAGGCTCAGGTAGGAAATATTCTGAACTTTGATATCACGATGAGGCATATGTCCAGAGACAGGTATTCTTATAATTTACGGAGCTGTCCTGAGACATATAGTAACGAGGTATTCAAACAATATATGATTAAAGAATGGACGATACACAACGTTTAAAATTCAGTTTGCATACATAAGTTGTTGCTATTTCAGGCAAATATCGGGCAAACTTTTAGGTTGTCAACAACAACTTTTGCTTTAAAAGGTATGCATTAAAAGAAAATCATGGTAGAATAGCACAAAAATAAATGAGAATGATAGATCAAATATTCAAACGCATAGATCAAAATGTTTAAAAGGAGCTTTTTAATTATTTACCAATAATACCAAACGATACCACATTTACAAGAAAACAAAACATTTGACCGACGAGAAAATAATAGTTATATAAAGTTATGTTTTTTTTTTACTCCCAAAAGATTTTTAAATTATGAAGTGGACCTCCCGACGTCAAAAGCAGCTTTTGCCAAAGATCCAAGACTTATCGAGTACATGATTGCCAATCAGTTCAACGCTAAGGCAACATGGGAATATATCAGGTGGATAAAAGATAATACCTTCCTACCCATCGTGTGTAAGGGCATTTTGACGCGTAAGTATAATAAGTATCAATCATAATTACATATACTGAGCCAAATTTCGAATACCATGGAAACTTTTATGAATGAATACAAGTAGCACGCACATGAACACACACACACACACACACAAACACTCACTCACTCAAACACACACAAGCACCCTCACCCACACACATGCAAAGTCGTTCTGCATAATGTAAAACACAATTTGGAAAATACGAAATGTGATTTGAAAGCAAGAACTGAACAACAAGTCGTGACCTTTGTTGGATAAATTAAAATGGAGGGAAATGGGACAACATTAAAAAAAAATGAAATAAATAAATAAATAAAAAATAAATCTTCCATCTATAAGACAAAGACGACAAATATATATATATATATATATATATATAAAAAGAAATGAATTCTGCGTCGGTTTTATGTTACCAAACTAAAAAAAAATACAATTTAAATGAAAAACCGTAGAGACAAACTTTTCCGATATTTCGGGCATAGCCCTTTGTCAAGGAATGACAAATTTATTAAGCGTCAACTTCATAATCACAAAATGCAAAAACGCGCCAATCGTTCGACAGATACTGAAAATCGTCGGTAATTTTTTCTCTGGCACACGCCTCAACAACACCCCTCTTCACACCCCTCCCCATTTCCTGACTTTCTCTCCCTACCTCACAACTCGAATCCCATTATATTTTTCCAAAAAATCACGCTCGTATCTCAACAAACACACACACACACACGCACCAACACACTCACACTCCCCACTTTCCCATTGCAATGCGTCTTATTACCCAATACCTCATCTAAGCAAAGGTCCCCATAAGATTCCCATAAGATTTGGTTATCTAACGTACACTGCCCTGCGCATTACCCCCAAAATCACACGCACATAACTCCCCTTCCACACTCTGTCTTGTTCATTCTCCACATCTCAAAAAGCGATCCCCGTAAGATAAGATTTCAAATGAACCACTGCCCGGTGCAACCCTGCTCTCTCTCTCTCTTCTCCAACCACACACCTCACACTTCAACACTCACTTTTTTCTTATGTTTGTCCTACCTCACAAGCAAGTCCCCATAAGATAGACCTTCTCCAACGAACACTGCTCGCTGCACCTCTCCCACAGATGCCTTGAAGACATCTGACCCTGTTCTTATCCCACATACATGATTACACCTCGATATCTCGGACATGTACAGCATTCCACCACTCAGCCAGGCATCGATCTGTGGTATAAATGTAAACTATACAGGATACAGCAATCCTCTAGCGGTAAGGGAGTGAAATGCCTACTTGGGACAAATCGGACGGATAGCTGGACATTTGTCAGTCGATTCGTGGTTAAAATTGACAAAATGTATGTTTCTTTACCTCACCAAGATTATTTATTAATATTCTATTATCTGAAAACCCAAACACAAGCTCCTGTTTTGAAAGTGGGAATTTCATTCTTCATTTAAGGTACATTTAAACAATTTGGGAAATGATTTATTACGTTCTATTTTATGAATGTTCATAAACATCTCTAAGTCTTGGTTTTTAAAAAAAAAGTATTTCTTACCGGAGCAGGAGCACACCATCCCCCCAGAGCTGATACTAGTATCCCATCAACCCTGCGTCTGCTGCAGCCACAGGCAGCCATTCACCTACGATGGTTAAGTTTTTAGAATGAATAATCTTTACTTCTATCTCGTGACTGATAATTCTTTCATAAACAGGTAACATGACATATGTTGTTACAGGATGTACCGTATATAAATATAAAAATTATAATATATATAAATATATATTATATATATATATATATAAAATTAATTCCAACAAAAGGTCACGTACGGTCCTCTCCAGCCCCCCCTCCCTCTTTCTCCCTCTCTTTCTCCTTTCATCAGCCCCCCCTCCTCCTCCTCCTCTCTATTCCCTTTCTCTTTCCTTTATGTATTGTTACGTCACGTTGGCGTACCTATTTTGTTGCTACGCGACCCTTTTTTTGGCGCGTTTTGCATTTTTTGTGATTATGAAGGTTGACGCTTAATAAATTTGTCATTCCTTGAACAAAGGGCTATGCCCGAAATATCGGAAGTTTGTCTCTACGCGTTTTTCATTTAAATTGTATTTTTTTTAGTTAACATAAAACCGACGCAGAATCATTCTTTATATATATATATATATAAAAATGCGTCTTTGTCTTATAAGGAAGATTTATATTTATTTATTTATTTCATTTTTTTTTAATGTTGTCCCAATTTCCCTCCATTTTAATTTATCCAACAAAGGTCACGACTGTTTGTTCAGTCCTTTCAATATCACATTTCGTTATTTTCCAAATTGTTGTTTACATATGCAGAACGACTTTGCATGTTGTGTGGTGAGGTGCTGTGTGCGTTTTGTGAGTGAGGTGTTGTGTGTGTGATGTGTGTGTTGTTCATGTGCGTGCTACTGATTCATTCATAAAAGTTCCATGGTATCGAAAATTGGTCTCAGTATATGTAATTATGTTGATACTTATTATACTTACGCGTCCAAAATGCCCTTACACACGATGGGTAGGAAGGTATTATCTTTATCCACCTATATTATTCCCATGTTGCCTTAGCGTTTGAACTGATGATTGGCAATCATGTACTCGATAGTCTTGGATCTTTTGGCCAAAAGCTGCTTTTGACGTTCGGGATGGTCCACTTCATAATTTTAAAATCTTTTGGAGTAAAAAAAAAACATAACTTTATATAACTATTTATTTCTCGTTCGGTCAAATGTGTTTCTTGAAATGTGATTCTGATTATTGGTAAATAATTAAAAAGCTCTTTTAACATTTTGATCATGCGTTGAAATATTTATCTCATTCTCATTTATTGTGCTATTCTACCATGATTTTCTTTAATGTCAACTTAAAGCAAAGTTGTTGTTGACAACCTAAAAGTTATGCCCGATATATCTCTCTCT
>CALNVZ010003014.1:4827354-4840865 GCA_940671915.1 Paracentrotus lividus | reverse complement strand
CATGTGGTGGGGGCACAAAACTCGAAACACACAACATCAAAATAATATTAAATATGTGTGGTCTTTGACGGTCAAATGTTCATCATTCATCACAGATCCATATAATTAATAAAACAAATTGAATGTGTCATCCACTTAATTGCCTATGCAATTGATATTTTAGTAAAACATATAAAATATTATTCTTTTATGCATGTGCGCCTATCATACATGTATGTGATTACATATATGTATATATATATATATATATATATATATATATATATATATATATATATATATATATATATATATATATATATATATATTTCGGTCTTACTATTACTCTGTTCTTGTACACTGCAGGGTGCCGAAGGTGTGAAGAACGTGCTTGATATACTCAGATCCCAATTGGATGGTGTCTTAGCAGTAAGTGGTGAGTTCAAAATAATTTTTAAATATGAACAGCAAACAAAGAGTGACAAGTAAATAAATAAATAAATTAATATATAATAAAAGAGTGATTTTATTGGTTTGCTCTAGCTATAACCCTGTCATGGGAGTGATTACCCCAAACCTCTTTTACCTCATAACCCCTTTTCCCGGCCAAAAGAAAAACCAAATCTTATATGTAAACATTTTACATCCATAGTCACTAAATCATCACATTTTGGTTGATTTTTTTGGTGTTATTGTGAAGAAGTTTTGTTAAAGGTCTACTCTTAAACTGTTGAACTGGCAAGGATATAGTACGTTTCCATTCTTTCTGATTATTTCTTTTAGGTTGTAGATCGCCGAATAGCATCCCAGAAGGTACGGTTGTTCACCAATCGTATTATCATCATGGTTCAAGCGGGAATAGCACTCAGAGCAAACTTTGACCTGTCGTCTGGCAATTGAAATTATTGTGTCATGCTGAAATAGAAGTTGTAAGAAATTTAGTTTTCGTCAATACTAAATTTTCGGTGTATGTCTATAAAATGTTTATGACCATTCCACATGGTCAAATAGGTCATATTTTAAGGCAGCCGAAATTACAAAAACAATCCAAGTAAGAAAAACAACTGTAGATTGCCAACAAAATTGGTCACAGTTGGTACAAAGTATAAGGATACGTGCACATCACATGGACATAGTCGTGATGTATTATGGTACGGCCTGCCTAGATTATGAATTATTTTATATACATAATGAGATATCTAAATCGTTTGGCAGGAGCCATTTTACTTTGTATTAAGAAAATTGCCTAAAATAATCATTTTTGTTCGATTGTAATATAATAGACTTTTTTTTTTTATTTATTTATTTTTTTTTTGGGGGGGGGGAGGAGGGGAACGATTAGAACTCGATATTGTCTTCAAAAGCCTAACTACATATTTCGTATCGAATCGTTTTATGCATAGATTTCTGTAATAGATAAACTAATATATTGATTAGGAAAACACATTGTCATGGGATTAAATCCTATAATATAAATGTAAAAAAGACAACTATGTGTTTTAATACATACCCTGAAATATAATAAGATATTCTCTTAATTGCGAATATTTATCTCTTTCTTGAGGGTTTTGATTTGAAAGTAAAATTACCATGTTCATATTAGCGTGTACATTTTAAAAATGATTTAGATATGTACGGATATCGTTCTCTGAAAAGGAATATTTCCGACATGGATTTTTTGATGACCTAATTACTTAACGTGTCTTATTAAAGTATTTTTTCGTAACTATGGCCCATAGCATATTGATTTTGTTTTATTCTTGCATAGAGGAAGTATGTCTAAATTATCAAAGACTTGAAACTTTTAGATGTCTAAAGTAATGAAAATTCATATGTCTACGAGCAGCATTTTTTTCCTTAAGAAACGAATATGCTATTGATTTAGCCCGATGGAGTCGTATATATGGGCAAAATATTGCAATAAATACATTGTTTCCAGAATAAGTTATAAAATCATAATAGTGTCTCAATTTGTTCGATATACTGTATTTATTATTTAATATAGTAATTATCCCATGTTATTAAAATCATTGAGGAGAACTGCAAAGTTTGCGAGATTTCCTCTACCGGTTCTTAGCTAAGACGGTTAATGCCTTAAATCTTAAAGTTTGAACCATACGACCACCCCAGATTAACATTTACCCACTTTAAGAACATTATATTAAAATGTTTTACATTTTGTGAGCGTCCTTCATTTTTTTTTCATGTTAAAAAGTCACCCATATCGTATTCACTGATTCCAGATTTATACATTTGCTGTCACGAATTACTTTGGCTTTAATAAACCCGTGTCAAAAGTCGGCTTGCACCATGTTTTGACCGAGCTAAGTAATAACTTCCTGAGATAAAACATTCACAAGTAACAAAAGACACTTTGACAATATAAAAACACATGAGCTGCCTAAACTTTAGGTCGAGGTGATTTTGACGCAGTTTTTGTTTTGTTTTGTTGTTTTTTTGTGTTAGTTTTTGTTTCTGTTTTAATCGAAGTGTTCAGTCGTACACGACAGGTCAGCACAGGTATATCCTTTTCATTGTCAGAATATGAGTTGCTCTTAAATATAATATTGAATCCAAAGAAATTTAGAATTTATATATTTAGAATTTCGTCTATATATCTTTGGGACGCACTTTACAGTCAGGTAAATTTTGGTCCGGAGCACTTTGCAATCAGATTAATTATGTTATAGGTCTACTTGAAAGAAATATTCTCTAAGGTTTGGCAGAACATTCCGAATCATGCCGGAGAAATCATTTTATTACATCGTATGGACCACACGACACAGTTAATAATCTATCGTTGTGTAGAACTGATCCACGAATTAACATATAAATTAAAACATAATAGTGACCCTTTGAGCCGAACACCATCACATGTTATATTTCATATAAATTCAAGGTCATATTATTGTGAACAAAATGTAAAGGTTTACACACCTTACACACCTTATACAATGACGACTGCATATATCAAAGTCTAAATATTCAATAGTAACAGTGACGAGTAATCCAGGCGCCATCCCTGGTTTTTTTTTCCTTCTTATTCTTTCTTCTTTCTTTTTGTTCTGTACCAACATGCACTATTGTACATGTTAATGTAGGAAAAATGTTGCCTGTAACCTGTTCCGAATGTGCTGTATGAACTGCAAACTTCCTAATTCTTGATCCACGACTGTCCAGGTCACGACATATAGCTTCCCGATTACAACACATGATCATGACTCACGTGGATGATGACATTGTGAAACATGCATGGAAACTCATACACTACAAATCATACACACTGCTTTTAATAAAACATGCGAACAGTATATACTATTGCAATGGGTTTGAACAGTGTTGCTGATTATGAGAGACGTGCTCGAGAGATTATATCGAGTGATGCATGGGAATACTACGATTATGGACGAGAGAGACGATGGTGCTACGAAGATAGTATCAGTGCATTTTCAAGGTAACCCTTTGCATATTATTAGTCGTTAAAGTGTTTACGATCGTGTTAGTGACACATGTTTGAGTACCTCCTTGTACCTAATGCAGCAGTTACATGTATACAACGCAAGACCAGCTCATTAAAATTTGTGAAAACTGCCGACATCGCGCACACAGAGCGTATACATAGACGACATTTTGAAATACGCAACAAATGCACATCGTTGGCCAAGCGCGCTTGACGAATGAGTAACGCAGCCCCAGCGAATACTGCGCGTTGGCTGTGCGTCGTACAATTGACTGCGCCAGTACATTGCGTTGAACTTCATGTTAAAAAATATTTTGAAAACTTGGCATCGATCTTCCTTTGCTTAACATTCATGCATTACAACGCTTCAGTCAATGAACCAGTAGAGGTAAGTGGTAAACTCTACGATGATACAGAGATTGAAGCTTCTTGTCAAGGATATACTCTGTATTTATAGTGTACTCTACAATAATATATCCAATATGTATGTCATGTTCTGATTAAGTATTATCCTCTTATAAAGGTACCGAGTTCGAAGTCAAGTACTCCAGGATGTTTCTAAGCGAAGTCTAGCTACCACTGTTCTTGGGCAGCCCTTCAAGTATCCGATATGTGTCGCCCCGACAGCCCTTCAAGCATATGCACATCCAGATGGCGAAAAAGCAACCGCTATAGGTAGACCAAGTTAAAATTATTCTTGTGATTACATAGGATTTTGAAATAATATATGTGGAAATATTACTAACTTTCAAACGTCAATTTTATTTTTAAATATATATGTTGCTTTTTTATTTACTGCAATTGAACTATCATTTAGAGGTGAATGATATGAAAGGATCTTTGCTGCCTTTATTAAAAAATACTGGTTGGTCTGCAGTCTCAACTTTTTAGATCGATAATTACGCCCCTTGTTTTAGACACAGGAATATCCACGCAATGAATTCAACAAGAGTTTTTCAGGAGATGTACCGTATACTTGTACGACAAAGTAAATTCAAGCATCATTATCATTTTGAACGACAGGTGCAGAAAATGCTGAGACCCTTATGGTGTTGTCATCCGGTTCAGGATTTTCGATGGCTGATGTTTCAACTGCAGCCCCAAACGGTCACCGATGGATGCAGATGTATCCATATATTGACCGTCGACTCGCTTTCAATGTAATTCGACGAGCTGAGAGACTTGGGTTCAAAGCCCTTGTAATAACGGTGGACTCTCCCTTTCGAGGACTAGACAGCCGTATAACAGAAATCATCAACGAACATCACATCTCAAAAACCCCAAATACTCGGTAAGGAGAATTTTTATTATCATGATTGGTGTAAATCTTAAACCCGCCGAAATTGTATATATACTTAACTGTCGCCCCCTTCTTTGGACATAGGCAGTCAAGAAGTTTTATCAAGGCAGAGGAATGGAATACTCGGATCTTTCCATTTGAGGCAAAACTCTCAGAATTATGACCTGGACATAACGAACCTTCGGATTGATGTAGGAAATTTTTTGATAAAAGAACCGTACCTTATGTTTGGATACACCGAGAGGGCTTATGTTTGTTCGGAAAAACAAACCTTCGGAACAAGAAATACTTGAACCCGATGTGATATTTGTGGCTATTTGGGCATATGGATTGGATAAGCCAATTCTTGTTTTCTCAGGAGTGATGTAAAATGAAAATGCAATTTTTATCTCGTTATTTCCCCATAGAATGGCGGTATTTAAAACCAATATCCCCTCGTCACAGGCGGCCACAACACAGACAGACAGGAATCTCGCCAAGTATATAAGAGAAACGCAATACAATTCTGCCGCCACATGGAACTATATCAAATGGCTTAAAGATAACACCTTCCTACCCATTGTGTGCAAAGGAATAATGACAGGTAGGTAATACGGTTGATTCTAAATTTAGTCAATGCGTTAGAGTAGTATGTCCTTCTTGACAATCAAAATATATTACCATGAGATCACTAGAATCGATCTCTGTTGGTGTGATCCCACAAAGAAGCCTTTTTTATTTTGTTATAATGAACATAAAAGGGGTCAATTTAAATTATTATTCCACATCCAAATGTCATGCCCCAAAATACAGCGTTTGAAAAACATCCATTTTTTAAATAGTGTTCTGATTTTCGCTTACCGTTTTGTTGGGTACGTGTCTGTTGGGAGTGCATGATTGATGATGGGTAAAACCAACGGCGTCACCTCCTCTACCATTAATTTTGTTGATCTAAAAAAAAGTGTTAAATAATATTAAAGTAGTATTATTTCCTTATCTGTAGGCTAAATTTCTGATTTAGATGTGTTAGAGATTTTACTTGAGACTTTAGTAAAATGCAATGGCCAAAGAACACGAACTTTCAAAAGGAAAATGGAATGAAAAACAAAATAGAATGTGGGGAAATTTGGTTATTATTTTGAAATGTGCATTTGGTGGAAATGATAGACCACTTTCCTACTAATCCCCCTTGAAGTTTGGTCTAATAATCATTTTTCAAGCTGTTTGTAATTTAATTCTACTTTTTCATTAACTCAATAGGTGAATCTGCCTGTGCTGCAGCAGACGCAGGGGTTGATGGGATATTAGTATCAGCTCATGGAGGAAGACAGATGGACGGTGCTCCTGCTCCGGTAAAATAGACATGTTCTTTACTACATTCTAAGCATAGGGTAGATGTAGGGAATACTGGCCACTTAAGCTCATTTGCTTAATTAGCACATGAAAACAATAAAATCACAAAAGAAAAAGATTCTCATTGCTTAGCTACATCATTCAACTTTATTTTCCAAAACAATTGAGGTAATCAAATATTTGGTGAGGCAGTTATATGCAAATAATGACGTCATCGTAAATTGTCCGGTATTCCCTACAGTGTAGGAAATACCGGACAGTATGTTTTTCCCCTTTTTTTGGTATAAAGATCTGTCTGGAAGCACTGATTTGAATGTAAACCATTAACTTAACATGTTTGTATTGATTTTTTATAACATTATTCATTTTTAGAAGATTATATGCATTTTACTACAATATTTCAAAACACTCAGAATGACTTCATATCTCATGTTGATCATGACATATCACAATAATAATAAAGAGAAATAGACATTTAAAAATTGTCAAACAATTTAAAAAAAATAAATATAATATATTATATATGCAACTTACTATTTGATCTACATGCTTTGCAACTCAACCCGGAAGTAAAACAAACAACCGTCCATGTGGTGTCCGGTATTCCCTACACAAAAAATGACTGACTAGCACTTTTCAACACACTACCACCCCAATACACAGGCTTTGTACAGTGCATACACTCCATAAACGTTTGGCCCACCCTCTACACATGTCCATAATGCATGAAATAGAGGTCATGCCCCAATTATATTTTTATACCATCACATTCTCTAAAATGTCAATTTTTACATCAGGCCATTTTTCAGGCTGCAAATTTTCCTACCTTGACAGATTGTGGTAGTTTTCTCGGAGATTTCTCACTTGTTGTTGTCGAATACGGCATTCAACCTTCCCAGACAGACCACCTGACCAATAGATGCCGGTATTTCAACTCAGTTGATCTTATGTTGGCAGCTAGGGCTGGACATGTGGTGACCGTCCGGTATTCCCTACTGTCCGGTATTCCCCACGGGTACCCTAACAGCCTGAAGCATAATATCCCAATATTGATGCAGACCGCATTTTTCTGACTTCACGATATCTTTTCCATAATTGCGAAAATGGATCTTAAATACAAATCAGCTATCCAAGAATCTTGATTGAGAGGTATAAGTTGTTTCGAAGAGAACATGTTCCGTTAAATTGCAACACTCATGACATTGGGTGTTGTGTTTTTTATAATGTCATGGTTTTACAAATTTCTCAGAGGTAATGCCCCCCCCCCCTTGTCCCCACTATACACTGTTTATTTTCTTTTTCCACCATGAGTTCGTGGTTGGTGATCGAAGAACAAAAGGGCGTGGCATCATTATTAGCCCCTCACATGCTGATCAGCTCTGCAATAGTTGGAGCGCGCCTCCATTTCGATCAAGTATGAATTGATTTCCATGGTTTTTGGAAAATGCTAGTATAAACCGTTTTATATTATAAAAGTTGTGCAGAAACTCTTAAGCCTCTATTCTGAACTGCGGTTTAGAAATAAACTCGAGTTCTGGTTTAATCTGACACGAGAATCGCATGGAAATCGTGCGATAATAATATTGTCTGGTTATTAAATTCGAGTTTAAAAACCACAATTCTGAATATGGGCCTTATTGTTCGAATTTTAGTTTCAGTCCACCAGTTTACATGAAATGCTTTCTTTACAGATCGACGCCCTGTCCGAAGTGGTGGATGCTGTCCGTGGTCGAGATATCGAGGTGTACATGGATGGTGGGATAAGAACAGGGTCAGATGTCTTCAAGGCTCTTGGGAGAGGTGCACGAGCAGTGTTCGTTGGAAGACCTATCTTATGGGGACTTGCTTGCGAGGTATGGAAAAAAAATAGCAAGAGTGTGGGAGGGTGTGTGTGTGTGTGTGTGTGTGTGTGAAAGAGAGCGACAGAGGGAGCGAACGGACGGTTAGTATTCGTTGGAAGACCTATCTTATGGGGACTTGCTTGCGAGGTATGGAAAAAAAATAGCAAGAGTGTGGGAGGGTGTGTGTGTGTGTGTGTGTGTGTGTGTGTGATTTGTGTGTGTGATGTGGGTGTGTGTGATTGTGTGTGTCAGAGAAAAGCACCTAACCATCACCATGATCACTGCTTTGTACACTGCAGGGTGCAGAAGGTGTGAAGAACGTACTTGGTATACTCCAATCTCAATTAGATGGCGTCTTAGCTGTAAGCGGTGAGTTCAAAATAATGTTTAGATATTGGCAACAAATAAAGAGAGGCAAATAAAGGAATAAATACATAAATAAAATAGTGACTATATATCTGAAATTTTCTCTAGCTTCCTATAACACTGATATGGTAGTAATTACCCTAAACCCCTCGCCCGGCCAAAAATTCCAAGCTAGAATAGGGTTAAGAAATATCAAATTTATATATGAACCTTTTACATCCACAGTCACCAAACCATCATTTTTTAAAAACTTTTGTAATTGTGGTGAAGTTTCGTTAATTATATGTGCTATAAAGACTGTTGAACTAGCAAAAATAATTAGGGCACATTTCTTTTATTTCTGATTTTTCCTATTAGGTTGTACATCACCGAATAGCATCCCAGAAGGTACCGTTGTTCATCAATCATACTATCATCGTGGTCCAAGAGAGAAAAGTATCAATAGCAAACTTTAATTTGTCATCTGATAATGAAGACTATACCGTCACACTGAAATAAAACTTCTTACAGATTAAGTCTTAGTCAATAAATATTAATCTTGGGTGTTTATAAACGTCGTTTCTTATGAAAATGTTTATATATTAATGAACTACTTCTATGACTCAAATTGGCCATAGTTTAGGGCGGCTAAAATTATCATACAAGTGGAAACTGCCAACACAGATGGTCATACGTGAGACAACGTTTGAGGATTAAGGTACATGACATAATTATGGTCTTTAGATATTCTTGATGTGTTACATGGTATGAAGAGCTAACGTTATTAATTACTTTAGGCTACCAATACTTAACAATGTGTTATCTAGATTGTGTAAAACTCAGTAGGCTATTGTATTTAAATGTCAAAGCAAATGTACTGATTAGAAAAAAGAGACTTTGCCATGGTAATTGATTAATATAAATGTGAAAATGCTAACTATGTGTTTACCTATATCCTGGAATGTAATAAGAGATCTTGGTTAGTATGGGACATATACTTTTTGCTGTTTTGTTTTAGAAGTAAAATCCCCATGTTCATATCGATATACATTCTAAAATTATATAAATATGTACTGCTGTCATTCTTTGAAAGGGAATATTTCCCGTTTATATTTCTTTTTAATGACACAGATAGAACTTATTATTTATCATACATTTTTAAATATTTACGTATTTATTCGCCATTATGGCCCCATAATGATTCTATTACACTCTTATATAAATGGACAAAATAAATAAATTTATTATCAAAATTTTAAAAATTTAACGTCTAAAATAATGAAATTCTATACATATACCTGCAGCTGAACTTTTATTTCATTTTGATTACTTTCTTCTTTTTTTATCCAAAAAGAAAAAAATAAATCAGTAATTTAGCCCGAGTCTTAAAAAAGGTACACGTTTGGAAAATATTTTAGGTATAAAAACTTTTCAAGCGATATAAATATATGAGGTAGCAATATAAAGCCAAAGGATTTTTCTTGGTGATGTACTTCATTTTGTATAATTTTCTTTTGCAAAACAAAAGTTATATGTAAAATTTTTCTTACAAGGAGAGAATCTGTATTACACAAATTTTTTGTTCGAAGTGCTGACTTGATCCGGTAAAGCCACAGACACAGCATGCGGAAAATGGATTTTTCTTGACAGTATAAAAAAAAAAAAAAAAAAATCATTTTTATCTAAAGATCTACAGCACCAAAAAAAGATGAAAAAATTGCAGAAGAAAGTCTTTTTTTTTTAATTGGAATACTACCAGGTTGTGATTAATCTCCATAATATATTTGTAAAAAAAAAGGTTAATCTTCATATATATTTTTTTATAAGTTACGTCTCGTACCATTTTATTTGATACAAACTGTATAGGGGCAGAATGCCGCAATAAATATATTGTTTCAAGAATGAGTTCAATATTAAATTTCTGTATCTGTTTTGTTCGTTGGCTGACAAACAAACTAAAAAAAAAAACAAAACAAAACGTACACTCACTTTAAGAACATCGTATTAAAAGTGACCTCCATTCTTTGTTAAAGGTCAAAAAGTAACTCATAGACCTGAGCTGTCAGGAATGAGTGAGCACTCGGGATTTAAAAAAAGAACCTGTATCAAAATCCCCGTGTACTAGGGTTTGAACTATGCACTAAAATCATAACACAAAGGATTTACCAACAATTTACAGGCATAGCGATTCTTCCTTGCAGTGTATGCTCAGTGTTATGAATAATACTAACCTGTACACCATTCGATATCGCAATGGGGTTGAACAGTGTCGCTGATTATGAGAGACGAGCTAAAGAGATCATATCGAGTGATGCATGGGAATATTATGATTACGGACGAGAGCGACGATGGTGCTACCAAGATAGTATCAACGCATTTTCCAGGTAAATGTGATTTCGCTTATTAGTCGTTTACGTTTTTACTAGAAATTTGAAATAATCTAATGTTTGAGAATCTCAATCGGTTGTACATGACGTTGAAATAAACATGTATATAGCTTAAACATGAAAATTAACGCGCCTGCATTCATCAGGGATTACTGGGGGGGGGGCACGTTGACCATCCAATCCCCCCCCCTAAAAAAAAATATGAAGGAAGATTTTGGTAAGTCGTAATATCTAGGTGGTAAGCCAACATGGCAGTTAGTTTCAAATGCTTTAATTTATATTCAGTTGCATTTGGCACAGTAAGAGTAAAATGGTGCACTGAATTAATCACCTTTAAAAACTATTAACAATGGTTAACAACAACAAAATAAAAAGAAAAAGGGAGAGGCGGTCGAGACGAGCGGACGTACATTTGCGCTGCGTGGTTGACTGTACTTTTTCAGGGGTCAAACAACGGTCAGTGGTCCGGTCGCAGACCACTGGCTTATTGGCCGTATCTTCCCGCGATATTTCTTGGAAAATTGCCCCCATCAAATATTACTGGAGTTAAATTGTTGGATACCAGAGGAATTATATCTTTGAACAAGGAATTTATTGGAATTTCACCTTATATCCAGCCTAATCAAGATACCTGAACAAGAAAAAGGTAAGCGTACCTTGTTCTAATCAGCCAATATGGCTGTAGGAGGAGTAGAAGTAGATATTATGGACCTAGGACCGGAAATTGAGACTGATAAAACACCCTTCACTGAAGTTAGACAAAGGCCAAATAAACAAGTGGATTAGTAAATTACGCGATGCGTAATATATGTCCCCGCCGATAATGTAAAATTCCCATTATATCACGATCAGTGCTATCACATAAGGCAAACAGAATCGAAATCGGGTAAAAAATGGCGAAGAAGTAGCATTTTGTAGCCAATGTACAATATAAGTATAAATCAAGGTCAAAGGTCAAAGGGGTCAAAAGTCAAAATTCAGTGAAGAAGTTTTGTAGTTCTCACCTAGTGCTATCACATAAAGCAAACAGAATCGAAATCGATTGAAAAATGGCGAAGGAGTAGCATTTTGTAGCCAATTAACAATATAGGTCAAAGGTCAAAGGTCAAAATTCTGTGAAGAAGTTTTGTAGCTATTACCTAGTGCTATCACATAAAGCAAGCGGAATTGAAATCGGATGAAAATTGGTGAAGGAGTAGCATTTTGTAGCCAATGTACAATATAAGTGAAATTGAAGGTCAAAGGTCAAAGGGGTCAAAATTCAAAATTCCATGACGAAGTTTTGTAGTCCTCACCTAGTGCTATCACATAAAGCAAATGGAATCGAAATCGGATGAAAAATGGCGAAGGAGTAGCATTTTGTAGCCAATTAACAATATAGGTCAAAAATCAGGGTCAAAGGTCAAAGGTCAAAATTCTGTGAAGAAGTTTGGTAGCCATCACCTAGTGCTATCATATAAAGCAAACGGAATCGAAATCGGATGAAAAATGGCGAAGGAGTAGCAAATTGAAGATTTTGGTCACATACGGACGCACGGACGGACGGACGGACACACACACACACACACATACATACATACACACGTACACACGTACGGAGCCCGTTTCATAGTCCCCTGCTCGAACTCGTTCGGCGGGGACAAAAAGCCAGGCCTCCCTCTGATGAATCTCTAGATATAACCCAATGTAAGTCTCCACCGCCTAGCCCTAGTAGAAAGTTATCGAGCTCCTATTTGAACGATGAAGAAGGGCTTACAATTACACTAAAAAGCATCGACTCTAAACGAAACATCACAAAACTTCACCCAATGCAAATTTCCAAAGAAATAACCAAAGCTACAGGGGGAACCATGGTCAAGTACATTAAAAGATTGAGAGATGCTCTTCAAATCCGATGCAACACACAAAATCAAGCCCGGACCATCGAAAACATTACGGAGCTCGGTAACATTCCGGTGAAGGCGACTAAAGGTTCGAGTGTCAGTAAAGGGGTAATTAGCAACATATCTAATGATATCTCTGAAGAGGAGATCGCAAGTGAATTGCAAAACCAAAATGCAATTGCTGTAAAACGTCTTCGTCGCCGTCAAGACGGCAAACTGATAGATTCTAAATCAGTACTACTGACATTCTCTGGAAAAAGTCTGCCAAATGATGTAAAACTATGGTATGAAATATATAATGTAAGACAATTTGTGGCACCAGTCTTGAGATGTCATAAATGCCAACAAATGCAATGGTAGACTACGTTGTGTTAGATGTGGCGAAGGCCATGAGTTTAAAGATTGTAAAAAGGAAATTCGCAAATGCGCAAGATGCGGAGGGCCTCATTCTGCAGCGTATAAAGGGTGCCAGCAATATAAGATTCAAAAAAGAAAAAAGAAAAGTTAAAACTTTCACAAAATTATCGTATGCAGAGGCAGCCAAACAAGTAAAAACCTCAATGAATGTTTAGAACAAAAAAAAAAAGAATGAACAAATTGACAAAAAACAAACAAAGCCCAATCAGACCTACCTTCCCGCCAAAAACACAACGGAGCAAACCAATACAACAATAACACCAACATTTCGAAGTAAAATACCCACAACTTCAAACAAAAAGAAAACGTTCGCCCAAATCCATGTACCAAAAGTACCAACCCAAACGCGCGAAATCGCAAAAGAAATAAATGAAACTAATCCTAGTCACACCCAACAAAACCTTATTCAAGCCTTCGTAGGCATCTCAAACTCTATGGGCAATTCCATAGGTTGGTGGACATGAGCTTAAAAATTCCAATTCAATATTTTTTTTGAATTTTTAAATACTTTTAGTCCTTCATACATGATAGTTTCAGGAACAAAAAATTAAAAGTTTATTTTCATAT
>CALNVZ010003014.1:4740162-4825348 GCA_940671915.1 Paracentrotus lividus | reverse complement strand
ACTTTGGACAAAAAAAAGGTGATGTCGAAAGTTGTGTCTTTCCGATTTGTACCAAACATCAAAGAAACAATAGTTAAAAAATGAAATATGCCTTATTCAGCTATGCCAGACCTAAATCGTATTTTTGTCTTTTCATTTGGATAAGGTACAAATCCATTAATGTCAATAATTATTCAGATATAAAAATGTCATCCCCATCCACCTGTCGACCGTGAAAAACCTTTTATATTCCATTATTTTCAATTAGTAAAACAGGTAATATGCACAACATTTTGACAAGTGTAGTCATCTGCCACCAAAGGCGATCGTTCTGGTAAATGAGGGACATAGACAATCTCATGAACAATTAAATGTTTTCTATGAAGACAGGTCGATTTGTAGATGGCGATTATGGTTGATGTGCATTCCATAGCACTCATTTAGATCTTAGTACCCCCCTTAAGAGTCGAAAGAGGATAGAAAAAGTACGAATACGGATTTTTTGTTGGCGGTTCGCTATTACCATTTTGTTATTGCAAATCATTACCACTTTATTATTTCTGCAGAGTTTAGAAGGAAGTCAAGATTACTTCAAAATACACAAACAGCCTTTCAGCGAAATTTGTAGTACTGCATTCAAAAAGAAAGATTATTTTAAGCTCAGGTGATGGTAACGTGAGTAACCAAAAAAACTGACTCTTGTTTTCTCTGAGAGAAAAGGTTCCTCAAGTTAAATTGGGCTGGTGTAAAGTTAAGTTTCAAGTTATTATATTCAAACCAAAAATCATCACAACATATGTATACATTATTATAAACTATTACATAAATTCCTTCCTATCAATAATAATGGAGTTACAGCTCCAAGTATGAGTCAAGGTGTCTCCAAATGTAACGTGAGTAACCGTGGAATAGCCCCTAAGGTCTCGTTCTTGGCTTTTATTATCAAAGCATTACAGTTAACTTCCCAAAACCCACAAAAACACAGTAACCAAAACACCATAGATGTCGTATTAACTTTGAGTAGGGTGTGCCTAGGATTAGACATTGACAAAGAACAATTAGAGAATAAGCTTAGAGAAGTAGAACTACCTACTTCGTAAATCTCCATATAATTCAATGGAACGCGCAGGGGCTGCTGAACAACGGAGATGAAGTAGAAAACCGCATCTCTAATCCAAAAAATAATAGACCCGACATAATATGCATACAAGAGACATGGCTCAATCATTCGAACTCTTTTAATATAAAAGGCTACGAAAGTCTTGTAAAAAAATAGACCTCAGGGGTTAGAGGGGGATGTGCGATGTACATCGACCAAAATATTCCATTCAAGGAATATCCCACTGACCCAAACCTTGAAATACAGGTAATAGAAATCCAATTGAAATGTCAAAAAGTCATTATTATAAATTATTACAATCCATGTAAAAAAATCGATAAAAATAACATAATGCATATACTCAAACATCTAAGGGGTAACATTATAATGTGTGGAGACTTTAATGCACATAATATTTTATGGGGATGCATTACAACGGACCAAAATGGTCGTATCATAGAGGAGATTGTCAACGAAAATAATTTTACTGTATTAAATGATGGTACGGGCACGCGCCTAGATCCCCATACAGGTAAACTCTCAAATTTGGATCTAACACTAGTTTCACCCCAACTGGCCGGGAGATGCGCATGGCAAGTCACTCAAAACACACTCGGAAGTGACCACTTCCTTGTAGAATCATATTTTGGTAGAAAAAGACCTCAATATTCCTCTAAAAACGGAGATATGTGGATATTAAGCAGGGCAAATTGGATATTATTCAAAGAGAAGGCAGAGGAATTAATTACTCATGAAATAGAAGACAGAAATATTCAAACTTTTTACGACAACTTCATATCTAAAATTAAAAGAATTGCTGACGAAAGTATCCCAAAGAGGAAAAATAAACATGGCCCATCAAAAACAGTGCCGTGGTGGAACAGCAAATGCGAAAATGCCATAAGAGAAAGAAACAAACTAAGCAATAAGCTACGTAAGAAAATCACAAGAGAAACTCTTGCTGAGTTCAGACTTAAAAAAGCTATCGCTCAGAAAACAGTAAGAGAGGAAAAAAGGGAATATTGGAAAATTTTCTGCAATAAGATAAATAGATACACACCTATATCTCTTGTCTGGAAACAAATTCGGAAAATTAACTCCATCAACACACCTAGTACAGACAAAATCCCTCCCTTCCTCGAAGAAAATGCAAACCAATGGGCGTTTTCTGACAAGAGCAAAGCTAACTTATTGGCACAAAAAATATCTTCATCCAGCTCAGATGAAAACTTATTTAAACTTCTTAAGATAGGTATCCGAGGGCGTATTGCGGCCTGGCTTGACAAATATATAGCTAGACGCACATTTCAGGTCCAGGTAAATAATGTACTATCTGATGTATACGAACAAATGAACGGTATTGTCCAAGGTAGTGTATTAAGCCCAACTTTGTTCAATATATTTGTGAATGATCTTGGAAATGAATTAAAACATTGCAAGATAGCCCAATTTGCAGATGATACTACGATCTGGAAAAGTAATAGAAATATGAAATTCTTAGAGGGTCAAGTACAAAGCGATCTCATCAAAATTAATGAATGGTGCGATAACTGGAGCATGAAACTGTCGGAAGAAAAAACTAAAGCTATGGTCTTTACAAGACGACACCCTAATCCTCCTAATGTCAAATTGAAAGATAAAATAATCGAATGTGTCAATGAGTACAGATATTTAGGACTTGGATTCGATTCAAAATTAAGATGGAAAAAACAAATAGAAAATATTACTGAAAAGTGCAAAAAAAGGATGAATATACTTAAATGCATGGTGGGTAACTCATGGGGTTCATACACCAAAACCCTCCTGCTCCTTTACAGAGCATTGGTTAGACCATTTTTGGACTACGGATGTGAGGCCTTTAATTCGGCTTCTTACAATGTCAAGAAACAATTGGATAACATACAGTACGAATATTTGAGAATATGCACTGGTACCATAGCTTTTACCTCTCTGGCAGCCCTCCAAATTGAATGCTGTGAAATGCCCCTTGAAATTCGGCGTTCACTTTTTAGCCAGAACTTTAGAGCAAACATAAGCTAAAAAAATCACCCGTCCAAGGAGTGTCTATTAGAATGTTGGCAATATAGTTCAAATAGCTGGGGAAATGAAATTCCCTTTGCTCTACGCATGAAACATATTCCTGACGAAAACATCGAAACAAAAAAATTGTCGAAGACTCCACCTTGGCATCTGATACCACCTTTGATATCAACTCACTTGCATGATGTCATCAATAAGAAAAATGTGATTTGTTTTGAAGCCAAATCAGAGTCAGGTGAGTATATAAATTCGAAATGGAAAGATTACATTAGAATATACACAGACGGCTCAAAATCAACAAACGGAAATACGAGTGCTGCAGTGTATATCCCAAGTCGAAATATTGAAATAGCAAAAAGAATATCGGCCGTATCGGTTTTTATCGAGCAGAACAGATGGCATTGTTCTTTGCATAACAGTGGATATATGAAAACACAAGAACGATAAACTCTGCTAAAAAATATGCCATATTCACAGATTAACTAAGCTCCTTAAAAGCAATGGAAAATGATATTGCAAACATAATGCAAGAAATCATAGAATTGACAACTAAACTTTCAAAAGATGAAATAATTGTTCAATTTGAATGGATTCCTTCTCATGTAGGAATTAGTGGGAATGAAAAAGCAGACTCTTTGGCGAAACATGCTCTATCCCTTCCCATCGCATATCATATTTTGCAGAACAAAGCAGAAACTAAGCGCGAAATTTACCAACAACATCTGACTATTTTGCAAGAGGATTGGACATCGTCTGCCCGCGGACGATTCCTTTTTGCAATTCAACCTATGCTTAGAACAAAATATCTAAATAATGCAAATAATAGGCGTGAAGAAAGCATCCTCAACAGGCTTAGAGTAGGAAGTTGTTTCTTAAATGAAACACTTTTTAAGATGAATAGACACCCGAACGGATTATGTGACCACTGTAATGTGCCAGAAACGGTACCGCACTTACTTCTATCTTGTACTCAGTTCAACAGGGAACGAGCAAGATTAACGCAAAGATTAAATATAGGAAATATTTCAATTCAATCTGCTCAGAGAGATTTACTGCAGTTTTTGAAAGAAACCTAGAAATACGATTTATTGTAGTTGCCATAACGACCATGTCTGTCATCGTCAGGGAGAGATAATGGATTGCTATCCTTCAAGACATCTCTCGATAGACGTCATTTCCCTTCTTACTGACCGGCATGGTTGAAACAACTTTTATTATGAATTATTATAACTACTATACCTGACAACAGACACTGTCTAACAAGATTGATTATAGGATAAATTTGGAAACTGACCAGAAATATATAATATGAAAAAATGAGCAAAGAAAATGGAGGTACTATTCGGGATTCGAACCAGAGACCTCCTGTTATAGTCAGGCGCTCTATCCATCTGAGCTATAGTAAGCCCCGGATGGGGTCGTCCTTAATACCCATTAACTCTTCAATGCTCGAGTGGTCAGAAGCTATAGAAACCTGGCATAAACCGAAGAATAGAAATCAACTTGGAGTAAATGCGAGGGATCACGGTGAAGTGATGCAGCTTTTTAAATATAATTTTTGGATAAATTTGGAAACTGACCAGAAATATATAATATGAAAAAATGAGCAAGAAGATGGGTGGTACCATCGGGATTCGAACCAGAGACTTCCTGGTTACTAGTCAGGCCGCTCTACTATCTGAGCTATAGTAACCCCGCGATGGGTCGTCCCTAATACCCATTAACTCTTCAATGCTCGAGTGTCAAAGCTGTAAGAAACCCTGGCATAACCCGAATGATAGAAATCAACTTGGAGTAAATGCGAGGGATCACGGTGAAGTGATGCAGCTTTTTTTAATATAATTTTTGGATAAATTTGGAAACTGACCAGAAATATAATATGAAAAAATGAGCAAAGAAAATGGGGTACCATCTGGATTCGAACCAGAGACCTCCTGGTTACTAGTCAGGCGCTCTACCATCTAAGCTATAGTAAGCCCGGCATGGGGTCGTCCTAATACCATTAAAAAAGCTGCATCACTTCACCGTGATCCCTCGCATTTACTCCAAGTTGATTTCTATCCTTCGGGTTTATTGCCAGGTTTCTATAGCTTCTGACCACTCGAGCACATGAAGATTAATGGGTATTAGGGACGACCCCATCCGGGGCTTACTATTAGCTTCAGATGCGTAGAAGCGCCAGACTAGTAACCAGGAGGTCTCTGGTTCGAATCCCGATGGTACCCCAATTTCTTTGCTCATTTTTTCAAGATTGATTATAGTTAGACAACCATTCATTGATTGTTATATATTATTTTTTCCCACTTCTTTTTCTTTCGTATACCTTTTGTATCTATGTGAATAAAATATACGTGTATATACATGTACATGAGTTGTGTATGTATATACGTGTGTATGTATATGTTTCAATGTGTATAATCCTGAAACTGACACTCGGCTTTTATGACTCCCAAATTAATCTCCAGAAATAGGACGTAAATCAACTCATGCATGGTAATACACTATTCACGTACGTTCAGTCATCATATCGTTAATTCAATTATATCTTTGTATGTATATTATCCTCCTCACAATGTACGCTTACTTCTTCATTTCATTTTGTATTATTTCCCAAATGCAATTTTTTTTTTCATTTTGCATAACCCTGCATGTCCAACAATTCCTCCTTAAATTCCTTTGTCAATGTTTTTGTGTTCTGTTAATGTTTGATATTTCTCTGTCCTTGTTTTTGTTTTTTGTTTATTGTTCTATATCCCACGTTTGGGAACCAAAAACTGCTGAGTCTTATACAGATTCCTGTGCCCACGACTCTTCCATGTATTGGAGGGGACTAGGTCATCTCGACTGAGAAGTCTGCTCGACGTACTGAGCCGGATTGTCCAGAAAATACAGAAAAAGTGGAAGAACCATCAACGGCACCGGAGCTGAAGACTCACATCACCCAAAGGTTTTAATAATTTAGATCTACATGAAAAAGAAATATTTAATACAGCAACCCGCACGTAGATGGCGTCTATATTCGACCCGAATCGTACGCCAAAAATATTAACCACCAACCAACCTAACAACAATATACATCGTTATAGCTTAATAAGCACAATAAATGAGGCAAATAAAAAAAATAATGCAGCATGGGTCGTGCTAGGCTCAATTTCAGCGATCTTATCATCTCACTTATATCATACATATAAAGCGCGACCACATCTCTTATTACTTTTATTCTCATCTCTACTCGATCATGTACTTCGAAAATCACGCCTATATTGCTAACTATTATCTCATTAATAATCATACTATACTACTCATTTTCTCCTCCGCGACATACTCATACTATCCTCCACTCTTTGATCTATACATTCTTATGTACTGTGATCTAATGTTCATGCCTGACCATACTATCGACATGTAGGCGAATTATCAGGACGGTCAACCACCCATGTCCAGCCCTAGCTGCCAACATAAGATCAAGTGATGTGAATATACCGGATCTATTTGTCAGGTGGTTCTGTGGAAGGCTGAATGCGTATTCACACAACAAGTGAAGAAATCTCCGAGAAAACTACCACAATCTGTCAAGGTAGGGAAAATTTATGCAGCCTGAAAAATGGCCTGATGTAAAAAGTGACATTTTAGAGAAATGTGATGTATAAAAATAGAATTGGGCATGACCTCTATTTCATGCATTTATGGACATGTGTAGGAGGTGGGGCCAAAGTCGTATGAGTTTGCACTGCTACCAAAGCCTGTGTTAATTCGCAGTGTGTGTTGAGAAAGTGCTAGTCAGTCATTTTTGTGTAGGGAATACCGGGACACCACCATGGACGGTTGTTTGTTTACTTCCGGGTTGAGTTGCTAAGCATGTAGATCAAATAGTAAGTTTGCATATATAATGTTATTATATTTATTTAAAATTGTTTGACAATTTTGAAATGTCTATATTCTCTCTTATATTATATTTTATATGTCATGATCTACATGAATTATAAAGTTATTCTGAGTGTTTTGAAATTTCGTAGTAAAATGCATATAATCTTCTAAAAATGAATAATATAAAAAATCAATACAAAACATGTTACTGTTATGTTTACATTCAAATCAGTGCTTCCAGACAGATTCTTATATACAAAAAAAAAGGGTAAAAACATACTGTCCGCGTATTTTCCTACACTGTAGGGAATCCGGACAATTTACGATGACGTCATATTGCATATAACTGCCTCACAAATTATTGATTACCCAATTTTTTGTAAAAGAAAGTTGAATGATTGTAGCTAAGCAATGAGAATCGTTTTCTTTTGCGATTTTATTGTTTTCATGTGCTAATTAAGCAAATGAGCTTAAGTGGCCGGTATTCCCTACATCTACCCTATGTTGTAGATCTATTCTTGTAAAAAATCATTTTGATAAATTTTATCCTTTTATAAAGATACCGAGTACGAAGTCAAATACTCCAGGATGTTTCTAAGCGAAGTCTAGCTACCACTGTACTTGGGCAGCCTCTCAAGTACCCGATATGCGTTGCCCCAGCAGCCCTTCAAGCATACGCACATCCGGATGGCGAAAAAGCAACCGCCAAAGGTAGGCCAAGTTCCAATATTCCTTATTTTAGGAGAAGTGGATGAGAACATTACTTCCTCAACGGCAATTTTATTTCCAGAAATATGTATTTGAAATGAAATGCAATTCAACTTTCATTTATATGTGAATGAAATGAAAAGAATGGACCTGTCTTTATTTACACCAGCAGTCTCAGCTTTTTAGATTGATTATTTCCTTGGGATTACGTCCCTTAAGGTGGTTTTTCACTTCGGCGAGACATTTCTGCGACTCTGACACTTAAAGACGTCTCCGACATTTTTTTTCCGTCGCGGAGACGTCTCTGAGCCGTCTATACGACGGAAAAATAAAATCATAGCATATTTGATTTTCCCTCGACTCATGAGATGTCGCGGAGATTCATGAAACGTGGAAACTCAGGAGACGTGTCTCGGAGATGTTTCCGAAACGTCTTGGCGACAGTCTTAAACTCGTCTCACGTCTCAAACCTGTCCCAAATTAGAGCAAGAGTTGTACCGTTGTACCGTATAATAATTGTACACCAAAATACGTAAATCGTGCATCACTATCCTTTTTCAACGATAGGTGCAGAAGCTGCAGAGACACTGATGGTGTTGTCCTCCGATTCGGGATTTTCGATGGCGAATGTGTCAGATGCAGCCCCAAACGGTCACCGATGGATGCAGATGTATCCATATAATGACCGTCAACTCACCTTGGATGTAATTCGACGAGCTGAGAGACATGGGTTCAAAGCTCTAGTCATTACGGTGGATTCTCCCTCCCGAGGAATGGACAGCCGAATGACCGAAATTTTCAGCGAACATCCTATCGTAAATACCCCAAATACTCGGTAAGAGGATTATTGTCATTATTATTTTTGTGATCACGACAGGAGTTAAAATCTTAAACTCGTCTAAAAGATTTAGATATCCACGAAAGCGTTTGGTGGGGGAAAAATAGATTCCGGAAGCCAACTTCCGCGATG
This sequence comes from Paracentrotus lividus, assembly GCA_940671915.1. Lineage (NCBI taxonomy): Eukaryota > Metazoa > Echinodermata > Echinoidea > Camarodonta > Echinidae > Paracentrotus > Paracentrotus lividus. Next base: position 4,816,685 of record CALNVZ010003014.1, on the reverse strand, counting down.
TATGATATGAGTAATTTTTTTTTGCAGCTTTTATCTTTATCATTCAGATTCCAGATTCAAAATTTTATTTTATTTAGTTACTTACGTAATTATGCTCAAAGCAAACAGATAGACTCATTAGAAAAGTGCACGTATCTTTAATATATGTTTTCCCGGTCAAGTTGATCTCCGATCAATTTGACATTTCTTTCGAGCGCTTTCGTCCGGAATGTGATCGCGATTACAAATCTGCAATGAAATTCGTTTATGTGTAGCCAAAATCAAACACCGTTCAATCCAATTGCAAATTGCGCTGACGAATTTGCTGTTGTGAGCAGTCGCATTCGTCAATGTTCGCTCAAATTCGTCCATTCGTAAAATTCCCGTCTTCTGGTGAATTCAAATTCGTTTTGGGGCATCCACTTTAGAAATAACTGTATACAAATTAGAAATGTTAGGTTCGTGTAGGAAAATAAAACTTGGGAGGGGCCATGAAGTGTTTTTGTCAAAAAAGAGGCTGATCATGGGGGAAGGGGGAGCCTGAGCTTGGAAAACACTCACGCACACAAAACAAAACAAAACAAAACAAAAACAAAAAACATAAGCTAATTATAATGTTTGCGTTTTTGTCAGAATGAATTCAAAAACTATAATGTCTGCTCGAAAACGAAATGTAAAAAAAAAAAATACAATAAAAACAAAACTAATGTGTATAAAACAGAGTATGCGCGCTGCAGCCCCATCCTCACTCTATTCATTAGAAATCTGCATAACATGAGGGGTAGGGGGTGTTAAAAAGTTCTCGGCCTCTGCGCCATCAACAGGTCATCATGTAACGTCCCATGGGGAGGGGGGGGGGGTAGATTGGTCAGTCGGGTCAGCAATCTATTTATTTTTACCAATTTCCTCTTTTTCGTTTCGTTGTTTTTGTTTTTTTGTTGTTTTTTTGCTGGGGGTGGGGGGGGGCTTTCCCGCTGGGCCCCTGGATCCACACCTGAAATGCGCTGGGCCCCTGGATCCACACCTGAAATGGTCAATAGACCAATGACAATTAATATCAAGTATGTATTAAATCAAATTCAGATTAGTCCAAATAGCTTGTAGACAGGCGCCGGACCCCATCACCCAGGAAAAAAAAAAAAAAAAAAAAAAGGGAAAAGAAAAAAAGGGGGAGAGAAAAGATGCAAGATCGACAATATTGACCAATAAACCGTACCCCTGTGACCGTACATGATGACGTTCTGGATGACCGAATGCCCGCAAAAATAATAACAAATTGTCCCTTTTCGTTACTAAAGTGCCCTTTTTCTTGGCACAAAGGACACTTTCTCATATTATAGGTTTTCCCGGCCAATTTCATCCATTTATCATTTCATTTTCATTTAATGTGTTTTCAAATTCTTGTGTTTGATGACGGACCGACTTTAGTCAATTAATTTCGTGTTCATGCTCTGATATTCGGTTTTAGGCAAACAAGTAATGGTTACAAAGTTCAAATTCGGATGTGGCATTTAATTTCAGTATTTGTGCATTCAAATTAGTGAGAATTTAGTATACGGAATGAAATGTCGACAGAATGAAGACGAATTTGAATAGTTATTGCCGAATGTATATGCTTATTATGTGAAGTAGAATGGGCAAATACGAAATCGAATCAACAGCAATCGTATTTTGATGATTGAATACGATTTTGACTGGCAACATTCGATGCATCAGCGTTTTTTTCGAAAAAATGAATGCCTCTAATATGAAATTGATTGACACAAAACAATGAAATTGGCCTGAAAACCTATATTAAAAAAAAAAAAACTTATAGACTTTTTTGAAAGGCCCACGGACAACTTTTTTTTGTAAAAAAGGGGCACTCTTGTTACTAAAAAGAACCCTTTTTCCTCCACAGTTTCTTTTTTTAAACCCAATTTTTTCCGCTCGGTCGCTATGCGGACCTCGCCATAAAAAGGGAATACCAAGCAATACGCATGAGACCAATTACCCTGCTGCCGGAGGCAACTATTGTAAAAAAAAAAAAAAAAAAAAAAAAGTGTTGTTAAAGGCGCATAGGCCTATTTACATCACTCTAAACGTATTTTTTAATGCCTTTTTAGCACTTATGTTTTTAAAATCATTTAAAACATGTAAATCTAATTTGCAATTGGTATTTAACATTATCATGGACGGCAATAATTTTACACTTTGCTTTAAGTGTGTAATAAAACTGTAATGTTGCTTAAACTTTAAATGTTGCTTAAACTCCAAAATGTACATTTTTATTTTTAAAGGGGGCACTTTTAATCTCTCAAAAATCAATATATTGAACACCATAATAAATTGAAATACTACTTTTATACCCAGCCCCTCCCTATCCCATAAATTTTGCTCATTATGCCACTGAGGTAAAGGGCCCCCTTTTCAGAAAAAAGTGCCCCCCCCCCCCACTTTCAAATTCGTTCCGCAGCCTCTGAATACAAATTATTGCTTATAAATTTATTTTTTGTTTACCATGGGCGCCACCGTGACCCCCTTGCTTCGTGTGTTCACACGGATAGGCCAAAAACGTTTTAAATTGCATGCCTAAAAACGAATTTGACTGCAGAAAGCTCACCTCCACATCCTTTTTACAGCTGGGAATTTTTTAAATTGATCGCACGAATTTAATTTCATGCGCATTGACGAAGTTCACTGTACATAAACACTTTTGATCGCACATAAACGAATACGAATGATCATTAACGATTATGAAAGAACATAAACGAAATCGATTGCTCTAAACGTTAACTTGAATTACCGATAGCCCCGCTCCGGGAAGGTATCGTTTAAATTAACTGAACATTAACGAATTCGATAGAAAAGAGTTTAAAATCGACCGGGAAAACCTATATTAAGATTAATAGGATAAGCTGTTTTCATATTCCGATCAGCCATTGTAAATAAGGAAGGAAAAGCAAGATAATCTTTGTTTTCGTAGCAGTCATGTCAAATTTATGAGACCACCTTTTTCTTCTAATTTCTCCAAAGAATGACGGTATTTGAAGCAAATATCCCCTCATCACGTGCGGCCACAAAGAAGGGAGATTGGAATCTCTCCCAGTATATGAGAGAAATGGTATACAATCCGACCGCTACATGGGAATACATCAAATGGATTAAGGATAACACCTTCCTACCCATAGTGTGCAAGGGGATATTAACAGGTATGTGATTGTACATCAATTGAAACTTTCTTGGTAAACAAATATAGGTTTTTCCGGCCAATTTCATTGTTTTGTCCCTCAATTGCATATTAGAGGCATTCATTTTCGGAAAAAACGCTGATGCATCGAAATGTTGCGAGTCAAAATCGTATTCAATCATAAAAATTAACGATTGTTGTGATCGATTTCGTATTTGCGCATTCTACTTCACATAGTAAGCATAGGCATTCGGCAATAACTATTCAAATTCGTCTTCATCCTGTCGACATTTCATTCCGTATACTCAAATCCGCACTAATTTGAATGCACAAATAATGAAATTAAATGCCTATATCCGAATTTGAACTTTGCAATAATTACTTTGTGTGTCTAAAAACGAATTTGAGAGCATGAACACGAAATTGTTTGACTAAAGTCAGTCTGTCGCATCAAACACACGAATTCGAATACACATTAAATGAAAACGGATGATATATGTATGAAATTGGCCGGGAAAACCTATAATATCCTTCAAGTTCAGGATCACAGAACATACGTTACTTAGATAAACCCTTTTATGTTTTAATCACAATTAAACACTTAAATTCGAGTGACTGGATAAAAATCAATATTTTTAAAAGGGACTAGTTATGTCTAACGTGGTCTGATTTCCGCTTCCCATTTTACTGAGGTATCTTTTAACTGCGGTGTTTATTTGAACATGGGTAAAAACAAACCTGAAATGACCTTAAAAGTGACTTTTTTTTTTTTTTTTGAATTTGTAAATTTACATGATAATCTTATATATTCCTTTTCTGTAGACTTTTCCATCGACAAAATTTTCAGAGTTTTACTGGAGAAATTTACCACTAACATGACTAATGTAAAAGAACAGCAAGTTCCAAAAGAAAAGATGTCATTTAGGTTTGTTTTGTTTTTTTGATGTGCATTTCTGGAATATTGGGTTATTAAAATTTCAAATGAGCGTAGAGTTGTACATTTTAATACTTTTTTTTTTCATTTATAACTTAAAAGGTGAGTCTGCACAGGCTGCTGCAGACGCAGGGGTTGATGGGATACTAGTATCAGCTCATGGAGGAAGACAGATGGACGGTGCTCCTGCTCCGGTAAGACAGACATGTTCTTTATTGCATTCTAAGCATGATATCCCATACCAGATGCAGACTTTGTTTTCTTTCTATAAAATAAAAAATATATAATAACGTAAATTGGTCACGATTAAGTATAATTGATTTAGGATTCAACTATACAAGTCTTTATCACTTGAGATGTAAGTGATAGGCATGGATATTAATGGGAGTGGGGAGGGAATTGGTTTTTATTTCATCATCCTGATCATGGTATTACAAATTTCTTAGAGGTAATGTCATCCTCTTGTCCCAACTATCCACTTTTTCCACCTTCAGCTCTTAGTTAATGTTCGAATTAGGAAAGGGGTGACATCGATATCAATCCATTTTTAATAAAGATGGACATGGTATTTTTTTGACGATCCTGAACATTTCCACCTTCACATGCTTATCAACTCTAGCTCTGCGACGGGCTGGTTTTTACCACACCCTCAAACTCTAGTATAGAATGAGGCCAATTGTTGTAGGAATATATTAGTTTAATATATATATATAAGAAAAAGTTGTACAAAAACATTTTGGTCCCGTATTCTGAACTGCGGCTTAGAAACAAACGGGAGTTCATGTTTAATCTGACAATAATATCATTTTAAATTTGTGCGCTGATAATGTCCGATTAAACCTGAACTCGGGTTTAGACGTCAGTTCAGAATCCGGGCCTCATTGTCCGAATGCTAGTCTCACACAATTATTTTAAATGAAATTTTGTTACAGATTGATGCCCTTGCCGAGGTGGTGGAGGCTGTCCGTGGTCGAGATATCGAGGTGTACATGGATGGCGGGATAAGGACAGGGTCTGATGTCTTCAAGACTCTTGGGAGGGGTGCGCGAGCAGTGTTTGTTGGAAGACCTATCTTGTGGGGACTTGCTTGTGAGGTATGGACAGAAATACATCAAGAGTGTAGGGGGGTTTTGTATGTGGTGGGGCTCATGTGGTGTTCGCTGGAAGACATATCTTATGGGGATTCGCTTGTGAGGTATAGAAAGAACGAGAGCAATAGTGTGTGAGGCCAGGAGGGTGAGGGTGTATGGAGTCGGAGACACGAGCAGTGTTCGTTGGAAGACCCATCATACGGGGATTAATTGTTCGGAATGGAATGAAAGACCCTTTGACTGTTGAAGGGTAAGTGTGTGTGGGGGAGGGGCACAGGTGGGGTTTGTTTGACTGCCTATCTTGTGGGCACTTGCTTGCGAAATATTGACAGAAATACAACGGATAGTTGATGGTTGGGTTTTGTGGTAACAGTTGTGGTAGTCTGTAAGTGTGTGTATGTGTGTGTGTATGTGTATTTTTTGTGTGTAGGAGTGTTTGTGTGTGTGTGTGTGTGTGTGTGTGTGTGTGTGCGTGAGTGTGTGTGTGTGTGGGTGTATAGCGAGGGACGTGAGTGAGGGTTTTCATGTCTTATTGGGACCCGGTTTGCCACGAACGGACAGACGAGAGATAGAGAAAGGAGGAGAGGGTATGAGTGGATGGGTAAGAGACAGATGTGAGTGTCTGGATGTGTGTGTGGGCGTGCGTGTCGGTGAGGGGTGCATATGCATTCTTCGTTTGGAAGATTCGCGCGTGATGTACGGAGAGAAAGTGTGTGTGTGTATGAGAGAGTGAGAGAGAAGGTTAAAAAAAGGAGACGTATATGGATAATACATTACACGGCTCAGTTGTTACAGTTCTCAGTGTGCCAAGTTGGAACAAGAGACTTCGTGCTAACTGGCATCTATATACAGCCTACACATAGCTGTGATGAACTGCCGCATGCCGGTCGTGAGGTTTCTCCGTTGTTTTATTAAAAAGTAAATCATAACAAAAACCATTTTTTGCAGTTCCATGTGAATTTTTGACAAAAATAAAAATTTGTGATAGTTCTTACAACTGAGGGCACATGATGATAGTCTGGTATTGTGAATAAAGTACATGTATGTCACTAATTATACCCCTGAGCCATGCCCTGTAATTCTACCTAATGGCTTTGCTACAGTTGATTTTATGTGTAAAATCACCCATGGGGTAGGTTGTTACTATAACCTACCCCAATGTCGATGTAACAACCTACCCCAATTACATTACACATGTAAAGTAATTTTTTTCAATTTTCAGGTGTTAGCGTTTTGATATTTCTATTATTGCTTTAGTCTATTCTAGAGCTCTACTTGATCTACTGTTAACGATACCAAGAAACTGGAAAGTTGAAACAAAAGTATGGCATAAGAGATTTACACATTGTAACAAGTTAGATAGATATGATAGAAATATGAAAACGGTCGTAGATAGCAAACCAGGGTAAGATTACAAAAAAAAAAAAAAAAAAAAAAAATTGGTTTATATCATTATGAACTATGAAATTACCAATAGATTCAAATTTTTCGATTTAAATAACTTGTTAAATTCATTTGTGATCAACCAGGGTGCCGAAGGTGTGAAGAACGTGCTCGATATACTCAGATCTCAACTAGATAGCGTCTTAGCAATAAGTGGTGAGTTAAAAGATATGGATTTTTTTTATTTTTTGGGGGGGCGGAAAAAATGTTGAAACGTCACTGTAAAATTGTATGTTATATTATATTTGAGGAAAAAATGATGAATAATTGTTTCTAACACGATGGGCGACCTAAAAATCTGAGAGAAGTTTTCGGGAATTTTTTTCTCTACATTTATGTTGTTTACCTATTGCTCAATATATTATTCATTTGATATTAACCATACCGATTTTTTTTAAACAGCTATTCAATATCACAACGATTGTATCCCCTTTATTGTTAACTGAGCTGTTTTACTACACTGTAAAAAAAATAATACAGCAAAGTGATGTCAGCAGAGTCGCCATACAAAAATGTAATTTAAAATAACAGTTTTGCTGTAAATTTCTCCTCTAATAATTAATGAAAGAGAAGAAAAAAAATCATTAGAGTTCTGTAGCTTACACATTTGGTTAAAACGGAACAAATGTGTTACTCCTGATGTTTATTTTTGTATTTCTCACTTAATTATTTGCAGGACAAATTTACAACAAAGCTGTTTTTTAAATTACATTTTTTTTATGGCGACTCTGCTGACAGCAGATTGGCGGTAAAAATACAAATATTTTTTACAGTGTACATATTCGCTCTGTCATATCTGTGTGATATTATCGTTTAAAAATATGGGATTATGAGAATCCACAGGAGAAAACAAAGCAAGCTAATAGGGAAGTAATCATAGTTGGTTAATTAAGGTGATGAGACACTTCTGAGTGCAATTATAGATAGGCTATCTATCAGAATTAAATAATCTTAATGACGCGCTGTGATACGGTGACTGGGTTTAATGAAACTTCACAGTCCAACGCACTTTTCTGCTCAGGCGATTGGCGAGCCAACTAAGTTTCGACCAATCTTATTACATTTTTCTTAGTATGTTGAATGTAATACAGACTAAACCTCGGCAGAATACCCCATAAATATCGACTGACGCTTAAAAAGTTTTATATCAACTAGTAATATATTTTATTTTTCTTTTATAGGTTGTACTTCACCAAATGGCATTCCAGAAGGAACGGTTGTTCATGAATCTTATTACCATCGTGTTCCAAGTTGGAACAGCATCAAAAGCAAACTATAGCTTACTTAGGACTGTATGGCCACACACCATCTTATTTGAAACAATCATAGTGTACTATAAAATGTTCACATCAGATTTTTAGCTTTTAGACATGTCCTACTAAATGCAAAAGTCTGATTCTAACTGGACAGAGAAGGCAATCTATAGGGAATACCGGTTTACTTTGGTTATTTAAATATATGGGACCGTTCTGCCCGCCATGTCTTACAATGCCTAAAAAAAAAAATCTGTATTTCATTTTTAGATATCGATCAGTCAGTAACATTTTCAATATACATGCTTAAGTTGATTGCCACAATCTCAGAGAGTTGTTATGTAATGTTTTAGTACACATGCTATTAACAGTTTGTATATTATCATACTAGTACATGGTATTTACCCCTCCCCACCATACACACACCCTCACCAAACACGAATTATGTCATAAAAGGCCCTGTGTATGTTATTTTTTTTTTTTATGCTCTTTTTTTCTTCTTGTTCTTTTTTCTTCCTTTTGCCAGATTATGGAAAAATAATAATTTTATCCTTGACCATCACGACGTTATAATTCTGAACTTTGCACATGCACAATTAATATTTACGGATCCAATGATTTGCACAATCAAAATATGAAATGTATCATATTATGTATTTTCATTATTTGAATGTATATGTATGTCTTTTGAAACAGAAATTAAAAAAAATGCAATCTATATCTGTATCTGAATATAATATATTATTTCATTGTAAAAAATATGAATAAAGTTTATATATTATTGTATTCATACGTTTATTTATAACATTTATATGTTTATACCTATTTATTTCCATATAAGTTGGACCCATTGTACGCGGGACCTTCATGAAATCATTTGCCTTTGCTTTAAAGTTTATACAGTGTGTCCCACAAAAAAATGCTAATGGCACTTTAGATGGGTATAATTATATTAAAATTACAATACTATATTGTTTATATCTTTACATACGTAAACGACAATTCCTTTTCTACAACTGGATGAAATTTTATGGATGTGGTCCAAGAATCACAAAGATATGAGCATTTTGTTATTACACATCAGGAAACCTCTCCATCCAATTTTGTATTGAATAGTACCGGATGTATCGAATAAAACGAACCCAAGTTTGATCATTAATACTTTGAGAATTATTTCAGTAGTAATTATGAAATTTATACAATTTTAATGATCCTCTCTCAGCTCACCAATATCATGTATCACTGAACACTACTGTTTTAAAAATGTCTTGCAAAATTGTGAGTGGTTCACTTTCACGCTCATTGATGATCAATGTTGGGTTTCCTTTTATACATTTGAATAACGCATCCCAAAGAGCATGAAAGTGAACACTCTCAATTTTGTAAGACTTTTTCAGAACAATGGGGTTCAGCGATGCGTGATATTGGTGCGCTGAGGGACATATCATTAGAATGGTAATGAGTTGCACTTTACAGTGATATAAATTTCATAATCACTACTAAAATATTTTTCAAATTATTATTATTTTTTTTTAATTCTATATACCCGGTACTACTTAATACAAAACTTGGATGGAGAGGTTTCCTGATGTGTGATGAAAAAATGCTCATATCTTAGTGATTATTGGACCGTATCACATAAGATTTCATCAAAATGCAGAAAATGAATTGTAGTTTACAGGTCTAGAGATATAATTAATATAATATTGTCATTTTAATATTATACCCATCTAAAGTGCCATTAGCATTTTTTTGTGGGACGCACTGTATGAGTTAGTTTGATGTTGTCATTATTAGGGGAGACCGGGGATGGAAGTTCCACGGGTCAGTTGTTTCAGTTCTCAGTGTGCTAAGTTGGAACAAGAGAGTTCGTGCTAACTTGCATCTATATACAGCCTACATATAGCTGTGATGAACTGCCGGTCGTGATGTTTCTCCGTTGTTTTATTAAAAAGTAAATCAACAAAAACCATTTTTTACAGTTCCAAGTGAATTTTCGACAAAAATTGGCAATAATGGCTGAGCTACAGTTGATTTTATGTGTAAAATCACCCATGGGGTAGGTTGTTACAACAACCTACCCCATGTTGATGTAACAACCTACCCCAATTACATTACACGTGTAAAGTAATTTTGTTTCAATTTTCAGGTGTTTTTTTTTTTTTTTTTTTTTTTTTTTTTTTTTTTTATTTCTATTATTACTTTAGTCTATTCTACAGTGCGTCCCAAAAAGAACTATACACTTTTGAAATGGCTGCCAAATAAAAAATTAGTGATTTTAGGTAATGAAATTTACATGTATGGAAAGCTCATTATCCCAAATTTCATATGACATCAAAAACTCAGAAAAAAAGTCATGCATGAATGAGCAGCGTTCACTTTTGTAAAGGGTATGGAAATTAGGGTGCGCAGGAATTGCCCTACCATTTTGTATGAGGAAAGTCATTTGGAGCTTATGGAATTGGGGATGATTATGCAGAATTACTGATAAATTATGATGAGTTGGGGTTTGCTAAGTGAAATTTGTGGAATTGGGGATTACATTTTCATGCATGAGTGAACAGGAATATGTATTCCTATTGTTGCATTGTAACTTTCCAAGGTATATTTAATGAGGTCCTTCAGTGGTGTGTTTAATCTCTCTCACTCTTCCCTTTCTCTCCCTCCCTCTCTCTCCCTCTCTCTCTCTCTCTCTCTTTGTCTTCCTCCCTCTCTCTTCTTTCTTTCTCTCCCTCCCTCTTTCTCTATCTATCTCTCTCTTTTTGCATGGGTTGGTTTTGACCATTCATATTCATTGGTTTCTACTCCAATATCCTGACTACCTCCTCGCATTTTTTTTTTTTTTTTTTTTTTGGGGGGGGGGTTTAAACATCAGTGACAATAATATGCCTGCCCCACATTTCAATTACTGTAAGATTGTCTAAACTTCTTATTGAATTACTTAATATCCAGGTGGGATTATGTAAATTGAATACTCTACAAAAAATGTTTGTTGAAAAAAAAGAACATCACTGATGTTAGACATTCAGACAATCCAATAGATCATTAAAACGATTATCAAAACTGATCAAAAATCTTACCCTGCATCTCACCTGTTCTGCATCCCATCCTGACTACCTCTAACACACCACTGAAGAAACCTTGGAAAGTTACAATGCAACAATAGGAAATACATATTCCTGTTCACTCATGCATGAAAATGTAATCCCCAATTCCACAAACTTCACTTAGCAAACCCCAACTCATCATAATTGATCAGTAATTCTGCATATCATCCTCAATTCCATAAGCTCCAAATGACTTTCCTCATACAAATTGGTATGGCAATTCCTGCGCACCCCAATTTCCATACCCTTTACAAAAGTGAATGCTGCTCATTCATGCATGACTTATTTTCGGAGTTTTTGATGTCATATGAAATTTGGGATAATGAACTTTCCATACATGTAAATTTCATTACCTAAAAAAATATACTTTTTATTTGGCAGCCATTTCAAAAGTGTATAGTTCTTTTTGGGACGCACTGTAGAGCTCTACTTGATCTACTGTTAACGATACCAAGAAACTGGAAAGTTGAAACATAAGTATGGTATAAGAGATTTACACATTGTCAACTTACCCCGTTTGTGTACATAATGTAACAATTTACCCCGTATGGTGTAACAAAAACCTTGATTGTTTTATGCAGTTACCCATGTGTCATCATGATAATCAATAGTAACATTATCCTAAAAGTGTCTGTCGTGAATATGACCGTATAAAATCAACACTTACCTTCCAAACAGTAAACAAAGTAATTTGAATTGACTAAAAAAACACTTTAAACGATGAAGGGTTAGTATGACCCAATTCATTTTGGCAAGAGTGAGGAAGAGGATATGCCGGACAGGGCAATAGGAAATGTTATCTCATTTGCTGGCCAAGATATACCGAGTGAGTCAGAAAGATTAAACACTTCAAAATTGTTCGATTTCGGAGAATCATTATCAAAAACATGTGACCATTATAAATGTCTTCAGAGAGTATCTATCGCTGAATAATAGTATGATACCATTTCTGTATAACATAGATTTACGCTTGGATGAACAGTCGGCATTGTTTAATGTGATGTAAAATACCTTTTGTGCCAAAGTCTTAAAAATTCAAAGCACCAGTTAACTTGCGATTATCCTAATTTATTCCATCTCAAAACACCAACTGACATTATTTCGTGTGTTTTTTGTTGTTGTTTGTTTGTTGTTTTTTTTTGTGCAAATATTATTATTAGAGATTCATCCAACATATCATCAAAAATTCCATTAAGATAATTAAGTGTCATTTTGATCTGGATTCATTCATTGTTGTTACCCCTTCCTTTGGCACAAATCCAATTTCACAAAACAGGAAAGAATACCTTCTGATTATCCAAATGTGATACTATACCACGTGAAAATGATATGAAATCATTTGGGAGAAAATAGTCCTTTAGGGCATAATATAGGTTTTCACGGTCAAGTTTAATTTATCTCCGACCAATTCGACATTTCTTACAAGAACTTTCGTCCGACATGTGAGCATTAACGAATTCGATTGCAAAGAGTTTAAAATTGACCGGGAAAACCTACATTATTTATGTTTTTATGTCAAGGATTTTCATTTAATTAACAATTTTGAGGTGTTTATTTTTTTTTCTGACTCACTCGGTAGTTGGAGACGAGTACCTTAAATTAAAACTGAAAACGTTGTGGAGAACATAAAAGATCCATCCCAAGCCATTCTTTATCTCTTTCAATTGCCTGGCATATATTTTCTAGCAAATGACATACACCTCAGCGAATAAACGAATAATAAATAAGTTGTGAATGTATTGGGTACGAATACTGCAAGATGCACGAAATATGGTTCCGTAACAAGGACAGGGGAAATGGCAACACCCAAGCAAGATACGGAATTTTGTTTATTCCATTGCCAAGGAAGATTTAGTCATATATTGCAAAAACCATTTAATGCAACTTTTTCCAACAAGCTGACAAATGTATAAAATTACAGTCCGTTTCTTTTGGTGAATATATTGTTAGTTTCTGCAGTATAGGGATTTCCACACTTCAGTTATATGTTTTGCTGGATCACGATCTCTGATTTTGTAGCACATCCTCCTTAGCAATGGTACAAAGTATTTTTTCTATGGGTGGAGCTGTTTACCTCTGCCTTCGTATTGGTATATTTATATTCAATATTTCTTTTTTGAAAGCTTTAAATGAATGAAATATGACAATGTACAGAAATGCTTGCAAAATGAAAATACACATATTTTATCTACATTGTATACTCAACAAAAATAGAAAATCCCCCTTAATCAAAATGATGTAACTTTTGAAACAAGAGGAGTTTTACGAATTTTATTACATGGGCTTGTAGGTAATTTTATCAGCTTTCATTTCAGTGAATTTTACTGAAATTCGTTAAGTCATACTTCAATGAGCACATTAAAAACGCAAAAATGTCACTTTTCTAAAGTCACAAATTTAGTTTTATAACTTTAATTCAATAATATTGGAACAAATTCAAACTTTTCAACAAAAGATATGTTCAGAAGGCTTGTTGTACTTAATTTCTAACACATCAAACGACTTTTTAATTAAATTTCACGGTTGGATGAACATGAGGTAATTTGGCAAACACTGCATTTTTTTAAAACACATTTTTACTTTTAAAAATGATCGATTATGACGGAATATGCAATCTGGAAGTGTGCTTTCAACAATATCCATCAATTCATGGTTGAATGAACACTTAGTAACAACAAAAAAGGAGGATATTTCACATTTTCTGAGGTAAGTAATGTTAAATTTTGGGTAATAAAATCATTTTATCAACATTTTTTTTGTAATAGGCCTATGTATTTCAAATATTTTGTTTATTTCATATGATGCTGTGGAATTTTATTAAAAATTCACGCTTTAATGAACACGTGATACCTGAAAAACCGTTTTTTTTTTTTTTTTTTTTCGTTTGTGGACTAAAGTTCAATTGCTTACTTTGGATAATTGTCACAGACCTTCTTGGAGAGTTCATTTAATTTGAGTTTGACGAAAATTCCAGTGTTTTATGCTTCAGTGAGAAGTTAATAGAAAAACTTGCAAATTAGAAGAAATTTCAGAGCTTTGGCCCCACTCCGTGCCTTGTCATATTCTCAATTTAGAGTTTGTTCCTGTTAGTACCACCCTGAAGTTTTGTTAAAAGTTTCGTGGAAAAAACTCTCAGTAGAATTAACAAAAAATCATTAATGAAATTAAGCCGAATCTCAAATTTGTTAAAATTTTGATTTTCTCTCCATCGACATTGTGTACAAATCTCGAGGAAAAAAAACAAAACAAACCCAAATCAACATTCTGGAACTTTTGAACAGATAGGTGTTGAAGGTTATGTTTATAAACTCATCAACTTACTTATGTGAGGAAATTAGATAAAACCGTTGTGTTATGCACGAATATACACACGTAAAAGGCAAAATTGTCATTACAAAAGTAACAAAAGACACCTTTAAAGTGTGCTCACTCGTCCATGACACGACGAATAGTGCTCACGTTCTCACATAATGTGTCGACAATGTTGATGATAATATCTTATTTCCATTCTTTAATTGTTGGATTTTACCATTTTTGGAGGCCTGAATATAATTCATGAAATTGTGCTCACTCATCCCTGAAAAATAGTGAAATGTATCGGGATGGATGTTGGATGGTCAAATTTTGGATAATAAAACCATTAAAACAATTAAACACGAGGTAAAAGAAAATTTCACAAAATTGTTATTTTTACAGACCCAAAAATGACCCTGGTAACTTTTACTCAATAAGTGTAAAAAACCTCCCTCCTAATTATTGTGTTCAAAACAGGCCCGTTCGAAAGTTACATCATTTTGATTAAGGGGGGTGGACTTGCTTTGTTGTTGGGTGTATGTTGTGAACAGGGAGGGGATATGTACAAATGCTGTTAGTTTAGGTCAAGTGATGCAAAGCTACCCAATCAAAGCGCGTATTTTTCTTTGATGACTCGCTCCGAACTCGATCGGTTTATAAAGGCCCGGTCCCACTGGCGGGAGGATTAATTGCGCATGAGTTGCGTATACAAATTTCGTTCTTCCGCAACAAAAAACAAAAACAAAACAAGCAATCCGTAATTCACACGCAAATCATCCTAAAAAGCCAGTGGGACCGCGCCTTAATTGATGGAAGTGTTTTTTATTTTTGATGCTGAAATATAGTGTGCACGTACACCAATGACATATTATACCGCACACGGCGATACAACTATTCATTTATCCTTGAGCTTACATGAATAAAGTTCTTTTGTAAAGTTTAACAAAAAAAATATGGGGCTGAACAACATCGCTGATTACAAGAGAAGAGCTCGAGAGATTATATCAAGCAGTGCATGGGAATATTATGATTACGGACACGAACAAAAATTGTGCTACCGAGATAGCGTCAATGCATTTTCGAGGTAAGTTTACAATTGTTTTATCGAAGTGAGCGTTCTTTGAACTTTGCTAATTAAAAAGATATGATTTTTATTTATTCTAATAATTACATTTTGTTATTCATTTACGGAACCATCCTTTATGATTCTTATTTGATTATTAATCAAATAAAGAAAATGTAATCGCGTTGGTTTAATTTAGGCATATGTAAAACGTTTTCTCGTAAAATACTCAGTTGTAGATACCCAGTCGGGCCACTTCATGAAAACGATGACAACACAACAACCTCAAATCCGCAATAACAACACTGCCAACAGCCGGTTTGAAAGCTTTTTAGAGATCTCTCGTTTCGTTATTCATACAATCGGAGTTGCATCACTACGTGTACCTCCTAATCCGCAATCTGTGTCGCTCATTGTAATTAAGATACCGAATTCGAAGTCGGGTCCTCCAGGATGTTTCTAAGCGAAGTCTAGCTACCACTGTTCTTGGGCAGCCCCTCAAGTACCCGATATGCGTCGCCCCGACAGCCCTTCACTCTTTGGCATACAGGGACGGTGAAAAAGCAACTGCCAAAGGTAGATTGTTCCAATTATTTTTGTGTATATATAAATGTGTGTGTGTGTGTGTGTGTGTGTGTGTGTGTGTGTGTGTGTGTTGATAGTGGTGCCGGTAAAGAAGGCAATTGAGGGTAAATTTACCCTTTCCATTTCTCTACACGAATATAACGGAAGTGAATAAAGTCACCTTATTTAGGGCTGGTATGGTATGGTATGGTTTTATTTTCCGTATAAAAAATCAAACATGATACATGATACAGAGTAATAATATGACATAATACAGTTACGGAGGGAACACTCTATTCAGAACCATTAATACAATGGCTCTGTTCTTCCTAGAGGTCCGCAGTACAACAAACATATAAACATAATATGAAATTAACATAAGATTATTTAAAATATAAATGTAAATTACAATAAGATTACCATAAATGATTCAAAACCCCAACCCCCCCCCCCCCATCCCATGTACCAAAAGTCTACAAATAAAAACCTTTCATCCATTCCTTTAGGTCATTTTTGAAAGAAGTTAGTGTGTTTGGTGTGCGAAAATTGAGTGGTGGGTCATTATACATCTTAGATCCGCGATAGGAGAAAGTCCGCTTACAGTAATTAGTTTGGGGTTTTGGTAGTACAAAGCTTTCAGCATTTCTTAGAGCATAATTTGTTTCTTTGTGGACAAGATTATTTTGCATATAATGAGGGGTTAAATCATGTAAAATCTTGTACATCATAATATACATGTGCTTACTACGTCTTGTTTTTAAGGTTTCCCATTTTAGAATATCATGAATTTGGAATATTGAAGTATGAATGTATGGGTTTATCCTAAGAATGATTCTCCCCGCCCTATTTTGAAGTTTTTTAAGTTGGTCCAGAAATTTATTTGGCGAAGATTGCCAAATAATATCTGCGTAGTCAAAATGAGGAAGGATAACAGATTGATAGATTATATTTAGGTAAGTTTCGTTTAGTATATGTTTTAACCTGCCTAGAAAGCTTACCATTTTCCCAACCCTCTTTATAAGTTCACTTAAGTGAAAGTCCCATATTAATTTAGAGTCGATATTCATTCCTAAGTATTTTATGTTTTTCACCTGACTAATAATATGATTACCTATTTTCAAATTTAAGGTGTTATGTTTATTTAGCATATAATTTGATCCTATCATCATTGATACAGTTTTTTCACAATTGATATATAATTTATTCTGATTCATCCACTTTGAAAGAGATTTTAATTCATAATTCATAACTGACTGTACCTCAAAGGGATCTTTATGTGAGTAGTAGATAACAGTATTATCTGCGAACAAATGTAAACTGCAATTATTAAACACTTCAGATAAGTCATTTATGTATATTATGAACAAAATAGGTCCCAAAATTGAGCCTTGCGGGACACCATGAGTTAATATCAATTCATTAGATGAAAAATTATTAATTGAAGTATACATTTTACGATTACATATATATAGTTATAAAACCACTTTAGCATTTGGCCATTCACTCCAATAGAAACCAGTTTCTGTAAGAGAATTCTGTGGTCAACTAAATCGAATGCCTTTTTTAGATCAACAAAAAGGGCCCCTGTATACAATCCTTTATCAGTTGAATGGAGCCATTCATCTGTAACCTTAGCAAGGGCAGTGCAAGTGGAGTGTAAAGGCCTAAAACCAGACTGGCAGTCAGTCAATATATTGTTTTTCTTTAGATATCTTATTAAATGCTGTTGTATTATCTTTTCTAAAATCTTTGATAACATGTTAATAACGATATAGGTCTGTAATTATTAGCTAATAGTTTATCCCCTTTCTTATGCAGGGGAATCACCTTTGCAACTTTCCACCTTGAGGGAACTTTACCTTCAGATATAGATTTATTAATGAGATAAGTTATAGGTTTAACAATTTCCAGTGAAAATGTTTTCAGTAGGAAACAATCTATTCGATCAACTCCTGCTGACTTTTTATTCTTTAAACAACTTATTACTTTTAATACTTCTGCCTCAGTAACCTTAGGAACATCAAAATTATCGCCAAGACTATTGCATGATTCTGTGTTTAAAAATTCTTCATATGTAAAATTTGGCATTCTGAACTCATCACCGTTATGTTGTTTTCCAATATTTACAAAGTGTTCATTGAAACTATTAGCCAACTCATTACATTTATCACCACAAGGAGGAAAATTCGTAACTGATTTTGTATTGGGTAACAATGATTTTAATATTTTCCAAGATTTCGTTCTATCATGACAAGAACCTAGTTTATCCATAACATATTTTTTCTTACTTCTCCTAATTTCAAATGTTACTTTATTTCTTAGTTGCCTGTACTGTATCCAATATATTTCTTGCTTCTTGTTTATAGCTATTCTGAGAAATATTAATAATATTTACATCCTTTAGATAACATGAAACGTACGCATGTCTTTTTTAATTGAAAAATAAGCTGGGACCTACGACGGAACCTTGTGGTACACCAGGAGGATGTTAAACAATTCTAAAGGGTTGACTGGGAATGGCTTGACACATACTATTCAAACTGATCTGAAATCTGACAGTAAATAATAATTATATTGTCTTCCACAGATTTTAAGGCTGAAAACATGATCTATGATTCAAAGTAATCTAAAATCTGATACTAAATAAGAACTCTATTGTCTTGATAGAGTATCTAAGAGTACTATAGCGGTGAAAGATTAAAAATCCATTATACGTAAAATAACTAAAGATGAAAAATTTATTAGTATGTCACAGTGGTGCAGCCGGTAAGTTGTTAAGGGTAAACTAAATTATACATAAGTGAATTATAATTTTATATAAAATGGGTGGTATGAGAGAAGGCTTCTGATTGGTCAATTGCCCTATTTTGCAATGCCGTATTTCGTATACGTGCCACGGCGTGCACTATACGGCAATTTCTGCACTGCCTTGTTGCGCAAGTAAAAAAATGGTGCGCACAACAAATGATACGCGGAGCAACAATATACGTCACAATAGCTTAATTAGCACCAAAGTTTGGCAAACATATTGGCAAAGATAAAACCAGATTAGGCAAGGTCAAATATCTAGGGTCTATTTACTATAATAAATACTGCATGCATCTATTAATGCAACATTACTGACTATGTGAACTCCAAATACTAAATAGAGCTACTAAATAGAACTAAATACTTCAAGAGCTGAAGAGAGGATTCATCATAGACTAGTGCACGCGTTACTTTAACTTTCAAGGTTTAAAAACTCTCCTGTTTTACGTGTTATGGGATTTTCAGTCTTCTTGGAGAGAGGAATTCATCATATAAATAGTAAGGTAAGTTCAGATATACTTGATACAATTTTCTGTTCCATCTTAATAATAACATATAGCACATGCTTATTGTCGTTCAATATACAATATCATTCGTTCCATAAATTTCAAATTTCTCTTGGTGGTTATATTTAAACTCGGCCTACGGCCTCGTTGAAATATAAACGCACGCGAGAAATTTGAAATTTATGGACACTCATATTATGGTATATTGCACTCGCTAGCATGCACTATTTTGTATAATATGAGCACGACTCTCTTTTAATATATATATATATATTATATATATATATATACTATATATATTATATATATATATAAAGGGTGGTATGAGAGAAGGCTTCTTGATTGGTCAATTGCCCTATTTTGCAATGCCGTAATTCGGTATAGTGCACGCGTGCACTATAACGGCAATTTCTGCACTGCTTGTTGCGCAAGTAAAAAATGGTGCGCCAACATAGATACACGCGGGAGCAACAATATACGTCACAATAGCTTAATTAGCACCAAAGTTTGGCAAACATATTGGCAAGATAAAACCAGATTAGGGCAAGGTCAAATATCTAGGGTCTATTTACTATAATAATACTGCATGCATCTATTAATTCAACATTACTGACTATGTGAACTCCAAATAGTCTAAATAGAGCTCCTAAATAGAACTAAATACTTCAAGAGCTGAAGAAGAGGATTCATCATAGACTATCACGCGTTACATTTAACTATTCAAGGTTAAAAATCTCCTGTTTTTACGTGTTAAGGGATTTTCAAGTCTTCTTGGAGAGAGGATTCCATCATATAAATAGTAAGGTAAGTTCAGATATACTTTGATACAATTTTCTGTCCCATCTAATAATAACATATAGCACATGCTTATTGTCGTTCAATATACAATATATTCGTGTCATAAATTTCAAATTTCTCTTTTGCGTTTATATTTAACTCGGCCTACGGCCTTCGTTGAAATATAACGCACGCGAGAAATTGAAATTTATGGACACTCATATTATGGTTTATATTGCACTCGCTAGCATGCACTATTTGTATAATATATATATATATATACATGTATAAAATTATCTTTGTGGAATAATATATTATCCACGTATCATCTTCACAAAAATTTTCGACAGCAGGCGCAAAAGCTGCGGAGTCGTTGATGATACTGTCCTCAAATTCGGGCTTCCCGATGGCTGACATAGCAGCCGCCGCTCCAAATGGCCACCTATGGATGCAGATAAGTCCGTTTAAAGACCGCCACTTCACTTTGGATGTCATTCGACGAGCTGAAAATCTTGGTTTTAAAGCTTTGGTCATTACTGTGGACTGTACCTCACGAGGTAGAGACAGACGACTTGCGGAAATTTTCAACGAACATCACATCGTTAACACCCCAAACTTTCGGTAAGAGGGGGTTGAATATCCTTTATTTATTCATTTTTTACCTTTTGGGAATGGACTAGCTTTAAGAGGGGAAGCTTTCCAGGTCAAATGGGCTACTAATCTTGAACCATCAAAATGTTTTACGTTTCACTGAGGAAAGATGTCCCCTATTGTCGCGTTAAATCATACGTCATTGTACACCAAAGTTCAAAAGTAAAGAATGCAAATAAAAAACTAACGACTTCTAAATGGAAAATAAAAATATCCCAGTTTATTTCATGAAGAACAATAGTAAAATATTTTGTATAATATGCTGATTGTGTTCAAAAGCCTAGTAGAAGATATAACAGAG
This sequence comes from Paracentrotus lividus, assembly GCA_940671915.1. Taxonomy (NCBI): domain Eukaryota; kingdom Metazoa; phylum Echinodermata; class Echinoidea; order Camarodonta; family Echinidae; genus Paracentrotus; species Paracentrotus lividus. The sequence goes on along the minus strand of CALNVZ010003014.1, from coordinate 4,795,745 downwards.
TCTGAGCAGCCGGGTAATTATAAAAACATTTTATAAAAACGTTTATCTCCCAAAGAATGGCGGTATTTGAAGCAGACGTCCCTTCGTCACTTTCCGCCAAAGCAAAGGGCGACCGGGGTCTCTTCAAGTATATGAAGGAAATGCAAACTAACCACAGCGCCACGTGGGAGGACATCAGATGGATTAAACATAACACCTTCCTACCCATTGTTTGCAAAGGGATATTAACAGGCAAGTTCGATGATCAATAAATTCAATTATAAGCATTTTTTAAATTAAAAGTTATTCCCCACATCCTGAAAGCTTGGCATAGGATTGCCAGATATATCAACAAGTCATGTATGAAAACCAGATTCCACGTATAGTAGTTAATTCCTTTCAAAAGAGGTTAATTGAATGCCCATACTAGGTCCCTCAAGAAAGAAACAGCCATAAATTGTAATGAACCTTATTGAAGTGATTCATTATTATAGGGATCAGTTTTTTATCGGAGGACAGGTATATTAGCATCTGGCTCTCGGAACAAATTATTACTGTAAGATTTCACAATTCAGGTTTGGTGGGATAAACTCAAGGCGAGTAGAAGTATTAGTAGTATTAGTTGTTGTAGTAGTAGTAGTAGTAGTAGTTGTTGTTGTTGTTGTAGTAGTAGTAGTAATAGTAGCAGTAGTAGAATAAGTATATAAATATATCATTAATTATATTATTATTGTAAATTTGGTCATCATTATCATCGTTTTATATCCTTCCAACCATTGAAGGCGAATCTGCCATTGCAGCTGCTGATGCAGGGGTTGATGGGATACTAGTATCAGCTCATGGAGGAAGACAGATGGACGGTGCTCCTGCCCCGGTAAAGACACTTAAAGCTATTTTCTAATCCATGGCTTGGGTTTTGTTTAAAATCGTATGTATACATATGGTCGATTCCAGCGAAAAGTGTACACGGTGTTTTTGATCATGTTCAGGCCAATAAAAAAATCCCAAAAAATGTAGGAACCTCAATTTTGCGTTTTTATGTATCCGCACCGGTGAACTTATTCGTGCCGCATTAGTTCAAACTTCATTTAAAGTGAACTTCTTTTTAACGATTTAAAAACATGCCATTTTTGGCCATTTTTGGGGAAAAAAAACTTAATTTATTTTTCGCGACCAAACTTTTTATAGAAAATCATCAAATAATTTAGATTCAAGTTGTATTTTAGGATGGCACACATCTCAGGAGAAATTGTACCAAATTTGAATAATATAGGGCAATCCAAACAATCTCTGGAATTTTTTTTCGAGTGGTAAATTTGGATGTTACCTACGAATACAGCTTTTTTAAAAGCTTATAAACCATACTAGATATAACGAAGTACGGCTCCTAATTGCCGTACAGAAGCGCCTCACCATTCCTTATCGACATGCATTGTTCCCGGTGCCATTGCTTTCTTTGTTAAACTGGCAGAAGAGGTCAAAGGTCCGAAATTTTGGAGTGGTCAAAAAATTCAGTTACCTACGAATACACCTATAAACCACTGCTATTTCTATACCTTAAGAGATTAGTGACAATATTTGTAGGGAAGGTGACAACGATGTCTTGCTGACGTGTGTAAACTTTTATTATCCTTGAACAATAGGTTTTGAATATTGCCTTATAAGTGCTGTAATTCGTAGGTAACATTTGACATTCCGAATGTTACCTACGAATATCAAGTTATGCATAGCGTGTTCTGGCATATATTTTAGTAATGTTCTTGAGACTAAAGTTACAAAACTTTTGTAGTTTCATTTGTCATATAAATAGGATATTGTGTGACAATTTTCTTGTTTAGAATCTTATGTTTTCATTATGTTTCGACATTTTCCTTATTAATGTAAAATAATTTATATTTTTAATATTATTGTTGAGAAGTAATTTTCCTCTGAAACAATGTTATTATCAAGTTTAATTTTTTCGTAGCGCTTATCAAGTGGGGAAATTCTTCAAATTTAATTTACCAAAAAAATTATAGCTTTTAGGAATAAAACATGGGATAGCCATTTCTGCAGTGGTGTCACGTGTATCGTAGGTAACAATGTGTATTTAGGTAACATGTAACGTAAACTGTCATTTTAGGCTTTACAATTAACCTCAACATTGCTTTTTTTATTGGAAAGGGAGGAAATAGTCCATAGGGGACATCGTTTTGGACCCATAATATAAGTTATTATATTGTATTGGTGATTATCAGATTTAAAGTAAAGTGCCCCAAATTATAGCTTATTGCATTATTCGGGATTAACAAATCCTTTTTCCTATTCATTCAAGGCACGTTTTGCAATGACATAACAGATGTAATTAACCTTCTCTAATTTTATTTCAAAAATACAAATGAATAATATTTACTAAAAAATGGATTTTCATTACTTTAAAAAATGAAAACAAAACTAAACGATTTATATTACTTAGATTTCATTTATCAGGTGTTTATGTTTCTTATTAATGAATTGCAATCTGGAGTTTTAATACAAAGCAAATATTCTTTAAGTAATCTTTAATTTCCAATTTGGGATTTGCTGCGTATTTACTCGGACCTCATAATTTCATAAGTTATCGAACCATGTTGATAAAGTAAAGTATATTCATTTTCATTTTTGATGAAATGAAAATGATGTAAGACAGATGAGACGTATTCGCTCCTCTTTAATTCATCATGCAGCAGAAATCTCAGCCTGGATGTGGCATTGAACGTATTATATTCTCAATACTTGGATTTTGGTTACAGTTCGAGCAAGAGGTCTTTAATTCTTTCCAATATTCATATCATATCAAGAAACAGTCAGTTATGAATATTTTAACCATAAGCAGTCAAGACACTCACTGTACCACAAATATGTATCATTGGAATAAGATAACAGAATGTGATACTATATGTGCATGTAAGTGCTAGATAATACACGATACAATACAACATTTTTTTGTATTAGTTAAGGAAGGGTATAATGAATATTAGATTTTAAAATGATATATAGCTAATAGTTTTGTTCGTTATTTTTACGCTGATGACAAATGTGAGGAAAGAGATGCCTATGACCAGTTAGTGAATCATAAAAACATCTGTAATGTAATGCTCGTCGAAAGACATTTGATTAACTTTTTTTCTTCGAATTAATGTTAAAGTATTATGTTAGACAGATATATCGTATTCATTTTTATTGTTGGCTAGGGGCTGATGCTATTAATAGAATATTCGCAATAAATTATCTCATGTGTGAATCTTTTAGTTTGACGTTAATCATTTTAATCGGTATTATGCTTGTTATCATGCACAATGTTGAGAAAATAACCTTACACTTATTAGTACCAATAATTTGATTAAAAGATATAAACATACGATAACGGACAAATATTGACGTTTTGGTTAAAAGTTAGTGTTTCCCAATACTTGGTATATGTTCCCATATATTGGCTGAGAAAGATATTTTTCACAAGAAACAATTATTTGATACCCCTACACGATTATTATACAATTGAGATCCAAACAAATACTATAAAATAATACATGTAAGCCAGTTATACCTATGTTACTACGAATACATTAGCTGTTACCGTACGAATACATATGTTTTCTACCTCTTCTATAAACAAAAGTAATAGGCGGATTCCAATTTTTCTAGGGTTTTAATGAGGAGTCATTCTCTTTTCTTTCAGTAAGATATGACATATCTTAATTAGCGTCGTGAAGATCAACAATGCAAACTGGACACAACCCCATGTTTTTCAAACAGATTGTCTTAAAACTATAACATTTAATGAGATATGGCAAATACAAGGAAATTAGGAGCACAACCCTGCTCTTACCGATTTAACTATTGTTAGAATCTTATTGATGGAATGGAATGACATATTTGGAAGGAAAATGTATATTAGGAGGCAAAAATTCTGACTGTATCACATTAGGGTACGTGTATTCGTAGGTAACATGAAAAAAATATGTTTATTTTACCCCTCTGCCACAAAGTTCAATTTGGGAGATTAAGCGTGCAATTTATCACACGAATAGGTTGATATGTTGACTTTTAGTGGGTCAAAGGACTAAATCATCAAAAAGGTTCTAATTTGGACTCAACTTTTTCGCCGTGTACACTTTCGCTGGAATCGACCATATACACACAACATACAAAGCGCGGATCCTCCCCTTCCTCCGCCCCCAGCAAAAAAAAATATATATTATATATATATATATATATACTATCACATATATACTAATAAATAATGAGATTTTTTTTTTAATACCCGATTTTACTGACCGAACCCTACCCCTGTGGCTGATATACGATGAGATTCTTGACGGCCCAAAAAAAATCACGCCACTGCTTAACAGCTTTGCGAGTGGCTGGTACTTGATTGATACCCATTTATAGAAAATATTAGTATAGCAGACTTGTCGGAAGGAATTTGAAAGTGGTACGGTCATGACGGTATCATTCAAAAGTGTTAACAAATGGGATTTGATTAGCCAGGGGAAATCCCTCCTATACAGTGTGTTCCTAAAAAAAGGTAACCGAAGTTCAAAGGTCAGACATTTCAAAAGTACATGGTTTATTCTTGTGATTTGTTTACGAAAATATTACGTAACTCATCAGCTTTAATTTGAGATATTGCTTACGTCCAAATTGTCACGGGTCACAGAGTTAGGGTCATTCGAAGGGGACAGGTACAAAACCCACTTTTTCCAACTTTTTGGTTTGTACGTAACAAATCTTTTGAAAGTAGTTGGTGTCATGGTCATTGGGTCCTTTCCAGCAAGTTTCAATTAAATGTTATCTCCTTTGCTAAAGTGGATTTCTCATTGGTAATGAGATGCGTTCTCGATTATGAGTCTCTGGAGTCGGGGAGAGGCCGCCGCGGTCGCCTCGACATCTCCTGAGTCTCCGAGAAGTCGCGAGAAGACCAAACAACTGTCAAACCTGCTCAATCTTTTAGTAGACTTCTGTCAGAGGTGAACAACTCTCTGTGACATATCTACGGGGCTGCCGCGACGTCCCCTAAGTATCACCGACGTCGCAGAGACGTTGTCGGAACTTGCTAGCGATTGCAAGAAATTGAACAGGTTTTGGCAATTTTTTAAAAGACTTATGTTCGATTTTCCCGCGACGCCCTGAAGACTTAGGAGACGTAACAATGACATATCCGGGGCTTAAGAGAGTCATTATTGTGAGCTCATCTTATTGCCAGTCACATAAGTACTTTGGCAAATGAGATTACATTTCATTGAAACTTGGTGGGAAAAGAAAAACGAAACAAGAAACTTACAAAAAGATGGTTTCGTATACCCTAAAAACATAAAACTCGGAAAAAGTGGGTTTTGTACCTGTCACCTTCAAATGACCCTAACTCTATATGACCCGTGACAACTTGGACGTATAAGCAATGTCTCAAATGAAAGCTGAAAAGTTACTTAATATTTTAATAAACAGATCACATGAAAAAAATCATGTTCTTTTGAAATGACTGATCTTTGAACTTCGGTTACCTTTTTTTTAAAAACACACTTTATTATTTGTCCTAGATGTCAACGAACTGCGCCTTAACTTACCGGATAACCGCGGGGGAAAAAAAAACATAATAAATGGCGCACATTGCAGGGCGTATCTACATTCTCTATAGAGGGGGGGGGGGAATTGATCCAAATTTAATACGATCGCTTATTTGAAACGCCAGGTTGGGGGGGGGGGGACGCTAGTCTTATAAAACAGTGATTTCGCCCTGTTTGTTGTTAACTTCATGACAAAAAATCTGTATCATTTTTTTTTTTTTTTTTTCGCAACTAAAAACAGAATATTTCAAGAGTCCTTTTTCTTTACGTTAATGAAAAGCGAGCTGAAAGTTCGAAGCCAAAAAATTTCAATATATATCAGCCTGAAATAACGTGAGATCGAAGTGCGAGCTGAAAGTTGTTGAAAAGCAATCTAAAAATTGAATATTTAAAATTTGTTGTGGTATGATCAGAAAGAGGATACCTATCACATTTTCTCCTCATTTTTCAATTTTTTGTTCTTCCCTCTCTTTCCTTTTTCATCTGTTTCATTTTCTTCTTCCTCTTCCTGTATTTTTTTGTTTCTCTTCTCCCCATTTTCACATCGTTCGATGGATTGAACTGTTTTGATGCTTATCCGACACCGATTCAATTTTCAGCTGAAATGGCACCCGATAGGCCCTAATAACGAGGAACCCAACATGTCTGACGACACTGAATTAATCATGCTCTCATTGGCAAGAACGATTCTAAAATTTCGAGGGGCAGACCATTAGCGTAGGTCTGGGGTTGTAAAGATGTAGATCGTATTGTTATGATCATAAAAATGCCACCTCACTATCGTTTTTTTCTCTATCCTTTCTTATTTTCTTTGGTTCTTATCGATTTTCTTTCTCTCCTTTACCCTTTGATTATTTTTTTTTCTCATTCCCCTCTTTTCCCCTCATTTTTTTGTGTTTGTTTTGTATTTTTGCTTTTGCTTTTTTTTTTTTTTTTTTTTGGCGGGGGGGGGGGGGGGGGGAGGAGAGGGGTTTATAGGCCTAATCTAAGAAAAATATATAAAAATTGGTACGGTAAAAACCATAGGCCTACCACCCGTAGTGGCTCTATACGAAAAATTCGTACAAAACTCTTATTGCTCGCCAGTATACATGAGATGATGTCTTTACAGATCGATGCCCTTGCCGAGGTGGTGGATGCCGGTCCGTGTCGAGATATCGAGGTGTACATGGACGGTGGATAAGAACAGGATCAAATGTCTTCAAGGCTCTTGGGAGAGGTGCACGGGCAGTGTTTATGGAAGGCCCATCTTATGGGGACTTGCTTGCCAGGTATGGAAAGAAACGCGACAAGAGTGTTGGAGGCTGAGGGTATGTGGGGGGGGGGGCGAGGTGGTGTTCGTTGCACTCTCTTAGGGGACTCGCTGTGTCATAGGAAAAGACAGGTACAAGCGACAGTGGGGTGGGTGTTGAAGATTAAAGATGTGCGTGTGGGGGGCAGTAGAGAGAGAGAGAGTGTGTGGGAAGATGAGGGTGTGCGTGTGTGTGTGTGTGTGTGTGTGTGTGTAGCAGTGCATGTGTGGGCACTGATCGTTTCAAGAGCTAATCTGTGGGAAATTCGATGACGCAAACAACTGTCTTTTTCCAATTTTTAATTTCAATTTTCAATTCATTTATGTTTCCTATTTCAATCTTTTCATATAATGATGTCATATAATAAGTTACTTATTCCCAACATATACAATATTTATAAATAATAAAATTGAAATGGCAGGAGGGCTTACTTAAAAATAGGGTTTGTACGAGACCTAAATAACAATAACAACAATGGTGAGTAATATATATACACCCCCTCCCTCAAAAAAACAAGAAAAAATAGAGAAGTTATAAGTGACGCTATAAGAAGACTTTGTTGTCAATATTTTCTATTAGGATGGGCATCTCGATGCTGACTTAATAAAATTATATATATATATGTTTTGTTAGCTTGTATATGAGAGTAAATGAGTAAATTTATTACTACGAGCACTTCTGTAATCACATATGTTTGTTTTGTAATCCTGTAGGGTGCAAAGGGTGTGACGAACGTGCTTAATATACTCAGATCTCAGTTAGACGAGGTACTAGCTTTAAGTGGTAAGTTAGGTTTATCTACAAAAATATATTATTTTGCATTTATGATTTAACTAATAATTTAAAATTCTTGTGCTGACTTTAAATAATTTATATATCTTTAACATAATGTAAACATATTCGTCTTTAAACCTTTTCAAATAGGTTGTGCATCATCGACTAGCATCCCAGAAGGTACGGTCGTTCACCAATCATACTATCATCGTGGTCCAAGAGAGAAACGCATCAAGAGCAAATTATAGCCTTACTCTCTGGGAACTAAAGGTTACTCTGGCTTGACCTCGGTGCTGAAGTAGGCCGACGTTGTGCGCCTCAAAGTTACACATTGGCCCGAATTCACAAACGTGGTTTAGTTAGTCCATGGTCTAAATCAGGGGTTTAAACCACGGATTTAGACCATGGACTAACTAAACCACGTTTGTGAATTAAAGCCATTATGTTTCTGTTGTTATGCTACAATCACACAGACACTTACGTTGAGTTACGTCCGGTTGCGTCCAAAAATTATTTTCTTTTCTGCCCTATTATTTCTTATGTATTTCTTTGTTTTACTGAATGAACGAAATTATCATTATTTCCACTTCTGACTATGACGGGAAGGCATCCGTGGGGATCCGCAGAAAAGAAAATCATTTTTGGACGCAACGGGACGTAACTATACGTAAGTGTCTGTGTGACTGTAGCATAAGGAATGCGGCTCAATACAATCTTAATGTCCATTTGAGCTTGCAAGTTAGCAAAATAATACTACTATATTTTGTCTATTTCAGATACGAAATGCATGTCATCTTCCTGGATTTTTGCACAAAAGCAACTTTTATTTAGAAATATAATAGAAAAAAAAATTGGCTTTACCCCAAAATATTGTAAAATCAGTTCTATATTTTTCCTTTCTAAACCATTATCATTATTCATTTTTGGTTAACCCTTATGGAGTTCCACTTGGAGCAAATCGGGAGTCATGCTACAGTCACACAGACACTTACGTATAGTTACGTCCGGTTGCGTCCAAAAATTATTTTCTTTTCTGCGAATCCCCACGAATGCCTCCCCGGCATAGTCAGGATTGGAAATAGTGATAATTTCGTTCATCCAACAAAACAAAGAAATACATAAGAAATGATAGAATAGAAGATGAAATCAGATTAAAACAACAAAAACGTAACTTTACGTAAGTGTCTGTGTGACTGCAGCATTAATGTTCCTGTTGTTCAATGCCAATAGGTCTAAAAATACGAAACCATAAATAATTAGTTAACGTATAAATTCTCGATGACCTCACACTAGGGAAACATCTGACACAAAAAGAATTATATTTAATGTGGAAAGAAATATAAATCTTTATTCATTATATATATCATACAAAATATTTTGTGAAATCAAATACACAAAATAGAGAGGAGAAAAAAATATCCGGTCACTAATTCCAAGCAAATAAATATATATACATAAACGTATAACTGAGTTATTTTTTATATCACATAACTGCATACTTATGGCTTTAAAAAGACCAATACAATCATTTTGAACATAATTTTGTGATGTATTTATCTGATAAATCAGCATTTATTATTTATGCAGGCAACATTGGTTATGATTTTTTATTTACACCATGTAAATATTTCTTCTTGTTCATTCAGAATACTTATCTTTTGAAAAGTCTTCCAAAACATCTGGGCCCCGTTGCATAAAGAGTTACTATCATAGTAGCTTTGCCATCAATGGTAACTTCTATGGAAACCGTGCTCAACAGCCAATCAAAATGCAGTATTTCACAGAAGTTACCACTGATAGCAAAGTCTCTATAATAGTAACCCTTTATGCAACGGGGCCCAGGTGGATATAATGTGAGCATATTTTGTTCTTTGATGGGCAAGGCAGTTGTTTTAGAGTACAAAATATAAACATGTCAGGTCAGGCCTTATTTGTAATGCAGTACATTCATATTATATAGATAATAATGCATCATCACAATTATCTTCAAATTATCCTTTGGGAAATCAGTATTTACCGAGATTACGAAACAGAATATATTGTTTTCTATATGTTTCGATTTTTTATATATCTATTTATAACCCTGAATGATACACTTATTGTATATAAGTCACCCGTCCTACTTTATTAAACAATCAAAGGCAACGGATAATGTCAACAAAAACGGATAGAAGTGTGACCCAATAATACATGATATATTTCATTTCTGTAAGATAAGGCAGTATAAAACAGATACACATTTTCCTGTATAATCAGGTAATAAGTAAAAACAGATAGATTGTCGATTTCCACGGTTTTTCTTTTCTTCTTCTTAATTTAAATCACATGTTGATAATTTTCACAATTCATCCATCTCTTCAGAACGATGTTTTTTTTATTATTAATATTATCAAAGAACATTTTATTCCGGTCTATCATATTTTAATAACTTTTTTTTTTCCAATCAACTTCATTTGCAAAAATAATCAGCAGTAAATCAGAAAATTAGCTTGACGTAGAAGAAAAAGAATTTCCTTCACAAAGTGTTTTTATTATTATTTCAAATCGTTTCCCGTCATCCTACGAAAGAAAAATTTGATCGGTTTGACGGTTTTATAATTATTGTCTATAATTATAGGAGTCAGTGTGCATGGAGGCCAGTGTTGCAACACATGTATTGACAACGGATGCAACGGACCTGAGAATGTGACTGCTTCACGGAAAGGATCTATATTTGTCATTTGAATTATTGATCGAACAGAATACAGCATTTTATACGAAAATATGAAACACGGTGTATAGAAAAAAAAAATACAGACGCGTATTTCAATTAACATGTAGCCAAATAGTTTCCCGACTGCGAGGCGTTTTCACTTTAAACTTAATAAACTTCGAGCGTAAAAAGCTTTGCTTTTTAAATACAAATCGTAGGAAATGTAATTATAAGCAACCGTGTTATGTCATACACTAGAATTGCAATCCTTGATATAAATGATGTGCGTAGACTTTATACATAAATTTCGGAAGAAGTAAATAGCTTTAGGGGAGACTGGGGTAATTATGGCCCCCTTTTTCACATTTCCTATTACTACCATTAAATGAAAAGTCAAATGATATTCTAAATATGTAAAAATACAGTCGGTCCATATACCTATAATATACAAAGGAAAGTATAAACCTGCTACTTCTCGTTTGCATATTAATTACCATTATGTTAACAACTTTGGGGGGCCATAATTACCCCACGGGTTGGGGTATTTATGGCCCCTATTGTAATGACTGTATGAATTCAAAGATGTTATGCTAATTAATGATGGTAATGTATAATAAATGTTGTTGGGTATTCCAAATACAATTATCAACCACCGACAATGGTTTAATCAATAATTGGTTCAGCCTAAATGTTGAAATTTTTCAATCATAGCAATACATATATTTATGTACAAAATCGTACAAGCTAATGTCCCCATCTACACTTATCTGCGCTAATACACTGTTTAGGCATTGGGGGCCACAATTACCCCAAATGACATTTTCAATTTGATCTCCCTTTACAGCTCTACTATTGAAGATATTCAGGTGGAGGTTTTTCTGTTGTGTTTTTTAGTTCCTATTGTTTCAGTTTCAATCAAAATTTCATCTTAATTGATTTTAATTAATGATATCACACTCCACATAAAAAGCAGACTTGCCACTTTCCAACGAACAGAATTGTAATTGTCGTACATTTTAGGCTCCCCTAAGCACAACATTTCATGTAAATGGCTTATTTTTCTCATATGATAGTAGGAAGGGTTTAGCTAGGCATGTGTAAAGATTAGATTATCATTGTGTAATGCAGCAAAGAATTATAAGCTCTCAAAGACAAAGGGGCCATAATTACCCCAGTCTCCCCTATATAAATATATGAAAATTTGGATTGCACATTTGAGGCTTTGTATTTCTTATCAGTCATCCTGACTCGCTCCCTCTTTCCGACTGAACATTTATAACTGTCATAAGTTATCTGACTCCTCCCTCTTTCTCTTTCTCTCTTTCTTTCTTTCTCTCTCTCTCTCTCTCTCTCTCTCTCTCTCTCTCATACTATCCCCACTTTCTTTCAACAATTACATTGTATGTTTCCACCTCCCCCTATTCTATATGATTTCTTTGCCAAGGTAATAGGTGTTATTATTGCAATATTATCAGCCGAAAATGGAGGCACTCTGTTTGTAAAAGCTTGTGAACTCGGTAAATTCACAACATACAAAAGTTGGCAAAGGTCGACGAAAGTAGTACGTAGATTAACTTGAGCTTTGAAAATAATATTCACTTTTGATATCCATACAAGTTATTAAGTCATTTCCTACCATGGTTATGCTTTTTTCATTAGTAAAAAAGAACCGGTGTCGAAATGCAATTTACATGCATATTATGAAACTCATATCGTGCTGTATAACGATACTAAAAAAAAATAATAATAAAAAAAATCATAATTTGTGCGTAGAAGAAAAATACAAACAAATGTGTATTAAAATGAAAGACCAGTCTATGTATAATTCCATAGGCATTTCTAGTTACATGATACATATCAACTTCATATCGTGTTTCGTTACGAGCAAATTCCAAATGCAATGCTCAAAATAAGAAAAATTGTATAATTGTCAAATATAAGACAATGGAACAATTCAGACAAATAAATTTCACACACTAATATGGTAATGAGGTTTCCTTACTTGAACAATAATAACTTCTTTTTTTAAATATATTTTTTTAAATCACTCTCTCGATCTCTCTCGTCTAATCCTCTCCCTCTATCCTCTTTCCCTCTATCTCTTCCACTGTTTACCAAATCCCTCCATGCAGTTATACAGAGGTGACCCTGTCGCTTATAACCTCGTTTTGTAAGGCTGCAAAAGTTCCGTCAACAGTTGTTGATATTTCCTTCTCTCCTTTCCTTGCAGAACAACGATCCGCAATTTGTATAATGAATAGCGCCAGCGACGATACGATAAAGAGAATAAAGACCATTACCAGACACGTTTGGTATGATTGTGTGACGTCATATATTGCACCTGTATCACGAAAGATAAAAAATAGTAATGTACCTAATGGTGGTCTCTCTCTTACGACTGTTTGGGACGGGCTTGGGACGGGCTGGAGACGGTATTGAAACTAGTAGCGGAGACGTCCCAAAAACGTCTCAGAGACGTCTCCTGAGTCTCCGCGACGTCTCATGAGTCGCAGGAAAATAGAACATGCTTAATTTATAAAGACGGAAAAAAAATCATCGGAGATGTTCCCGAATGTCTGAGTCGCAGAGACGTCTCCTCGAAGTGAGATACCGCCTTAACAATCAAACGCGTTTCTTTTTCACAATCTAGAATGATACGAGGTGCAGTATGAACCGAAAATATTAACACCGTGTAACACTGTTGAACTACACTTAGACAGGCACTTCAAGATGTCTGATAAACCCAACGTGGAAAAATTATTTTGAGATAATTTATTTTTATGCTGTGAAATATCATCACCATCACCAATTTCGTAAGCCATGTAGGCTTGGGTTGTTGAGGCACCACTGAAAACTTGGCAACAATCTGATATCATGATTTCACTGTGTTGTAATTTGTAACTTTAAAATAACAGATTTGTATTATTAAATTTTATATCAAATAGTCAGAGAGAATATTTGGAAGTTCTGACTAAGAAGATAATCGTTTAATAATCGAGCCTACATAGCGGCTACTTTTCGAGCGAACCAGGCCTAATCAAGACACAAAAAAATATGTCTCCATACGCCCTCTTGTGATTATTTCCTAGGGAAAATTGTCCTCGATCATACAGTACAGGATGTCCGACTAGTGCTATGATCTGATTCTATGGTGACTAACTGAACTCACTTCACCTTTCGTCAAAGCACAAGTTAGCTTCTCCTATCCCTTTGCCAAAGAAATTGTTTTCTATGACAATAATGTTTCTTCCGTCATTCGAGCAATGTGATCACATTCTTCACAAATGTAAACAAGAAGACAAAGTCGTATATCGCGTTATAAAATTAACTGTGTGCTGAACGAATGACTTATGACTACGAGGACATTTCAAAGATAGTTTGATGTTTCATGTCCGTAAATAAATGTCTAATGTCTTACAACTAAAACCATACACATATTCAATTGATAGTTTGATAGTGAAATAAACATAGATCATAAAACAAGCCCATGTCTTTCGTTCTCCCGAAAAGCGTATGAATATTCCTTACCTGATGGGAGAGCACCGACAAGATACCCGAATCCCTGGACGATGAGGGTAAGAGTTTGTGCCTCGTCTCCCCATCGTGTCCCGATGATCTCAACGCAGCTCATGTAGGGAACCACTTGATAGATACCTCGCATGCATCCAACGCCTTTTGGGGGAAAAATATACCATGTATTCAGTTATCTACTTGAATATAAGAGTAATAGGCTGTTTTTATTTAGCGACATACAACAAAACCCAGAAAGGTGCCGCGGACAGTTTTTGCTAAAAAAAAAAAGGTGGGGGCGATGCCCCCCCCCCTCCCCCCGGCTCCGCGGCCCCTGCCAGAAAGCTTTGTATGAGTTCGACATGCCGTGTACAGGCAAATATAAGGAAACATAAATGTGTATTCTGTTTCCTTGATTGTGATATGTTACCCAAACAATATTTTTAATGAGCCATCTATACGTTAACAATGGCCACCTTCACTTGTTTTTGCATTTTTCTGAAATCTTTTTACAAATTTTCTCTCCGTTCCTTAGGCCTATATTATCCCTCTCGATTTCTTCCGCTTTTATCCTGTGATTCGTAAATCTCCGAATGTTTAAACCTTCCTTTCGTATAAAATATAAACTACGTATTAGTATTAGTATAGAGAGGGGTTTGGTTTCAATTGTGAAATAATTGTGCTCGACAACAAACACGCTTTGAATTCTGTCTGGTTCAGTCCGGAATAAACCTAATCTCACAAATCAAATATACCCAGCCTTCTTCAGTGAAAAGCTCCATTCATTCCATAGGCCATTTCGAAGCTCAGTGAAATAAATAACAGCGATCTATTATTTGCATTTGCACTTTTCTATAGGCTAAATCGAACACAATGATCGTACCTTCCACGCATCAAAAAGCAATATGGAATCATTTTCAATTTGGGGTCAGCTGGATACATATAATGACACAGTTCCAGAGGCGGCGGAACCAGGGGGTGGGGGGCACTGTGACCCCCCCATTTCTTTCATCCATCTACAAGTGCACCTCTTGTTCTTATGCTAAATAAAATGTCATTTTTATTATAAAAGAGGCACTTTTATTACTAAAACAGGGGGCACATGTTTATTATTATGAAAAGGGGCCTTTTAATACCCAAAAAGTGCCCCTTGTACTCACATATGCTCTTTAAAGCCAAATTTTTCGGCTCGCGGATTACTATATAGGGTCTATAATACACAATTATACTCAAATTATTCAGATAACAAATTCGCTTCGCGCATCAGCGCTCTGCGGAAATAGGTCTATAATGGCACAATTATCTACAATTATTCGGACTCCGAGGCTTCTAGCGCTCGACATTCTTTTTTTAAAAAGTCAATTAATAAAATGCCGAAAGCCATCTTAAATTTTTAAAAGGCACAAAATTTTAAGGTAAATTTTATTCTGCCGCACCCCTAATTATCTCAATACTTTTCTCTTTAAGCCTGCTGATCTTCAAGTGCCCTTTTCCATCGTGACCCCCGCATTTCAAAATTCGTTCCGCCGCCTCTGCATAGTTCATACTGAAGTAGACCAGCGGTGTGTATTATAGATACAGAAGACTCGAGGGTGGGACGTGCTTCTTATTGAGCGTTGCTCGACATAAAGGATGAAATATTGCTGGCAATGGTGCTGCATACCCCCCCCCCCCCCCACCCCTCCATTCCCCTTCGAGAAAAAAAACAACAACAACAACAAAAACAAGAGCAACAACAATAAAACAAAAATAAACTTCCCATCTCCTAAACAATTCACATGATCAAAAGCAAAATTGCGAACTCCCATGCCTCCACCTTTGGCGCCCCTTTGTGCACCTCAAATCAAATGTCACAGAAGATACATCAGACAAATTGAGAAAAGGAAAAATGAGGGGTAGGTGAAAACCCAACGATGAGGCCCCATTAAACACCCTCTCGATGCCCCCGACCCCGTGTCAGTTATTTTTCTTTTATTGTCAAATGTATGTGAATCTATTTACGTTGCGCCAATGATAATTATACAACTCGAGCATTCGAGCATGCGATAAAAAGCCCTGATTAATTTTTTTCGAAAAATAAAAGCAACAATGTATTTGAATCTGGCATGCGTATCAGGCACATTTACTTTAATGCAACTGCAAGAACGTTTGGTATATGATTTATAATTAAAAAATATATATATCATGTATGGGGTCGTCGAATCCCATTTTGATAGGAACAGAAGATGTGACTCTTTTTCCGTTTTTTCCTTGGCATGCCAGATTTTCTGCACGAATAATAATTAAAGCAACACAACCAATATTTCAAATTCTCAGTTACAGTATAATCGTTCTAAAATGAGAGGGGGGAACCAGAAAATTTGAAAACTAGATGGTGGAGCCGACGATTACTAGCAGATCGTTGTGGCTGAATCTCAGACAACGATATCAAATGCCTTTATCACATAAGCTTTTGAGCGATTTTTGAATAATTTCTCGTTATATGCTATTGTTATCAATATAATTCGTCCAGTCCTTTTTCTAACTTATCTAATGATAGCGAATGCAAGAAGCTTTGCAAGATTATCCTTAGAACTATATGTTCACCTCTAAATTTCTTAAAATAAACCACAATATATCTATTAGGAACAATAACTCATGGTTTCACAATCATCCACATGATATCACCCAAATAATGTATTTGCAAGGTCTTCCTTTATTTGGTTGAACGATTGATCCTGCAATAATGACTTTCTCTAAGGTCATATCCGAACACCAAGATAGTGTTAAACTTCTGCTTTGGACTAAATACTACAAATGGCCCTAATACCAATATTAACCCTAACCATAAATGACATTATATCTTATACATTGAATAAAACACAGAACCCCTGTCGGATCAGGCTTCCCACCATTATAAGGACTAGGGAGAACAAAATTCCCTAATTTTTCCTTGTTAGATTTTCAAAATTACAGGATAACTATTACGAACCATTTCAACCTATTTTAACAGACTGACTTCTTATGGAATTCCCCGACCTTCCATGATTTCCAGAGTTTTCCAGGTAGAGTAAGAACCCTGCATATTCTTACCTAGAATAATTCCCACACCAGCTCCGAAACTGTTGATGAACATGACCCCGACTGTGAAAGCACTTGTGATGAGTCCCTGAATGGCTAGGATAGTGACGTTACTGACCGGCAGACGATCACCAAACAGAGCTAGAAGAACTTTGGTTGTTAGCTCTGCTGCAGCGCACGTGGAGAGGACTAGGGCACTCTGTTGCTGGGAAAACCCCACATTTGATAGATGGCTTACCTTCAAGAAGACAAGAAAGAAAAATGATTCGGATCCACAAGATACATTGCAAACAACGCAACTTAGAAACCTATATCACAACACCTATGAAATAAGGCTTTCAAAAACGTTATTTCACAAATAGAATATCGTTTTACTTGAGGGACTTAAGAGAGAGAGAGAGAGAGAGAGAGAGCCGCCTAAAAGGGCTGAAAAACAGTGTCCGTTAGGACGGAGACTGAAATATAATGAAATGGAAAAAAAAATAATTCCTACATTTGAATGTGAACATTGACGGAAGTTACAACTTACAAGATTAACCCAGTAGAAACTCCATGATAAATGTTGAGATAAAAACTGAGATAATGAAAGCCCAACACCTCCATGTGCCAAGGATGAAGCGCCACTTCTGCAAACCTAACTTCTCCTCTTCATTGTCCACAGCAACGTTCTCAAGGAGATTGATTGTGTTTTCATTAGTGTCTTTATCACCTTTACAGTTTGATTTATCATTCGATCTCGAGTCGCGCAATGAACATCCTTCGCTGTCTTCTTCGGAAGAGTCTGTTTTCCATCCCTTCCGATCGTCCGTATCTTCCCCGGGGTAAACTTTCTTGAGGTCCCTTTTGTATTTGCCGACCGACTCCTCAAGGGCTTCGGCACATTTGCTGTACTTTCTGTCTATTTTCTCCACCTCTTTGGCCGTCTCCTCGGGTGATTTGCAGAGTAAGGCGAAGGGAAGCCCGAGACAGAGAACGAAGATGCCGCTGAAACGAAGAGCACCACGCCAGGTGAACAAGCGGATGAGTCTCTCCATGATGGGACTGAAGACCAACATTCCTGGATAGTAAAAAGTAAATTTAATTTAATTAAATGGATATGTGGAAGAATTTAAGTGTTGTATTTTGTTGGTAGTTTTAAATCACAAAGATGATCACAAGCGGAACAATAAAAGCTTCACCATCACGCCCAGATGAATACCTGACGTGACTCAGTCAATGAGGTTGTTCATCGATGGTATTTGAATAAGTATAAGACTATGTTAGAGTACGTTCACTGTGACTTGATACTTTTTTAATTTTCATTTAAAAAAATGAATTCCACTGCTTTTCTTTCCTAAACTTAAAAAGTAAAAGCGTTGGGCAGTGTAATGCTACAGTCACACAAGACACTTACGTTGAGTTACGTTCGGTTGCGTCCAAAAATCATTTTCTTTTCAGCGGATTCCCACGGATACATTCCCGTCATAGTCAGCAGTGGGAATAGTGATAATTTCGTTCATCCAATAAAACAAAGAAAGGCATAAGAAATGAGAGAATAGAAGATTATATAAGGATAAAACAACAAATACGTAACTAAACGTAAGTGTCTGTGTGACTGCAGCATAAGCCTTGAAAATAATTTTATTTTCTATTACTGGAATCTGCGCCAGGGAGAAATTAACCACCGACATTCTCCTGCAGGAGTTCAGGGCTCACCAGTAACATACCTGAAGTTCCTCCAATCATGATGATCGATGTGGCCCTCCGACAGTTCTTGGTAGGAAAGTACTGCACCATGAGGCATAAGCTGGCGTGGTAGGAGAGGTTGATACCAATACCGTACAATATCCCGTACGTAAAATACAGCATGAAGAGTTGCGGCGCAAAGGAGGAGGAGAACACACCAATGGCACTCAAGAGGATTCCTAGAGTTGTGGTCACGCGAAAACTAAGTTTCCTCTCCAGGAATGCCGCAAATGGACTGGCCAAGCAATTGATCCCAATGTTCACAGACCCTACCCATCCTATAAGAAAAAAAAGAAGACATATTCAAAATACAGTTAAGATTTTGATTCATCAATATCAAAGTCCCTCTTATGAAATATTGCATAAATCATTGCATAAAATAAATAATCATTAAGAAAGCTATAGAGCGTACAGTTGAAGCAACATTGTTTGCAATCTACTTCGATACCGTATAATTATGAGGAAAGTTTACTTCTTATGCCATTGTCACATTAAAATAGTTTTAAAAACGTCCTTGCCCGTTCCTTAAATCTCGGATCTTGAGTTGAATATTATAGTTATCGTAAATCTGAAAATACCACCTTTCAATTTTTTATTCTATTTTAAGATATTATGATTTATTTGAAAATTTTGGTCTAAAATTAAAAACATTATAATTATGGACATTGCCGTGAAAATGTCTACAAGTTTGGATCCCGGTGAATAAGTAGCGATGTTATTATAATTGTTCAAGATGGTCAATTTAAAGGTTAAAAGTGAATAAGCAAATATTTATATAAATCCGAACCATTAATTAAGCAGTGTTAAGGACGCAAATTTGCCGGGACCCCGACTTTTTACATGAGATACTTAAATTGTAATGCACATTGACAATAAATTTCCTATCTCATCTTTTCCAATTGACGTGTGTTTTTAGATCTTTCATTATAGGCCTACCCACAAAGTAAATTCAAAATTTGAAAGATTATTCTAGATTTACCAAAACTACATCCCAGGGTTAGGGCGTTTCAAAAACTACTTAAAGTGTGACATATTACATTTTCATTCTAAAATTACCAAATCCAATTTTCATTGGAAGTATATAATTTGAAACTTTGGAATACTAGTTTGTATGTATATAATATGATTTAAGACTATGGAATAATATGCAAAAATTATCTTGTATGTATACAATTTACACTGTTAGATTTTTTCCTTAAAATGACAGAAAAGTTCCTGCAGCAGAGTCTGGAGAACACCTGTAATCTTATAACAATTATTTATAACTGGAAATTTTCTGCAATTTAACAGAACATGTCTACTTTAAAAAAAAAAAAAAAAAAGTTTTATTACAGGAAAGTTTTAAGGTTTCATCACCATAAACCAATTTTCTGTAATTTTACTGAAAATTGTGTTAATAATTGTACAATAAGATTACAGGTGTTCTCGAGACTCTGCTGCACGAACATTTTTTTTTAAAGGAAAAAAATTCTAACAGTGTAGGACTTTGGAATATTCTATAGAAATAAAAAAAAATGTCCTTTGAAAGTAGACCTATATATTGAGGATTCGAGACTTTGGAATCTACATTTCAATAGAATTATCAAAATTTCGTATGTAAATGCAAAACTTTTTGAGACTTTGGAGTAAACTATGGAACTAGGACTAGGGAAAGAGATCAGTATCCATTTGAAGGTTGGTGTTGTGTATCTTGTTTACTTCTTAAACAAAGACCAACATGTAGAATACATAGAGATAAGCAGAGTAGCAGACACAGCCGATATCAATGAAGGTTATGTACAACTAGAAGGTGAATATTAATATCAGAAACCTCGTTCTTAAAAAATCTAATAGGACTAAAAAAGATACATTTAATAAACCCCAATAAATCATAAAGTAACGGGACAAGACAGTTATAAAATATTCTTTCTATCATTGTTACAATGTTCCAGTGTATTCTTTTAATCATTTTAAGACTAGATGTAGCATAATAAAGGATGGAAACCTTCCCAAAATGTGATATTCCTTAACATAAAATTGTGCTTTGGACAACCTATGATATGGAGCATATATATATATATTTTTTCACCTGATGTGCTTTATGAATCTATCTTTTTTATTATTAATTTATTATTTCAACAGGGTACGATTCATCATTGCTCTTCCACGGGCCCTAGTAAAAGCAATATAAATATTTTAGGTATTATACATTTTTGGATATGTTTAGTTGGTCTTATCAAAGATTCTCTGTGACGCACTTCATTTAATATAGTGTGTTTATAGGCCAAGGTTTATTGCTTAACAGTTATGCGACGATTAAATTTCAATATCACACTGTATAATAGAGGAATATTATTTTCACCAGTTGTATGTGATACTGATGCATGACGGTATACAGTTTAATTTTCACTTCCATTATACTGTACTGGTCATGCTGGTAGCTGTGAGCGAAACCTCATTCGAACTAAAAGAAAAATTTTCTAATAGGTTTCGCATAATGGCCATGAAGTGCTCAATTTCGATTTGTTCCTCGTCGCACAAAATTTAGCATAACTTTTCTTTTTACGATTTCAAGCAAATTATACGGAACAAAGCGCATCAGCAAGGAAAATCTTTTGGCTTTATTTTGGTACCACATACACACATTATTTGAAAATATTTCACACCTAATTATTTTTTTTTCCGACTGTACCATTTTTTTTTACACAGACTGTAGTCCATATAAGAATTATGATAACAATTTGAAGACATTTTAATGATCGCACATCATTACGCTTGTCATGAAATTGTGGTATAATGCTTGGTTTTGTTTTCTTCCAAATTCAATGGTTGAAGGAGAGATCAAAATGACGCCACCCCTTATTTCTCCCACATATATCGAAATCATTCAACTATTTGATATGTCTGTTGAGTCAACAAATGTGTCTCAGAATTAGACTGAGTAAATTTATCTGTTAGGGACCAGAAAGGGATTCCATTGAGGTCGATCACAAAATAAAGAGTCTAATATTTACTCGCATCATGCTACTTGTATAATGCTTTACAGAAAAGGATATACATGCTCCAAAATGTCTATAACTGTCAAAACTTTTTGCAGGAGAGATAACCCCGTGTAATAATAAAGGCATTTGGATCTCATGTAGATTGCAGAAGAAAGGGGCGTAGTGAGGGTTTTGACATTGGAGGGTGGGGATGGGGTAACTGGTATTAGGAAGTGAGATAAAATGAGGAAAATACAAATAAAACAAAACAATAATCACCAACTTCTCTCTCTCTCTCTTTCTCTCTCTCTCTTTCATTGATTAGAATTTGATCATTTAGGAAACTTTGGGTAACTATATTTTTCTTAAAACCTATATATTGATCTGATTTCATTCTAATGGTCTGGTTTGCTCCAAAGAAGAATAGAATAGCAGTGCCTTGACATGCATGTATAGGATAGGCCAAGAAAGCTAAAAGCAGGCACATTTGTGATAATAAAATATATTAGCAATGAACACAAATATACATAATTATAAAGAGATAAACCAAATATAGCTTGAATGCGTAGCAAACAATGAACCATTAAAGTGGAACAAAGTAAAATTATAACTGACATTAATTGTAGAGCAATTAAGAATTATTAGATAAGATAAGATAAGATTTTATTAAACTCTATCGACCCCCGATCGGGAGAATGAGAGTCTCAACAAGAACATATTTACAATAATGAATTTATGCATGAGATAATAAACATATTTACAATAATGATATGCATATACTAAAGAACATAATATCAATGATGAATATAAATATTTGCATTGTGAAAGTACAAGAATATAACAAGAACACCAATAACAAAACTATAAACTAATATATTGTTGTGTTTAGCACTATTACAATGTAAAACGCACTGGTTGTTTAATCACCCTGCCACTTCTAGTAGTTACATTCACTCTGGCAACTGGATTATTATCAAGAAATCTTTCGTCAGTAAATGATTTAGAGAAGTGCAACATTACTTTTCTAATGAATTTTACTTTTTTTAACATGGCACCTTTTATCTAAACTAAACAATCTACCCATTTGGTAAATACATAGTCTTATAAAATATACTGTGGGTATCATGTATGTACAAGAACATATTAATCATATTGAGTTGTTGAGGGCAATATATTTTGGGGGTTATATTATCTCAATATCTTTTGTAAAATGTGATTCTGAAAAATATGTTTTTTATGCTTTGTCATGTTTGGAAAGAGAATTCCAAAATTATATACCATTAAAACGAAACGATTTTCAAATCCTGCTCCAATTTGGATACTACGAAATAAAGCTGATTTTTTTTTTGTGTGTATCATATTAATGATTATGAACACTAGCACAATTGTTATAGATCTTGCACATCTTAATAAATCACATCTTGATAAATACGAAATGTCTTCAGTTATAAGAAGGAAATTGAGATCGGTTAAATCATTTTTGCCGTAAATAGTTAAATGACCCAGAAAAATACGCCCAAACTTTTATACGGACAATAAGCATGTGTCACTATGTAGAATAATGAACGAACCTTCGACCTATTTATACATTATTCACCTATTTATGCATTTTCAGAGCAAACATTCACATGCGCTTGGCTTTGAACCCAAAAGGTTTCTCACTGCATGGGGGAGACGTCTGCCAGACTCCTGTGACGGATCAGTCGCATTAGTAGCGGCAGTCGAGGGAAAAAAACAGGTACCGTGGTGAATGAAAATCATAGCAGTGTATTAATCAAAAACTAATAATTTCCTTAATAAAATATTTCTAAACTCACACCATGGTGTGACCGTAAAGGGTCACATTATAGTGCATTTGTAATTTTACAAAGACCTATTCAAGCATAATTTTACACGCTGAGGTCCAGTCCTGCTGAGGGTCCACCACTCGGGGGGGGGGAACTTTGTGGGGGGGGGGGGTGTTGAAAAAAATCGGACTTCGGCCAACCGTAGGTTAGATTATCACCATAGGGGTAGGTTCACGATGTCAATAAACTCAAATCATGTATGTTTTTTCCTTTTTTTTTCTTTTCTTTCAATTCGGCGCCCCTCTAAGGTCAATTTGGCGCCCCTTTGAGGTCATTTTGGCGCCCTTTTTGGCCCCTACCCTGGGGGCCCGGGCCCGTAAAGCCCCCCCCCCAGAATACGCGCATGGTTAATGGGGGTAGGGGGTGTGAGTTGCAACAGATCGTCAACTACCAGCATTTTCAATCCCTATACATAACTATCATTATTATCCAGCGTATATTTTGATGCAATCATATTTTGATTCCCTCAAGCAGCTGTTGATCGAGTTCAGTACGTCATAGCATCGTAGTCTGTAATTACAGACGCAGAAAGATTTCCATATTTTACTGGGACTTGGAATAATACTGAAGAGTTACCAGCTATCCTACATATAATATGATGACTTACAAAATAATGATGGTCTCCCACAAAAGCAATGCTCTCCCCCCCCCCCCAATTGAGCTATTTGCAGGGCTCTTTGATGCAATCATTCTAATTTGATTCCCTAAAGCAGCAGAATCCAGGGAAGTCGGGAAATAAATCAAATACGTCAAAGCATCGTTGTCTGATTACATGAATGATTAGACACAGACATTTTGCCATATTCCTATGGCAGATACGGTGTTTTATCTTTACTCTCATTTATTAATTTATCTATTTTCTCAGGATAATTGCTTTCTAGAAATGGGAGGAAAATCAGGGTTCCTTTTTGTCCCGGCGCAATATACCCGAACGCGGATCACGACCGTCAAAAAGCTAGATGCCCTCTTGGCTACGCCTCTCGTTTACTATTTGCTATTTAAAAAGAAGTGTAATGGCTTTTTTTCTGTTAGTTGGGGCGGGGTGATCTACTCACCCCCTCCCTATCCCACTTATAAGTGCATAACAATTGTCTCATGTTCGTTTGCTAATGCATACTGCGCTTTTCACCCGTATAAATGTGCAATTGTCATATTAGATACATTTAGCTAAATCATTTTTATCCAAATGAAGAAAATTCTTTCTTTTCAAAAATATATTTTGGAGCTGGAACTTGGAGTAAACACGGTCATCACTGTTTTGGTTTCCCGGTAATGCTGTCTTGTATGATATCAATGCTTGTTTGTACAAACAATTAACCAAAAGATATATTAATTGATGGTAATAACCGTCTCGTGAAATTTGCTCCAGCGACGATTGTTCCGCTATAAATTCCGTACAAGGTGCATGTATCTCACTTCGCGGAAACTACTTTAAATTAAACTACTTTGAGACGGATTTGGGACTACTTTGAAACGGTTTTGAAACTTGTCGCGGAGACGTCTCCGCGATGTTTCATGAGTCGTGGAAACTACTTTGAGACGGTTCTTTGAAACTGCTTAGAGACAGTTTTTGAAAATTGTCGCGGAGACGTCTCAGAGATGTCTCCGCGACGGAATAAAGTATCGGAGACGTCTCTAATACTTTTTATCCGTCGCGGAGACGTCTCCGCGAAGTGAGATACCATCATGCTAATAGAATGAACATAAACACTAAATCATATCATTAAAGTAGCACAAAATCATACAGCAACTCTATCCTACAACAGACTACTATTATTGTGACAAATTGTCGGCGGAGCAAATATGATATCACCGCGTTTCAGTGTAATCTTATAATTCCGGATGATAAATCATATCAATCATATAAATATAATTATTCTTTGGAAAGGGAGAGGGTTTATAATAGTTTCGTGCAATATGACTGGCTAAAATTTTCATACCAGAAAGATTTTCTGGTATAGATTTGTTTTAATCATTAACAAAATATATCTAAATAATTCCCAAAGAGTAAATTAAAAAAAAAAACATTTAGAAATGATAATTAATATGTAATCATTATATCCTCTTTTTTTTCTTTTATTATTTAGATTATTTTACCTCAATCCGATTACATAATGACGCTTTCTATATAAGAACGATCGATGTGTGACACATTCTGAGAAATCTTCATGAATTGGATTTGGGGGAGGGGGGGGGGTAGGTGTTATTTTTTTAGCCTTCGGCCATCAAATAGGTCATCATGTTTCAGCCATAGGGTAGGGTGTGGGGTCAATCGGCCCCCGCTCGTCTATTTTTACTTCGCTTTTTTTTTCCTCCCCCCCCCCTTTTTTTTTTTTTGTTTTTTTTGTTTGTTGCTGGGGGTGGGGGCCCGGGCCCGTCGGGCACCCCCCTGGATCCTCGCCTGATATCAATAATTTGATGTTTCATATTTTTGTTTGACGTCTGAGTTTATTTGACGCAATCTGTTTTAACTGTGTCCTTCAAGCTATTGTGATTTTTGTTTACTTGGGTCTGTGCATCAAGAATAAACAGTCAATCCTCTCTGCCCATGTTATGACTGCTGTCGAGACTGATGGTTTTCAAATTAGCTTTGGCACTTGGATCATGAAAAGAGCATGCGTCTGTTTCTGTAAGGAAGAATTTATTTATGTTTTTTTGTTTTTTATCATATGAAACATCATGATATACATGAATCAAAATGTGCTTTTCAAGCTCTGACAATTTAATATTCGGAAGCTCGAGACCAGCTAAAAAGGCAACATCGCATGGTCGGCTCGGAAACCTTTATTAACCTGACTGCCTGGCATGAAAATGCATCAATCTTAATTGCCTCAGTAAGTCATGGCCTACAAAGCTTGACCCCGGCGTGACAGTCAGTAGACTTGGCAGAGAAAAAGCTATGTCTAGACCCTGTCCCTTCAAGAAATCAACTTACCCGTTTCGATAGCAGACGTTTTGAATTCCTCTTGTAGGGGACCAAACAGCAGAGGATAACTGTGTATATTTCCCCAAGTTACGAAGTAAACAACGGCCAGGGAGACGGTCACTATCCACTTCCACCACCGCCGGTAGCTCTGGGGTAGGATGGCTGGGCAGGAGAGCCTCTCCCAGCAGCTGCAAGCCATGGCGCTAATAGAGTGTTATCTTTTATGGTAGAAATTCATATAAGGCAAGAGACCAACTCCATCAGGCGAACGAGCGAGCTCAAAAATCAACAGTTTATGTCGACAGCAAATGGCTGACATTCCCTGGACAATCACAATAGAGGCAGCGAAGCATTGCACATTCTGGAAGGTCGCAGAATATACAACGATATGATCGTCGCATCGGTCGATAGGAAAGTGGGGTGCGGCCAAGCTTATCGTCTGCTAAACCAAAATAATGTCGTACACTGTATAGTAGACGAGTTCGTATGCGCGCGCCGTTTGCTGTGATCCAAGGATTGGCGATTATGATCGAATATTATATTCTTATGTATAAATCATTTCAGAATGGATGCTAGTTTGTAGGCACAAGAAACATTTCATGAGCGAGCAGTAATCTTAATTTACCAGACATTCCCCGCCCACGCCTGTAAGGGCCCTGGATGCCCTGGATCTCGCGAATTGCCTCTCTATCTCCTCCTCTCTTTGTCTGTCTGTCTCTTCCCCTCTTCCTCTCTCCCTCTCTCCCTCTCTCTCTCCCTCTCTCCCTTTCTCTCTCCCTCTCCCTCTGTCTCTCTCTCCCTCCCCTCTCCCAGTTATTTCTTTCTTCAACTTTTTTATATTTATATTTTATTGTCTGGGGGTTTTGTTTCCTGGAATGTCCTCTTCCTACGGTACCCCTGATTCATGTATGTTTCCATGGTAACCCTGTCATGTGATAGCAAGTGTCTCTCTAACAAATAAAAAAGTAATCATGATAATCATTAATAATCCAATGGATCATTGTCTATTATTGTCAATAATTTCTCATCAGTCAAAATTACAAATCTCATAAGGTGACATAGTCATGATGGTTTTTGTTTTTGTCTTTTGAAGTATTGTTGGTTTTTGTTTTGTTTTGTTTGGTTTTTTTTTTCGGGGTGGCCTTTTTGTTCGTTAACTCGTTCCCTCGACTTATAGATATACCTCATTCTCAAGGTAGCCGTAAGATGAAGAAAAGAGAAGTATGACATGTCACAATATAGGGTTTCCGTAGTGAAATCAAATAACTTAAATAATTTAAGTACTAGTATGTATCGGTTGAGCTTTAGATTTGGACCATGGTTTAGAACAGCGCCATATAGATACAATTATTTGCCTATTGATTTTCAACCGAACTGTATATTCTCTTTCATTGAGGAAATTACTAATTTTCCGAAAGGACACTAAAGTAGGCATTACGCAACTTATGGGTCAAGAGAAGTAGAAAGTAAATACACCGGGGGGGGGGGCATTTCATCAAAGGACTAGTCGGACATTTTATCCGACAAATTTGCTCACAGCCAATCAGATGCAAGCTTTTCAGTAGCTTATAACAGTTTGTCGGATAAAACGTCTGACAAGTCCTTTCATGAAACGACCCCCGGGGACTGTAGGGTTGTGCAAAGGGGCGGTATATGTTGATCCTAAATTTTTACAGTAAATTCAATGATGGGGGCACTAAAGAACATGGGGATGCGAACATAATTTGAAAGGGGAGCAAAATTTATCTTTGTGGCCCTCGAGTGTATACCCCCACTGGATACGCCAATCTATACACATCTTTGAAATAATCTTTTCCGGTTCTTATTCTTATTAAGACAAAGCCATTTTAGGCCTATTTTTGGTGATACATAACATATGTCATTTTTGTTTTGGTCACATGAATGGAGCCACATATTACGTTTGCAGACAAACCGTTATGCTGCAGTCACACAGACACTTATGTATACACTGTAAAAAATATTTGTATTTTTACAGCAAATCTGCTGTCAGCAGAGTCGCCATAAAAAACGTATTATAAAAAAGAGTTTTGTTGTAAATTTCTCCGGCAAATAATTACGTGAGAAATACAAAATATACATCAGGAGCAACACATTTGTTCCGTTTTAAACAAATGTGTAAGCTATAGAACTCTAATGATTTTTTCCTTCTCTTTCATTAATTATTAGAGGAGAAATTTACAGCAAAACTGTTATTTTAAATTACATTTTTGTATGGCGACTCTGCTGACATCACTTTGCTGTAGTATTTTTTTTTACAGTGTAACAGTTAGATACGTTTGTGTTGTTTTAATCTTATTTCATCTTCTATTCTATCATTATTTATTTGTTTTATTGGATGAACGAAATTATCACTATTTCCACTGCTGATTATGACTAGAAGACATCCGTGGAGATCTGCAGAAAAGAAAATACTTTTTGGACGCAACCGGACGTAACTCAACGTAAGTGTCTATGTGACTGCAGCATAATGTAGCCGAGTCACAACAGTGAAACTGACTCTTAACCGACAACTCAACTTGCCATTCATGGTAGGTAATATTTTGTTCGGTTTGGTGTCGGTTGTGGATCGGTTACACTGATGTGACTCGGCTATCAAAGTGAGCACGGGTGGTTAATACGAATATTTTGATACAAGAGTTGGAAGGTTTGTTTCTCCGCAAATGAAATTGGGTTTTTGTTATCCCTTGAGTGAAATGAAATACGGGTCGTTGTTTTGAAAATGAAATAGGGTTTGTCAGTCCTAAAATAATGGTTTATTCATATGAAATTGAATTAGGTAATTCAGGTACAGTGTAGGGAGGACGGGTCATTTTTGGATCATCTGACCGTATCTGATATTCGTATTGACAAAAATCATTTTATTTTCGAAAGAATAAACCTGATATCATCGTCGGATTATTATTATGACCCTACTAAATTGTCATGATTGTGATGAGTTTGCCTCACCCGTATTTCACCCAAATTCAAGCCAATATTCAATCAGTTATTCTTTTAGTTTGAAGGTTCTTGCGGGTCTATTACCCCTTTACGGGTCATTGGAATAACGAAAACAACCATTAGAACTATGGGCACAAATGTGTTGTTGTAAAGTTTATATAAACGGGTGTAAGATTTACAGATCTCCCCGGTTTGTATAAGATTTCGGATGCAGTTAGTTTGCAAAGTAACACTGGCTAGAAGTGCAAACGGTAGAATAATTCGTATTCTGCCTTGACCCTTTGAGTATTAATAGTAGTTCCGTGTAGCTCATGTAATTGAAAGTAGAAAATGAATTGGAAAAAAAGACTCAATTAAAACCAGTTCATTTGTATAGAATTGGCCAGTGTTGATCAAAATTAAATTGTTTTAAAATTCAATTTGCTGGGAAAACGTGTGAATTTAAAGGGGAACCCAACCCAAGGAGAGAATCAACCTTACAGGAAAGAGGAAAATGAGAGGAGCAATCTAAAAAAAAAATCATCAAAATCGGTTATAAAATAAGAGAGTTATGGAAGTTTGAAAGTCTACTTGTTCCTTCTATGGGGATCCTCAAATTGGCATCATCGGCTTCAAAGTGGCCGATCTCATGGACAACTCTCCATTCATTTTGTACACAAATTTTCAGATTTTCCCCATTTTCTTTCGAAATATATCTTACCTCCTTCTGAGCTCAACATAATGTTGTGTGAAATATATTTTCCCATGACATATTTTGAGCTCAGAAGTAAAGGAGACAAATTTTGAAAGAAAATGGGGAAAATCTGAAAATTTGTGTACAAAATGAATGGAGAGTTGTCCATAAGATCGGCCATTTTGAAGCTGATGATGCCAATTTGAGGATCCCCATAGAAGGAACAACTAGACTTTTCAACCTTCCATAACTCTCTTATTTTATAACCGATTTTAATGAAACTTTTTTTAGATTGCTCCTCTCATTTTCCTCTTTCCTGTAAGGTTGATTCTCTCCTTGGGTTGGATTCCCCTTTAAGTTAATTTCCCAACCGGAAATATATGCCTACATTTTATTTCACAGTGACGCCGAAGTGAAATGTAAGTTTAAACTCCATACTTCTACCAATTCCCCTAAATGATTTATATGATGTTTGTGGTATTGAATTCCACTTAGATTTATTAATATTATGTTCACACATGACTTAATTATAAGCAACGTGTAATTTAAACATGACATAGAATATTAGCAATGCTTACTTAAATACAATGGAATATTTTATAAAATTCAAGTCAATTCAATTCATTTTTATTTTTCCCATTTCCAACAAAAGAATGCTCCAAATGCTCCAAATTTGATTATAAAATTTAAATAAATTCAAATAAATGTCATTGGAATAAACAAGTGAAAAAGCAAACATGCAATGCCAATATAAGAATAGACAAATTACCAAAAGATAAAATAAAGTAAGAGGCAAAGGATTCAGTCATGGGAATACAGTACCACCAACCCACTAAAAAATATATGCACTCTTTCTTTTAAAATTTCTGTGCCCCTGCCCCCCCCCCCGAATTCGCGCACCTACGACTCGTAATCTATCATAATATTTGATATAATAATAATATTTGTAATCGCTTTAAGTGTATCTCATAATCCCATCTATAAATCTTTCATTTCTTGTTCTCTTTAACCTACATCCGATTCTCTTCTTCATCTTTCATAATCGACTCTCGCGTAATATTCAGTCTGTGTCAAATAAAATGGTACAAGTGGAAAGCATTTTTTTTATATAGAAGTTTGAACACAGCCTGCTATTGTTTGGTATTTTCATAAAGCAGGAAGATCAGACTTTCACCTGAAACTTTTTTCCATCACATTTGGTGTTGTAATTTTTGAGATATGACTAGTTTTCTACAATCAAGAAAAATTCTTTTTTTCGCACGCCGTCCCATGCCTTTGTGTATAGGTTTCGCATAATGGCCATAAAGTGCTCAATTTTTATATTTAGCATAACTTTTGTTTTACGAAAGCAAATTATACAGAACAAAGCGCATCAGCAAGGAAAATCTTTTGGCTTTATTTTGGTACCACATACACACATTATCTGAAAATATTTCACACCTAAATAGTTTTTTTTTCCGACTGTACCATTTTTTTTTGACACAGACTGTATATTTACTTTAAATATGACAGCTGCTTTTGTTATTCCAAATTTTGTAGCATCTCATTATGACCCAGTGTCTCTGAAACCCCGTTTCTTGTTCTCTTTTACCCGCGTCCGATTCTCTTTCTTCCACTTCCAGATCTCTTTATCCCATATTTTTATTCGAAAGCTGTTTACATTTTCGTCCCATCTCATAATCGCCAGATTGATTTACGTCGCTTCTTGTTCTCTTTAACCAATGTCCGATTCTCTTTCCCCAGTTTCCAACTCTCCTTACGCGGTTTTTAATTATTTGATTATTGTTTAGATCTTCATAAAGTTGGTGCCTTCTTTGACGGGGCATCTCGTGATCAATGATAACACAGTGCGTATCAAATAAAAGGTAATACACTTTTAAAAGGGCCATACTCCTGGATCATATTAGCAGTTCATATGTGAAATATAATCAAAGAGCAACTTTCCACCTTTACATTAATTTATTTCGTTCATTCCAGCTGAACCGAACAAAATGGCGAATTAAGATGACAGCTACAAAATTCAGTTTTTGTAAGTTTTTAGAAAATGAGACAAGAGTGAGTGAACACTTTCACTGCTGCCACTATCGAACACACTCATATTCAAAGATGTATGGCAGTAGCCTTTCATCTGTTCGTCAAAAAACTTGCAAAAACTGCCTCTTATATAATTATGTCACCTTCATTTTTAATTACCCCCGTTAATATATGAATATATAAATAAATATATGAATATAAAAAGAGCCCAGGTCCATGAAAGTTCATTTCGAGCAAATCAAGAAAAAATGAATGATTTGTGTGTGTAGTCAATGGAGATTTGAGATAGTTTTTCATTAATTTCAGGCATTTTGGGGCAGAATTCATTGCTGTAAATTGTACAAAAGATGGACTCATGTCCATGGTTAACTCAATTTGGTCAAGAGATGGACTTGGGCCTTTTTTATATTCATATACTCATATATGTACATATGTGACATCTTTAATTCCAGAAAGCTGTCTTTGAAAAGGTGAAAAGTTCTCTTTACTTATGCTACAAATATTGCACAAATAAATGAACTTGGAACATGATATCCCTGAATCGCTCTCAAACTGGAATACTTTATTTTGATACGCACTGTATAACTGAAGATCATTTGATATCGATCATGTTTTGTCTTTAACTAATTTAATGTTTTTCCTGTTCTCTTTACACGGCTTCTGGTTCTCTTATATCATCGATTTGTGGTGTTTACTTTGGAAAAAGTAGTAACAAAGGATCATAATTCTTTGACAGGGTAATAATTCTTTAACCTCGGAAAGATGGTATGAAAATCAAATTATGACATTTTGTAACCGGTTTTCAATAGTTTATGGTAAGACTTCGTGCAGGGGTGGAGGCGTTACAAAACACGATTGGCAAAAACATAGTAAAAATTGATAAACATAATTATGTTCCTTATCCCTCTCCCATTCTGCTTGAGATATAGACCCTTGTCCCTCAACCTCCTGAGGTTGGCGCACATGCTAGTTAAGTCCTCAACTTAATTACGATTATTTTTAACTTTTGTTCCACTTATTGTATGGGGCAAGTCCAAGCTATTTGTTCCCGAGGTGGTGATTTTTCAACTTTTCGACCATTTTTGTGTGAGGTGTGTCAGTAAGGTTTTAAAAGTACATAATAATGTATCATATATCACCATAAAGTGTATGAAATAAACTTAATGCAAATGAGGTCAAAAAGTTATTTCAAGGTCAAATGACGTCACAAGGCTCATTAATATTCATGAAAAAATGATAAAATGCATTAAAAATGCTATTTTCAACCGTTATTTCTAAAGGTTTGTTATCGGAATACAACCAAAAGGTACATATTTTCTGTTTCAATATCATATTGGCTTCCTCTGGTAAAAATATCACAAACCTAGCACATAACTTTCCATATTTTTATTCTTAAAGTATTCATGTCTCAGTAGTAGTCTCACAAAAGTTATGCCTTCACTGTAAAACATTGCTGTAGGGCGATTCTTTGAAAAGTGAACCTTTTTTGGAAAAAAAAAGTTTGTCCTTTTTGTTTTTAAGCTGCACATTCATATAGAGCATTGTCTGAAGTTTCTTGAAATGCATTTTTTATCTTAATTTTACAAATTTTTCATGCTCATTTGCCTAAATTAACATGCAAAAAATTTTAATAGAAAAATGGTACGTAAAATATCATTTGTTTGACCCTGACTAGATTGTATATGCTGGTCTCCTTACTTTAATTATTGTCATTATACCCTTTTTTAACTTCATTCTTTTAAATTTAAATGAAAAATAATGGTGTTGAATTGATTGTTTTAAGATAATTAACTAAAGAAATTAATTGCCATCAAATGTCACACACGTGACCCAAAAACACGAAAAGTTAACGCCCCCCGAAAACCATGGTTCTATCATTATTACAATTTTTCCTCCAAAGCTAGATATAATGTGCCTTGCATCTCACCAAATATGAAGCCATGATAGCTTTTAATTTAGTTATTAATTAACTTTGAAATTGGTCACACACGTGACCCACGGGTCACGTGTGTGACCAACTATGGTCATGCCTTTAAAAAATGGACCAGGCTATTCGGCCATTCTTTGAAAAGTGAACCTTTTGGGGACAAATAAATTTTTGCTTTTTGATTTTAAGCTGCATATTCAAATAGAGCAATGTCTGAAGTTTCATGAACTGATGAATTTTCGTGATTTTTGCAAGTTCATGCTCATTTGCAGAAATGAACATAAATGATAATTAAATGGAAAAACGGTAAATAAGATATCATTTTTTTAACCCCGACTGGAATGGATATGGTGACTTCCTTACTTGGATTACTGTCATTATATTATTATTCACCTCTATTTCTTTTAATCAAACCCCCAAAAATAATGTTGTTAAATTGATTATATTAAGATAATCAACCCTGGAAATTAATTGCCCTCAAAATGTCACACACAAGTAATAAAAAAACACAAAAAGTTTATCCCCCTCTTAACCATGGCTCTCGTATTATTATAATAATTTCTTCAAAGCTAGATTTAATATACCTTGCATCTCACTAAATATGAATCCATGACAAGTTTTAATTTGATTATTAATTAGTAAACAAATTGGTCACACACGTGACCCGCTGGGTGGGGGCGGTCATAAATTCTGATTATTTTCACTTTCATTGGCTCAAATTAATTTATTTTAGCATTATTATGCTCCAAAATGGTTCTGCAATAATTTTTGCGAAAAAAACAAATAAAAACAACAAAAAGAACAAACAAACAAACAAAACAAAAGGTCGAAAAAACAAGGAAATACATAAGAAATTCATAAAACAATGAAATACACAAGGAATTTAGTTCGATATCAATTTTTTTTCCAAGTACAATTGTTAGGAATCCTATAAAGATTATGCAAACACAAAATTAGCATTCCAGAAGCTGTAGTTTGTCAATTAGAACAAAAATTATGACTTCATGCAATGCGTAAATTAGCATAATTGATTCATATAAAATAAATTATTATTATTATGGGAAAATTAACAGTGCTTTCTTGTAGTTACATCACACACTACCATCGTGCAAATTTTCGGCGCGCTCGCGCGATCAACAGCCAAGATCTTATAGGGGGCATCATGGGCCCCCTCCCTACACGCCCCTCCCCCAGTCTTGACAGCTACCAAAACACCCCATTGACTGACTAGGGTTGAGTTGTACATTTATTGCATAATACATAATATATTCATTTTTCTGTACAATTTGCCATAGGTCACATATACGTGACCCACTAAAATGTCACACACGTGACCCGACATCACGATATAAAATAATAGATTTTAAAAAAAAATTTCAGAGATGACTCCTATCCAGTGGTATTTTATGGCTAGCAGGTCCATAATGTATATTTCACAGCAATAAGAACATTTCATCATTTTAAAACTCACAGGAATTTCAAAATGAAATTGAACTTTCAAAATCATGCCGTTCTGTGAAGTCACACACGTGACCCACTTCTTTTGACCTCTGACCTTGAACATGCATATTGTAAATATCAAAAAATATTTACAAATGATAGCCAACAAAATATATTAGCATGATATAAACATTAAATCAGTATATTTTTAAAATTGTTCGAGTTATAGCCAATTAAAGTCAAGATTTTGCATAATTTCCAAGAATGGTCCTGTAGCTTTTTACAGTAAATTACTGGCAACTCTGCTGCACACTAAATAACAGCATATTTGACTGTAGTTTCCTGTATCTTTTTGGAATTTACAGTAATTTACTGTTGAAAGTAGCTTACTTAAAGAGAAAATTACAGAAAGTTCCTCCTGCACTAAAAGTTTGCGCACACCAAAATCCGTACCAAGTCGGTACTCACCACGTACGTGACGTACGATTTTTCCAAAGTTTGCCCACGTTTTTGCACGTAGACAGCACCCACGTGCAAGTACGACGATATGTGACCAAGGCATAACTGAGCTGATGTAAAATAATTAGTCGCCCTCCCACCTCAGTAATGAAACAAAATATTTACTTTTTTGCAGTAATGTGTTGTATTGTGGTTCTTTTGTTTTATCAATGGGATTTTTTTACACATGTTGCTACGCATTGGCTACACCAAATATGTAATGGAAAATATTTCATGGAATAATAATTGTTTCATGTGTTACGTGTCCCATGTGTTACATGTCATATTTTATCAAACTTGACCTTGTCAGAAAACGTGAGGCTGTATTGACATTAAGATAATTATGTATTCATAAAGTTTATTACATGGTTAAGAGGATGTGGCTATGCAAGTTTTTATCTGTTTTTTAAATTCCTAGTATTATGTGAACAAATTCAAAATTTAAAAACACAATTTTTTCTGGTCCCATGTGTTACGAACGAATAAATTATCGTAAAAGTAAATATGAATTTAGTTATTTCAATTATTGTTTATGATTTTGTTTAAGGTTCTTAGTAACTTCAAAAATATACCTAAGGATTGGGATTTCAATTTAAGATTTATCAAAAAAGCCTTTTTTTTGTCTCTGAATGTCCCGTTTGTTACATTGCAAAATAGCGTGGACTTGCCCTATATTGATGCTTCCTTTTCTGTTCTTTGTTTTTATAAACCATGTAAACCGCATTGTTCTCTTACACGTTTATAAACAAGGTAAAAGTGTTGTAATTGCCCATTGTTTCATCAATCTTGTTTCAGGTTCGTCTCTCCCTCTCTCTTTCAATGTAACTTAGTTTTCAGTCTCATTATTCTTTCTCTCCTTTCTCCTTTATATTTGATTATCTACACATCTCCGTTTCTTTCCCTTTTCTTTAAATCGCCCCCATGAGTAGCAGAAATTGAACAATTGAGTCACACATCTAAACAGAAACGGTTCCACTTCGTTAAAAATATAAAAGTTTATTTTTCAATAAATTAACATTCAAAATTCAACAATATCAAATACAGTGGACCTGCCGCAAAACATAATTTACACATGACATGAATACTATAATCATGAATAACTTAAAATATTTTGGGTCCGAAAATAGGAGCAAATTAATTGAAACAAGCGTTTTACAGGGGCCACGGAGGGGGGGGGGGCTGAACAGGCTAAAAAAAAATCACAAATCTATGACCATTTTTGCATTTTTGTACACGTTTGCTGAAAAAAAAAGTGGGAGGGGTGAAGCCCCCCCCCCCGGCTCCGCAGCCCCTGTTTTACATTAAAATGTAAATGCAAATTTTACATTTACATGGTGCACATTTAAATTTGACGGTGCAATATCACAATCTATATCAACAGGTAATTTTGAAATACCTATTTTGTGCATCCATGTCATAAAATCTAAAAAGGACTGACACATTGTCTGCAACACAAGAAATAATCATAATTGTCCATTGTGTACATCAAAGTCAAGTATGCCTTATACAAAATAAACGATTCACAATTAATGTTGTTCGTATGGTTTATTTGGGTTTTAGTCTGCTCTTATGAATTCTCGACGGTTAAAGGAGGACTCCGGGCTGAAATTAAAAAGTTTTGTAAAGTAAAGGAAACAATTTAACAAGCACAACACAGAAAATTTCATCAAAATCGGATGAAAAAAATAACACAGTTATGCATTTTTTAGGTATTGATTTTTTTTTTGTAAAACATTTCTTGGCAGGTCTCATGAATATTTGAATATTCAAATGACCAAACTGATGATGTCACAGTCCCCCTACTTCTTGTATATTTTATTATATGAAATCCTATTTATCTCATTTTTTCATACATTGCGTATACAGAAAATCTATCCCTCATACTGAAATAAATAAAAGCACTTGTGACCTTGAACATTCCACAAGGATTAATTCCTGTTTTTATGTCCTTGGGGCAGAAAATCTCGATAATTGGTATTTCATACAATAAAATACAAAGAAAGTAGGGGGACTGTGACTTCATCAGTTTTCCAATTTGAATATGCCAAGAACTGTTTCCTAATATAAACATGCAAAAACCTAAAAAAAATCATAACTTTGCTATTTCTTATCCGATTTCGATGAAATTTTCAGTGTTGTGCTTTTTAGATTTTACTTTATTTTTCTAATAATAAATACTAATAAAGGAGTTCTTTAAGAATTGTAGCTGGACCATTTTAAATACCCTTTGCAAAGATGTCTCCGAGTACATTTTCATGGGGAAATTTACTTCAGAATAATTTCAAACTTTGGTACACGCACATCAGCTAAGAAATGGCATCAAGGTCATTTGATGTCCCGTATTTCAATTTCCTCCACTTGAAAAGTAGCGTGCAGCGATTTGTTCTTTGTTTTGCTTTTGCAAACTAAGATTGAACAGCCTACAAAAACAGTTTTGTAAACGTGCTTATTAAAAAAAAAAATCTTTCTGGCATTTAAAAACCTCATGAAAATGTTGATTGTCATGCTTAAAGCGCAGAGATAAGGACAGGGATAATGAGAGAGAAAAAGAAGATAAATATAAAGAGCAATATAGATGAAGACATATGGAGTGAAAGAAAGAGAGAATGAAAGCAAGAGAGGGATGAAAAGAGAGAGACATAGAAAAACGAGGACATTTTAATTTGAGGCAAAACGCTTAAATGAAAATGCAATCTGATGGACAAAATAGTGGTGTATAGTGCATAGGAAAGGGCTTACATTTTTAATAGCCCAATATTTTAATGCCCTAGAAAAATACAACCACAAAAACATATTTGTATGAGTCCTGTGTCTATAATCTGCAAAGAGCAAGAAGGACGTCTAGACTCACGCACAGGATTAGTGCTCTTCTTGCATTTGTACATCATGACATAAAAGTCCTTTCATCCCAGAGTCCCCCATCGTTTGTCAATGGATACGCCCCCGTATGAGGGGGGGGGGTGATTATAAATCTATGGTGCGGTACGATGCTGTGAACCCTGATCGTGTGCCTTGAGAATCAGCTCGGAATCGCACTTGGATCCAGTTATCTAATGAAATGAACGTTCCCATCGGCGCTGAAGATCCACATAGTCTGAAAATTTATAGGAAAAAAAAAATGATGAGAGATGAGAGAAAATTGATATTTGATTTTAATGATATCCATTGTAATACAGTGATGAATGTTCCTTAAGAATCAGCTCAACGTTGTAAGGGTGTTGTTTATGATAATGCATTTATTTTCATGCTTTTCAGAACCATCATGGAAAACGGTTTTTGTGCTGATTGCGTTGGCCTGTCTTAATTGACGTATATCATGTATTTTTTCAAATTAAAATATAAATACCGTTGCTTCTATTAGAGCTTTTCAAAAATGATTGAACAATATCGAACGACTAAATAATACATTATGGGGTATGCATTCTTGTGCTTGTATTTTTCGCATTTCTCTCCTCATCCAAGAGATGGTGCTATATAGGTGTGCAGTGTCATTGTGTTAATCAATTTGGCAAAATTCCAGATGTTGATTTATTAACATTTAAATATCCACGACAATCAAAATCGTTTTAAGTGGAATCCTGTACTTGCAGTTGTCATGACATTTCAAATTTGAGATGAGTAGACTAAAAACACCTACCTCATTGGGACTGCGACTCCGTTACCCAAGTTTACACTGACGTAGTCCCCGATACATTGGTTCGTGTAGTCAATGTCGAGATGGTGAATGGTAAGCTCTACTCGACGTCCACTTGGAACGACCATGGTGTAAAAACAGATTGCGTTGTTTGAATAATCGGCGGGATAGTTCGGCGAGGCCATGTTGCCTTCAAGAGCCCCGTAATATCCTCCACACGAACCAACAAATTCTATTAGAAAAAAAAGTTGAAGAGTGATGGTTGGAATAAAAATCGATTTTCACCCATTGAATAACATTATAGGCCTACCACTTTTGGAGCTGTAAACTACGCCTACATCTCAAATTTTCATTACATTTCGGATGCAACGAAATTATATACATGTACATATATTTTAAGTTTCTAAGTTAAATGAGAATAACTAGCAACATCAAAACAAGAGTGACTTGTGCCTTTCCTTTTAGCATCACTCATATCACATTCTTTATGTTTTCAGCATCATTTTGTCGCTTTCAAACTGGAGTCTGTGAGCATATCGTTCTCTCCATTTAAAACACACCGCCCAACTTTACCCAAAACTGACAAACCCTAGAGCAATTATTACGTAACATTTAAATTTGTGTACGTACCACCTCCTGCTTGTGTAGTTGTGGGCATCTGAGTTGTGGTCGTCGCCTGTGTCGTCGTAGTTGGTGCCATTGTCGTGGTCGTTGGTGCCATTGTCGTTGTCGTTGGCGCCATCGTCGTAGTCGTTGGCATTGTCGTTGTCTCTTCTTCGCCGACCAGTGGTCCATTGATGAAGTAAGTGGCTCGGAATCCACGGCCATTGACGTACGGATCAGAATGAAAGGTCAGGATAATTTCGGTGAAGGTGTAAAACGTTGGCGGCAGGTCGCTTCCGCAGAAAGTTCTTCCTGTGAGGTCATGGTTACCTGTTCGCACATTAAGGTAGTCGTATTCACAGTTTGGATGGTCCTCAAGATCGAAATCATTGAATATAAGAGTGATTGATGATCCGGGTCCTCCCTGAATAAAACATTCACAGAAAATAAAAGAACCGGTTACCACCACGGGTTTAAACCAAGGCCTCATATATTTGGTCCAATAAAAATATGTACCACGAATATTCATTTTTTGCCATCAAAACCATGTCTTTGAAAGAGTAATATATATTCTGATTATTTTGATTATGTTTCTTATCATTTTTTACCTGAACACGGTAGGTGCAATCCCGAAGGTCATCGTAGTTATTTGGGTAGTTCAAGGACTTGATTTCGCCGGCGGCCTGGGTAAATGTGAAACTACAGTCATCTCCAGTCGGGTCCACGGTGTCGCCGTTGCAGAAAGTCCCGCTGTAGCCTTCGGGACATACGCAATCGCAGTTTGGCCCCTGATAACCACCGTTGTGACAGACAATGTTCACCGGGCATTCTTCGTTACATTGATAGATGATGTTAGCGAGTTTGATGTCGTTGAAGCTGAGGTAGTCACGGTTGCCGATGAGGCTCAGTTTAGAGGGATCTTTGGTCGTGATCGTTGGAAGACCATTCTTTGAAAAATACTGAGGGTTAAGGAAGAAAGAGGAAGAAAGTAAACTGTTTAGTGATTCATTTTCCAGGGGACCTACGACTTTAATTCCTATACAAGTTACTCTTTGTTAATGGCAGCCAATCCTTTACGAAAGGAGTGCTATAGATTGTCGAATCTATTAAACGGTATCAGACCATTGGTCAACTGACAAAACAACCATCACGCGTTTTTAAACAAATAAAAAATAAAAAATAGTCCTCAAGGGTTAACATCAAACTAAAATTAAGTGTTTATACATACGTGGGTGCCGTAGTGCATAAGAGAACCGGCATCGTACGGGACCTCGTGTGTCGTCACCTGATTGGTAGAGTACTTGGCAAAGTTGAATTCAGTTCCCTCCTGGATGTTGTTCCAGTGGATGGTGACGTGGTCGTCGCGGTCGGGTCGGGATTGCTCATGGTGGAAACCGATGGCGTGACCGATCTCGTGGGCGACAGTCCCGGGCTAAATGAAGAAAAAAGGTTATTATAGGCTATGTGCCGAACATTTGTTTAAGAACGGATGGATTAAGTTAAGATATCGAAGATGTTGTGGACGATGTTTTTGTTGTTGTTGATGATGATGATGATGATAATGATGATGATGCACGATGATGATGATTTCCTGTTTTGAGCCTATTATCGTAATTATGACGACAAGCCTATTGTAGTTTTAGCTACTTTTTTCCATCATTGATGAATTTGTATCGAATAAGTTAGAAGTTTGAGGACAAAATATCCATTCAAGCTTGGTAAATTTACTTACTATTTACGTAATATATAAATTTTAAAATTTTCCACAATTTCTGACTTTCTTTCTTTATTAATTCCCTCTCGCTCTGTACTTACTTGCTCGCAGCCAGCGCCAATGGAGATGGGTTGAGCGCCGGAGAAGGCTCGGCCAAGATATGACCAACATCCTCTGGAGTCCTTAATGAAGGAAAGCCTGGAGTTGTGTCCGAGTTCGGTATTGATCTGATTAGTAGTGTACGGTTGGAACCTGATGCATGTGTGATCAGTCCATTGTTTCATACCAGCAAGGATCACCCCAAAGTCGTTAGCTGGACACCAAAGATAAAAGAGCAGAAATACCATTAATTGACAAAACTTAGGGTGGTATCTCACTTCGCGGAAACTACTTTGAAAAAACTTTGAGACGGATTTAAAACGTCTCCGAGACGTTTCATGAGTCGCGAAAACTACTTTGAGACGGTTCTTTGAAACTGCTTTGAGACAGTTTTTTAACATTGTCGCGGAGACGCTTCCGAGACGTCTCCTAAGTTTCGGAGACGTCTCTAATACTTTTTATCCGCCGCGATAACGATTCCGTCGCGGAGACGTCTCCACGAAGCGAGATACCACCCTAACATGCCTAACTGTGGATAGATTATTTGTAGACTATGAAGATTGTTGATATCGGAGTAGCGACATAGATTGCCTCGAGCAAAAACATTTAGGTTGTGGACTCACTAGACCTATTTTACCTTCCCAGGTAGAGGTCCCTGCTGTTTATCCGAGGAGAGATTATTACGTTGCGGACCCGCTCCTGCTTTCCAGGGAGATATTCGCGTTCGTTTCCGGTTTCATTCACTTACGTTGAAGTCCCAGAAAAGAGAACAAGATCATTGAGTTGCAAATGAAACTATAACCAATCTCTCCCGGGTTAGAGTGCGAACTTTGCCGATCCCACTATTATTTCCAAAGGAGTGATCCTTGTGTTGCTGTCCTCACTATACTGCCCCCACCCCCGCCAAGAGAGCTAGATTATCAGATTATTGCGTTGCGGATGAAACTATAAGCAATTGTTTCCCCGAGCATGCCGAGGAAACGGTGCAGACCCCTCTTCTGTTCCCCAACATGCCCACGGAGAGATTCTAACTTTGCGGACCCTACATGTGCCCTGTAAAACAAAGACTTACGATTGATAAAAAGTTACGATTTATTTTCTCTCGATAGCCTCATTTGGAAACGAGGTACAGTCATTGATTAGGATTTGGATATGATTAAGAGTAGTAGTTAGGGCTAGGGTCAGGATCAACTTTGGGGCTACCGAGAAAAAAAATCAGTCGTAATTTTTTTATCAATCGTAAGTCTTTATGTTACACCCAACTGGTCTTATCTGTCACTCACCAGATGCACTTGTGATTTCATACGGCACAGTCTTCAGAGGCCATCTTGAATTCAAAGAAGACAAAGCTTTTCTCTTCTTTCTTGACGGGCTACCTTGACCATTGTATCCAGGGAAGTCATCACCGAGCATCTCCCAGAGTTGATCCCATTGCTCCTCCGTTAGCATGATGTCAGACTGGAAGGCGCCCTCACTCATTGCTTCCATCGGTGACTGAGGGGTCGAACGTAACGAGAAAAAAGATGAATCTAAAGATTGTCTCATCATCAATATCAATCAACCAGTTCCATACAATTTTTGTCTATGAAAATGCAATAATTTAGCATGTGTTTCTTGATTAACTCTACCAAAACTGAAAATCATAATAATATAGATACAACAATAGTACACCACACTGTATTATAGCATGAAATAAAAGGGTCCTTAAAAGAATCAGTTCTAGTTTTTAATAAATTAATAAACAACTAAATTTCGTATAGCAATAAGAATACACTTTGCTGGCAATAACAGCAAGGGATAGGGTGATGAAGACTCGGAGATCTGCACATATACTGAAAATATAATATGAAGAAATTTCAAGCTGACAAACTCATTTTTATTCCTAAGTTATGCCCATTGTCCATATGTGACGCAGATATGACATAGGCTTAGATATAAACAACCGTCTTTGTTTTGTTTAAAAAAAGAGTAGAGAACGATTAAGTTGTTCACTTTCTGTATCACATATCTTATTTACTCTGACGTTTATTTTTCATTATCTTCTGTTTTTATTGCAATATGTCAATGACGAGATTCCGCCCACATTATTTTTCAAAAACACCTTTATTTTGTTTTGAAAAGTTATTACAATATCATGTCTCTGACAAAATACATCAATTTCGTCATCTGTGGGTGAGAAATACTTAAGGTGATCATTGCTTTTATGCAAAATATGAATCAGCGTTTTTTGCTTTGATGATAACAAACTTTCGAATAGGCATATCATCTTTATCCACAAGGCCTTGTGTGGGCAACCCTGAAAGCTGTTAGATAAAGTAAAGCAGAGATTGATGACGACATCAGTCTTGGGTATTGTTGTTATTTCTTTGCATTGTTATATCTAGACTGTTGGGTCAATAATAATTGTTATTCAATCAGGTACCTGTTATCAAATAAATTCCCACGGAATCATATATTTTTTTTTTTTACGTTTTCATAATGATGATTATAAAAGTTGTTTAACCCACTCATCACTCATTATTGAATTGATAATTAATGTAGTGATTAATCATATCATGTATAATATCAATATACCATGTCTTTAAGTGGACAGAACTCACGTGTAGATCCAGGATTTCATGAGAGGGGGGGGGGGGTCACAGAGTCTAGATTTATGTACACCCCAATTTTTCTTAGGTCACGTCGGCGGACTGACAAGGTCCTGACAAGCTTTCCTGAAAAACATGAACGATTATTTTAAAATG
Source organism: Paracentrotus lividus (assembly GCA_940671915.1). NCBI lineage: Eukaryota > Metazoa > Echinodermata > Echinoidea > Camarodonta > Echinidae > Paracentrotus > Paracentrotus lividus. Next base: position 4,751,071 of record CALNVZ010003014.1, on the reverse strand, counting down.
CTTACACACATTCGTCTTTGCTCTGACTCTTGTTTCGTCAATGCCACTATCAAAATGAAGTTTGACCCTTCCCCTACACCTTAGAATCATGCATGATTCCCCTCTTAGCCTACCCTCTAATTAGCTTACCCCCTGCTTACCCCCACTTTGAAAAGCGCTCATACAGGCAAAAGTTAATATTGCCCTATATAGTATTGTGTAATCAAACAGTTTTGTACAGTTTTGTAAAACACAAACACCATGAAGTGGTCTTTTTCCTCCTCGTACCATGGTGAAATGTCTTGAGAGATTTTGGCTGTTATTCAGCGCCTAAATGACCTCCAAACTTGCTCATATTTGCCAGTATAATGACGTAAAACTTCGCCTATATTCATGTTCCATTTTTTCGTCTTTTTAATATTATTTAAAAATCATTTGGGTAATGACGTGGGTAATTTCACTATTTTACGGTCTCTCTTTCTCTCTCTGTATCTCTCTTTCTTTCTTAAAAATTAGATATGCTTATTGTGAATAAAATCCCCCCAAACGAAGTGATCTCTCAGACAAACTTCAACTCCATCAAATTCGATTTGTTTCTCTTTCATATCGAGAATAACACCATACGTTAACAAAAAACTACTTACTGGACTGCTGCATTGTGCTAATTGCACAGTACGGGTATGACAAGCGTGGCGCTGGTGAAACCCGACAGACAAAGCTCAGACAATAGCATGAGCATGTAATATTACACGGTCCGCACACAGTGTACAAACGCCAAGCACGTAATACTAGTATTACGTGGTCCGCAGCCAAGTGGTTAAGGGGGGGGGGGGGTTATAAGCAAATTGTTACACTTCTATTTGGCTCATTTCTGAAGAAATAATCCTCAAAAACCATATATCAGTAGAGAGGTTACATATCAAGGAGTCTTAAGGCGAAAAAAAAAATAATAAAAAATAACCAAAAATGCCTAATTAGCATAATTAGCCCTTTTTGCCCAAAACAAAATCTACTGAATACCTTTCACACAAATAACTCCATTTTTTGCACAAATGTTATCTAAACATATGTCTGGGGAATGAATGGATTGGAATAAAAAAATTAATGTATTTTTTCTTTTGTATTTTATTGTTTTTTTTTATAGCTAATTATATATTCATGACAATATTACCAGAAAACTATAACTTTATTTAAAATTCTAATCCATTCATTTCCCAGAGACAAATTTCACCAATAAGCATGCAAAGCTTGAACAGCAACGGAAATTCCATTCTTGAGTTATTTTGTTTTGCAAAAAGGGCTAATTTGCATAAATTTTGCTAATTAGGCATTTTTGGTGATTTTTTTTTTCTTCCGTAAGATTCCTTGATATAAAAACTCTCAACTGATATATGGTTTTGGAGGGTTATTTCTTTTTATTTCTTCAGAAATGAGTCAAATAGAAGTGTACCAATTTGCCTATAACCCCCCCTCTTAAACGTAACACCTTTACAGTTATTCTTAAAACTACAATATGACTGTACACTTTCAAAACTTTGAGATTTTATAAAGTCAAATATACATTATAATAAAGTATATACCTCAATAATAACGGTCATATACAAGATCGTTATTTTTAAAAAAAGTTCAATGGCGAATCCCTGGGCCACAATAAACATCCGTCCCCATTTTTTTTTTCCCTCTTTTTTTATCCACACATTGAAAATACATCTCACTTAGAACATTTACCATTTTACGTTTTTTTGTTTTTTTGTTTTTGAGGGGGAGGCCTGCAACTCTTGCCTATACAGAAATCCTGGATCCGCTCGAGTTTGATTTTAGAAAAGGTCATAAATGTAATATAAGTATCGAAGCAAATGTTTAATTACATAAAATCTGGTAGACATTCGAAAACATTGAATTAGGCGCGGTAGAAATTTCACATCTTATTTTTCATCATCATGATCACTGAGGAAGACATCGATTTGATAATTAGATCAGATTTAAAATTAATAGAACGTAATGCTGAACTTATATAATTGAGGAGGGCATCGATTAGATAATTAGATATTTAAATTGATAGAACATAATACTGAACTTATATAATTGAGGAGGGCATCGATTAGATTGTTATATAAGAGTTTAAAATCAATTTTAAAAAAGTTGAACTTACATCATCAGCGCCTCTTCGCTCTCGATGTTCGGCCATATCAACTGGTGCACAATGACTCTCTAGAAAAATGGTCGTTACCACAATGAAAACGGCGACGATTATCTTCATCTTCGCTATCATATTTTAAGAAGAAAGTTAAATAAAGTAATGCTGATAATATCGAAACAAGTTTGTTATTCTGCAGAAGATGGCTCTTGATTGCTTCTAGTGTTGCGTTGCTGGATCTTGGAGCCTGGTACGAATTGGTCTTCTCTGGACTGGTTCTTGTCGAGATCTGCTGACTCTCAAGTCGAGACTCCCCCGATTTATATAATCTTGAGGAACACCAAGTGGAAATGGGAACTAGGGAAAAATCCATCTTTCCCATTGTTTTTCGGAAAAAAAACCGGTCTCGATTTTTGTTTCCCATTGAATTGACCGATGACTCAGGTGTGTCCCCGATTCTCTGAACCGTGACCAAAAACTCTCTTCAACAAACGTCGATCATGAATAATTCATGAGATGATATGACGCTTGCTCCGTATCTGGGCACACAATGAAAGGATCACAGGTACCATATTTTGCATAACAATAAGATATTTCCATATCAAATACTAGATAGTTCAGCGGACTGGTCTGTGACGTCCCCTTTTGAGATTTGACGAATGCCCATATTTAGGTATTTGCTCTATGAGAATGGTCTTGTTGCTTCCAAACGTGGGTGTGGTTTAGCCCAATAATAGCAATATCATATTATTGAGATCGTTCCTCCGTCTTTTAATCCAGGTTTCTTAAGACGTTATTGCCTTTTTAACTTTATCTACAATTATATTTGGTAATCGTTTCTTTCTATTTGAATCTTGATGCAGAGTGAAATTACCAACTCTACGTTGTTGTAGTTTATTTTATTAGCAAAATTGAATATTGGAACAAGATTTATATAAAAGAATTCTACCTTGTTCAATTCAGGTATAGGGCGATTCCATACGTGTCGTACGGGACATTTAGAGAACATTTGACAGCTTTTCGACAATAAAAAACAAAAAATATTCCAGTAACTGATGGTCATTCTCAAGTACTACCAGAATGGTAAAAGAACCAAGACTTGATTTGACTTGAATACATATCCTGTAAACTAGAGATTGAAAATAGTAATGTGTCGTACGGGACGCAGAGAAAGTGACTTTTTTGGAAGCCTTAAGTTTGTGTTGAAAGTCTGTGAGTTGCACAGGAAATTTAAATCAAAACTGAACTAAATTTGATCTTCAGTTACCAAAGAACAGATATATAAAAATATATTTGCAAAATAAGCATTAACGAATAGATAAAGCAAATTATAATTTTCAAGAACATTGTGGCGTACGGGACATGCTAAATGTGTCGTACGGGACATCTCTGAATGAGGGCTATACTTTGTTAATTTTTGTCTTGATTACTTCTTAAATCTACTAATTTATCTAATAATAATGATAATCCTATGAAACTAAAAGGCAGTTATCATGTTAGAAAGCACTATTCGTGAATAGTTCTGTAATATTCTATGAATAATATAAATGTGTCGTACGGGACACTATGATGTGTCATAGGGCCAGCCTGTGTAACATTGGACTGTCAATCAAAAACAAAGCATTACTCCCAAATTCTCTGTTGTATCCTTAACAGGCATGCAGGACAATCATTGGCGTATCTGAGGGGAGGGGGCAGGCCCCGGGGCACTTAAGGGGCGCAAAACATGAAAATGGATAAAAGGAAGGGGAAATGAAGAGAAGGGGGCATACCCAAACTTGAAAAGTAGAATGATGGCAAGTGACAAGTAATGATAATACCAATAACTTTATTGTATTGGTTATCATTACTTGTCACTTGTTTTCTGCAATTTATGCAAATTAGCCCCTTTTGCCCAAAACAAATCTACTGAATACCTTACACACAAAATACTCAATTTTGCACACATGTTTCTTAGACATAGTCTGGGAATATATGGATCTGAATTCAAAAAAAATCTTATTTTTTCTTGATGAATTTTTCTTTGGTATTTCATTTTATTTTTTTTAGTTAACTATAATATTCATGACAGTATTACCAGAAAATTAACACTTCATTTAAAATTCTAATCCATGCATTCCCCAGAGACATATTTCACCAATGCAAAATGTATAAAGAGCAACAGACATTCCATTATTGAGATGTTTTGTCTTGCAAAAAAGGCTAATTTGCATAAATCATGTTAATTAGGCATTTTTGGTATTTTTTTTTGTCGTCCATTTTTCTTTCATTCCTTCAGAAATGAGCCAAAAAGAAGTTACAATTGCCTATAACCCCCCCTCCCCCATAAGCTGATATACATGTAGATAACTGAAAATAAATGAACAATATAAATATATCAAATCAAAAATAAAAAAGTTGGCAAGAATCCAGATCACTTGATATACAGTCCAATACATCTAAGACACATGTGAAAATTGTAAAAGGAAAGTACTAAAGTTTATATTATATATATATATGGCGCAACTGCCCATTCCAGAAAATGATTTTTTTTTTTCTATTCTTTTAGAAGAAAAGTCCTAACTTTACTGAATTCCATTAACCAACTTGAAATACGGGTGGACTTTTCCATATACCAATAACAGGAGAGGGTGGTATGAAAAAAGGGTAAACATCAATCAGTAGCCTGTGTCAAAAGCTTTGACCAGTGGAAATCACCAGTACAGCTGAAGGCCTTCACAATGGAATACATGTATTTGAAGTCAGTTAAAATGGTGGGAATTACATATTTCAGGTTCACTAGAGATAAACAGAGGCCTAATCAATTTCAATTAATGTCACTTCAATGTGTTTTAATTCAAATAGACCTTTTTATAGAGTTTGTCGACTTCGTAGTAATCCAAACACCGCAATGAAATGCAATATATATTGTGTGGCGTACGGACATGTCCCGTACACACATTGTGTGTCGTACGGGACAACTTAAAATGCCATTTATGAAAAACTGAAGGGCGGATTTTTTATCCTAATAGGACTAATTGATTACCCATGGGTCAAAGACAGAGAAACTGAAATAGCAAGATGCAGCATCAAATCAAAAGTGTGGTCAAACTTTTGCATTTCCATGTGTCGTACGGGACATTGCCAAAAATAGGTTCGGAATAATCATTACTCACCCCATTAAGCATCATATAAATGTTTAAAACTTATTGGAGCCATCCATGATACATTAATCTACTGACTTGTACTACTTTTAATATTCTTGGGCTCTTTCTATAGTGGTTTGAAGCAGTTTTTGTTTTCGACCTGTTAATCAATAAGATTTATGAAAATTGAAAATTCCGCCGTTTGCCCCCAAAAATCATTTCCGACTTCGCTTTGGAAAAAACTTGTAATTCCATAAAGTTAGGTATCAGAGCAAAATATTACACTACTTATTGATTAGTTGAAAGAATATTTTAATTTGGCATTTTTCAAGTTCTAGTGTGGAATCGCCCTATAGGGTACATGCAGTAATATGGGCCAGCAGTAATATGGCCACCTGAAGCAAATCGTTCGTGACCGTCGACCGGTACCAGTGACCCGCGTGCTGAGCACCATAATGTTGTTCATATGAACTGTATACGAAAATATATCGTTGTGAGAGCATCTGATGCCGAAATTTCTCTGAGAAAATTGCTTAAAACCAACAAGGTACGTAAAACATAGGGCATTATTTTGCCCTGATGTAAAATTTGATATTTCACAGAATGTGATGGTGAAAGAGTGTTTGAGGTGGTAACCTTAGTTGTTTTGTATATTTAGTATAGTTTCATTTTGATCATACTAGCGTGTACAGGTCAATTTGTTATAGTGAAGGGGTGCAATGTGGCATTGAATGCTTGCCTGACACAGCAACATTAGTGCAGGTAATATGGGCCATCCTAAATGGCGGAAATGATTATGGTACTTAGTATTGGGATGAGGCATCAATCTCTTTGCTACGATTTTTTGGGGTATATTCACAGTATATAAGTAATATAAATAACTTATTGTAGGCCTATATTGACTTGTATAATGAAAATAATATTTAAATAATATTAAAAAAAGCAATTTTATACAAAATACAAAACAATGAAATATATAGTCAAAGTATTTACTGAAGGGTCTTATAATTTCAAATGATATCTTAAAGTTAACGATTTTCAACATTTTAAGCAAATTCCAGACATGGTAGAGTCATTGTAGTTTTTAAAACATACATTACATACATGTGCCCATATTACCTGCACATGCAGGTAATATGGGCACTTAGGTAATGACGTCAACATTTGAATATTGCAGACAGGGGGGTTGGTGATAATTGTTTTACTTCACAGTAAAAGTTAGAGCAGTAGTTATTGATTCATATAAACAAAGTTTAGACTGTGTGTCATTTTGCAATTTTATGCAAATTAGGGAAATAAGCTTAGGGGGTCCATATTACCTGCATGTACCCTACTGTCTTAAAAAGTTATTGCCTAGTTATCTTCATCTATGTGAAAGGTTTTGATAATCAGGTGTTTTTATTTGATGTGGGGTATTTTCCGACATATGTATAAATCTCTTTCTTGTATTTTTACCTCTACTTTAATCCATGTTCCTTTAAAAAAGTTATGCCTGTTTATCTTGATTTATAGGAGTTTTGTTATCAGCTCGGAGATATTCAAAGTAAATAATACTTCACCTTTTATTATTATTATCATCATCATCATCATCATCATCATCATCATCACCATCATCACCATCACCATCATCATCATCATCATCATCATCATCATCATCATCATCATCATCATCATCATCATTATTATTATTATTATTATTATTTATTTATTTTAGTTTACCCACCTTTTGATCGATATATATTGTATAGATACTGTTTCTGGTTTCAGTAGTATGATGAATTATTTCTTGAAAAAAAAAAAAAAAAGCAGACAAAATCAAACAAAACGAAAACAATCACAAATCGTAAAGCATCATTATTGCACGTGTCTTTTCATGTTTTGCCAGGCGTGGGTAAAGTATTACCCAGTTGAACAACTAAATGTACTTTGTGAAATATCACCCGGGCAATACCCCGTCAAACAAAGTGACACTTTGTGACACCGCCTTCCGCTCATATCGTGAGAGGCATTGATAAATTAAAAAAAAAAAAAAAAAAATACCTTATGATGATGTTATGGCATATCTGACCGTGATCTCGAATTTGTTATCGAAATAACACTCCGTTGTATTTTACACTTTTTTTTTCTTGCAAAGAATACAAAACTCTGCTTGACTCGTACATGATTGCTGTAACTGCACTGTAAAAAAAAAAATAGAGCAAAGTGATGGCAGCAGAGTCGCCATACAAAAATGTAATTTAAAAAACAGTTTTGTTGTAAATTTCTCCCTTAAGAATTGATGAAAGAGAAGGAAAAATATTAGAGTTTTATAGCATATGTATTTGGTTAAAACGGAAAAAATGTGTTACTCCGGATTTTGTATTTCTCACGTAATTATTTGCAGGAGAAACTTACAACAAAACTGTTTTTTGAATTACATTTTTTATGGCGATTCTGCTGACAGCAGATTTGCTGTAAAAATACAAATATTTTGTGTGATATTGTTACAAGGTAGATAATTCTATCTGTATGCAAAAATTAAATAATTGAAATCATAAATATTTCATTTTTTAGCATTATATTACACATTAAATAAGGATACAATCGGATGTTTATATTCTTGGCACAACTTCATATCTTTGTATATCTTTCTTAAAATTTTCCGAGTGTAATTTTGAAGACGAACAAATTACATGTATATTTAAAAAAATAAAATTAAAATTAAATAAAAACTAATACCTCACATCCACTTGAAACTACTCCTTCCTGTTAATATAACTGTCGCATACACCATCACTTGTTAGTTATTGAATTTTGGTTTTGAAAATATCGTTGACAACAATTCTTATGGATGCTTATACATTGTTAGGCAAGATATGAAAACTGACTTGTGAACATTGTTGTCTAAATTAAAATATAAAAGCATTTTGCTACTGTTTCAAATGATAAATTGTACATGTACGTACCGAGTTGAATTGAATTTATTCATATATTTTTTTTCATTTTATTTATTCAGATGAATATCAAATATCACATTTTTTTTAAGGAGGAGGGTGCAATGGCCCATTTTTGAGGTTTTTTTGTCACTTTTTCCCCCTAAATTAGGGGTTGAGTAGGGCAGGCTGGCCCAATCCTCCCCGCCCCCGTTCCACGCCTGCTGCAGGACACATACTTGCAAAAGCATGCGTGACAAGTTGTAACCATGTCCAATCACACATATTTGTTTCTGTTTAAAGTGAAGTGTGAGTCTAGACTCACCATAATAAATAATATTCACTGCTTATGACATCGAATTAAAAGTTGACAGGTGCACATTTGAATATATTCAAAATCACTTTGTTTATTCAAAACAAAAGGGCAAGAAAGTCGATTGATTTGTATGTACACATAAAATTTCTGACCATAGTGGAAATATGAAGTTGATGATAAAATACATGCTGGATTGTTCAGTTCGGTTCAAATGCATTTTTATGATGACAGTTACAAATAGAGTACATACACACACAATTTAGCAATTGTAAGTATACAAGAAATATCTGCTTGCAATAGGAGAACAAAATAAAATATGAATAATTAACAAATCAAATATCTATACTCTCAAAATGTCAATAAATAAATAAACATCTTATTAAAATATATATGATGATGTTTCAATATATTAATTCACAACTAAATTTTGAAAATTTTCAGTATGTCCTATACTAATGAAACATTTTCAACGTAACAAATTACCTAACCAATTTCAAAACTTTGAACCAAAGATGATATAATTATGATACGTTGGCAGAAATAACTCTCACCCTGTTTTCTGAGAAAGAACCAAATGGAATGTTCAAGCAGCATTGCATACATGGACTTCCACTTTTTATGGTTTCTGGAAAATACCAGACTGAAATACTTTACATAACAATTGTATTTCATCTACAGGGGAGGGGGAGGAGGGGCTGTATAACATTACTTCTACTTTTGTTTCTTCTTTTTTTGAAAACATTCCCGTTTATAATTCCAATATGAGTCATCACAGAAAACAATTCTCACTTTAAAACAATTTTCGATCAAATTACCCTTTCTCATGGATATTGCATAAAGAGTTGCAGGGAAATTGTGATTTATGAATGTCAGAGTGATGAAACTTACTCATGTCTAATTCTGGTATGACAACTCATTTGTTTAAAAGGCCCAGCATTTTTAAAATAAATTAGGGCAACTGGTAACAAAAACTTCTCAGAAACAACACAATTTCTATGTATACCCTTTCTGTCTCCACACAGGAATTTAAATATTATGGAACTTTTAAGTAATACTTGTGCTATCTTTCTAATTATTCTGCATACATTGACTAAAGTATGACCCTACTATGACGTGTATCTCTCTGGCCACCACAAACCTTCCAAATACTTTATGCAGACTCGTATTACCAACTTTGCATTGATTTAATCTCTTACTAGGAACCATTCTTCATTTCAATTCATATATTTCACATTACTCATTTGTGTGTCTGTTCAAAAGCGTCAAAGCGTCATACGTAGCTCCAGGCAATCACACAATGGACACAACGGAATTAACTCCAAGTGAAAAGAAAAATGTTCATGTTACCATGGACCTGTTATAGGTCCATGATGTTACTTATAAACACAATAACTAGGTACCATTTCAAAGGTTCATATTGTTCTCAGGTGATTCACCCAACTGATTGAAAGGATATTGGAATATCTACAAATTTTGAATGCTCAGCACAATCACAGAACCGTACGTTGGAATGCATTCTGTTATTGTACAGTGCATATCACATTATGACGTGTTGTTTAAATGCCCATTTTTCAAAAATGCTTTAGATATATTTCATCTTGGTTTATTCTTCGGTGTATTTCTACACCAGGGTAGAGAATAGCAGACATGAATCAATGTCTTGACTAAATGATACAGTCTTCTCCCATTGTGATGAGCATACAAGATTTCATCAATGTGTCAACAATTCTTCTAGTGCTGATTTAACCCTAATCAGGCCGTGATATTTGGCTCTCCTATGGCGGGGGGGGGGGGGGGGGGACCCCCCCCCCCAGATTCTAGGCCGCCGATCGCGCGAGTGCCACAAAATTTCAGACAATGGTAGTGTACGCTGTAATCTACAAGGTAGTATAGTTACTTTTCCTAAAATAATGTGATTTTATTTTATATTAATTAATTATGCTAATTTATTCATAACTCATACTTTTTGCTCTAATTTACTAAATAGAGCCCATAGAATGCTAAATTTTGGTCTCAATATTGTTTGTAACATTCCTAACAATTGTACTTGAAAACAAATTCAGTATAAAAATCATTTTTTTATGTATTTCTTTGTTTTTCTTTGTTTTTTGGTAAAAATTTATTGCAGAATCTTTTTGAAGCATAATTATGCTAGAATAAATTAATTTTAGCCTATGAAAGTGAAAATAATCATATCTTTATGAATTAGGTGAGAAAACTCTATTTGCATTGACTTTGTACACAAAATCACGTTTTTGAGCTGTTTTTGGTCTGACGGATGTTTCTGTAAATCGTGCAGCGTTGTAACCGTATGCCCGATTTTCGCAAAAATGGTTTCAAAAGATGATGACTTGAAAGTAAAAAGTAATTTATTGACGGCACCAAAAAATTTCGCCCGGCGGTATGGTCCCGGAAAATGTCGAGGGGGGGAGGGGGTTGA
>CALNVZ010003014.1:4721835-4740149 GCA_940671915.1 Paracentrotus lividus | reverse complement strand
CCCCCCCCCCCCGCCTGATTAGGGTTAAAACTACTTTGTACACATGTGTTTCGTATAGCAAGTCTTCATTATAATGAGGTATTTGGCATGGTCCTACACACTTGGTTTTGGACTGTATTTGTTTCATACAAATGTACCGGGGCACAAACCCCTCTCACCCTGTTTTTGCAAGTAAATGTTCACAAAAACTTGACATTGACACCTATTAAATTGTAAAGAAATCTATATGCTGCCTTAATATATGTGTATAAGAACAACATTAAGAGTAGATAACATCATGCCACCTTGAAATACTCTCTGGAGTGATAAGTTGAAAACCTCAGCATTTACACACTAAATAGGTGGGGCAATGAGGGTAGAGATCTGAGATCACAGAGTGTAAACATATCACAATACAATCTACATCAGTTACATGTATGACAAGATGCTTGGAATGAAACCAAATTCATCATTATAATAAAAACATATGTCTGTAAAAAAAATAGGACTGGGAGAATCTCCTGGGGGGTGTTTTACAAAGAGTTAAGCAGACTTAAAATTGCACTTAAATCATTAGTTTTGTGCGTTATATTATGCATCACCTTACTGGACTGACCATGCTCGGGGGATGCGCGCCATAGAGAAGTCTATCAATCAAATTGCGCATTATAAAATAAGATAGAAGATAGAAGTTAAGTGCAACTTTAAGTCTACTTAACTCTTTGTGAAAACCCCCCTGGTTATAGTGACGCATTGTATTACCGGACACTATTATAATTCCGGACGCACATATTACTGCGCACTAAAGCAATTTTGTGCGCGTAGGTCGGCACAGTTAAATTCCACACACCAAAAAACTCCAAAACATGGAACAAGATTGCTAAAATGAGGCAAAAAAATATAAGTTTTACCTTATTTATCTCTTTTTTGATAGAAAATGGTTAAATTTTCACATTGCATACCTTTACATTAAAAATTGATATAGAGGATCTATTTTTTGATGAAAAAATGAGCCTTGTTTGCCGAATTTCAACCTCTCGCTCGGCGTCCGCTCGATCCGAATGTTGATGTGCGGTTATGTGGCCGTGGTGATTGATTCTAGTGCCGTGCAGCCGGTTCATTTGCGCCGCATGCTGCAGCCAGTTTTCCAATCATGACGATCGCGCAAGCGCAAGAGCGATAGATAGAGAACAGGAACGTCGATAAACATTATCCAAAGTTGATAAGTTAATTGAAACAATTATCTTTCTTAAGGCTTGGATCACACAAAAAGACAAAGATTAAGAAATAAAGGATATGTTTTATCAAACAAAAACCCCAAATAAATCCAATGCCAGTCTCGTCTAGTCAAGAGCATAAAAATATGATGATCGAAAACAAATTAAAAATAACACGCAATTATAATGTTGTATCCCATAGAGGGGGCGCGTCCGGAATTATAATGCAATTTGTCAGGCGCAAAAATAATTGTTTTTCGTAGAGGGGTATGCGGCAAGCGCGATACAAAGAAAACTGTTGGTAAATATCAAAGAATTTTAACATTTTCATAAATTTGACAATATTTGGAATAACTAGTGCGAATTTTTCTTAATTTCATTTCCTCAAACTGTCCTTTTTAAAGCAGTAAAATAAAGGCGTCCGGTAATACAATACACTGCCATACCTATGCTTTTGATAACAGGAGTAGACTGCAATGTGATATGACGCATTCAGAATGCAACTAGTTGATCTGGAGGTTGAAAATACATCATAAACAAAGAAATAAAATATGAACCACGAGTTGTATGGACAAGACTCCATGTACAGAGGAACCTAAAAACATTGTTTGTTTTAACACACTCATGTGAAATAAAGTCTTGTTTGAACAAGGTAATATAACTGAGCCCATTTTCCAGTTTATAGTTTGGTTTAAGAGGAAGTCCATGATGGATTTATATTGGTTAAAATAGAAGCAGAATTGCAATTTGTAAGAGAAGAATAAATTGTTTAATATGTATAAGTAATTTTTTGTTGTTGTTATTTCATGTCTCTCAGTTTATTTCTATTGTTTGAAGAAATCATAAAAAGCATCCAAATAAATGATTTTCATCACTGAAAGTAATAAAAATAATCACACATCTGTGGGGGAGGTAAATTAGCCCCTCCCTCAGGTCACACATGGTTAAGTTTGAGGTTCAGCATCCTATAATAATTCAAAAAGAGTGATATAACTTACTGTAACAATGTGAATCAAATACATGTAACATAGGAATGGTAATATGCAGTTTGAATAGAATTGGGCATAATGAATGAATCCCACAACATCGCTCTCATCAATACTTGTATTTGCTTATTCATCATGTAAGAATGCGACTTTGGCAAACTTATCAGGGCTTCCATGAAGAAGCAAAACAGAAAAAATTACTGTGTAATGACAATTATAGCTTTATAATTTATTCATAGCATATATCATTGATTCATTGCACATATGATTCTTTGGCAGAATATTCACTGGAAATGCATTATTTAGCACAACTGAAATATACATATGTGTATACTGTGTAGATATAGATAAATGGATGGGTACAAGTCAATAATAATGGTAATGATTTTAATGTAATAGGTGTGAAGGAGGGGGGGGGGGGGGTGGGGCGGCTAATTGAACATGTCTTCATTTTGACTACCAAGAGCCAGAAAGGCATTAGCTTACATGTATGTCTTCTGCTAAGGAAGTATTCCCTTTTGGCACTCAACATAAAACATTATCCAAGGTACAAATGATATACAACAATCACATGATATTCAATTTTGATGAGAAAACTCTTGAACCACTCTTTGTTACCCTTTTGAAAAAAAGTTTGCTGATAACAAAACACATTTATTAATGTCTCATAATGCCCTGTCTTATCGTTTAAAATATCTAATACACCCTCCCTCAAACTGGTAAAACTGATTCACAATAATAAATTATTAGGAAAAAGTTTAGTACTGCTGCAAATTTTTGTCAAGTACATTTAATTTCATATTCCAGGCGGAGGATACCAACTTGTTTGCAACATTTTTGTGAATATAGTTCTCAATATGAACTTTTTTGTTTCCTTTGGGTTGGCAGTGAAAGTCTCCAGATTTTGAGGAACTAAATCTGATACTCGGGAAAAAATGAATTAAATTTTTCGAAGATTGGGGATAATCAATTGATGACAAGTGGTATTGAATTGCAGCATGCATTACAAATAGCATAGTTAGAGTGAGCAGACCAGGAATAGACCTGAATATCCAATGATGGGATAAAGAAAAGCAGACTTGGGTTCTCTTAACCCATAGCCAACTGGTACACAGTTTGTAATTGATAGGAATAAATAGCCTTCTTACAACTAAAACCCAAACAGAGAGTTGTTCGATGATAAAACTCATCGTAACAGCATAAGAGATCTCCTCCTATTTGCCCTCATCATACTCTCCTCATCTTCCAAGTTGCTGCTAGGAGGCTCCGTCGGAGGAGGGGGTATGGTCTCATCCCCTTCTTGAGTATCCTTGTCCTTATCACCCTCCTCCTCCTCCTCTTCATTTCCCCGTAACCCACTCAAGTCCAGCAAGGGTACGGTCGGTGCAGACGACTCAGCCTGTCTTTCATCAGTCGTTGCCAGCTCCTGGTAACCCTCACTCTGAGGACTCCGCTTCAATTTAGAGTCTGTGAAATCCTCAACCTGTTGGGCATTGCGCCCGCTTTCGCTCTCCCCTTTCTTCGATTCCGCTCCAGATTTCCTCTTTTTCAATTTCAACTTGAGTTTTGACTTTTTCTTCTTCTCAGCAGGCGGGGCATCGGACACGGCCATGCCCGTTGGCTCACTTTTGACTCTGGCAGGGCTACGCTGGGCAGGTGGGAAGGAAGCGGAGAGGTCATTGACCTCTTTGAGCTTCTTGAGAGAACTGACATTCTCTGATGTAGCTAGTTCATGGAGTGATTCAGCAGATGAGGAATGATAGTCATTGGCAGGGGGAGGTGGATCCAAGCTGATCTGCCTGGCCAATGGTGGGAGAGCTGAGGGACGAGTGAAGGGGGCTGGTGGGACTATACTCCGGGCACTGACGGGTACCAGCTCGTTCACACTGTTTGAGGCTGAAAATGTTAAAAATGGAACATTATTAGTTCAAAATCAATCCCTGATCATTTAGTAATTATCCCCAACCCAATGTGCAGAAAATATTAGGGTAAAGGTAAATAAAACAACCTTTCAATGTTTGACTTCATAGCCAGATAGAATAAAAGATTATATCATAACTATAAATAAGGATAGTTTTACAATAAAAATGTATTGGATTTAACATTTGGCAACTTTCCAATTAATTCATGATGAAGGTGGCTCAAAGTTAAGACTTTCTTTCAAAGACACACAAATCAACTTAGTGACACTTGGTGATACAACAAAATTCTTTCTTAACCACATTATTGAAATCACTTTCAAAAGAATTAAATCACTATTGTACAATGCCTACTTAACTTGTTGTAATCAAAAGGAAATAATAATTATTTATTAATTATCTAATTAATTTTGTTTTGTTTCTTTCGTTACGTCATAATAGACTTGCATGAGCTGTAGACACGTACTGATGAAATGCAATGCAAAATCTTGTACCATCGCACTCATGCCAATACGCTATTTCTATACTATATGATTCATTGGAAAGATTCTAGGTCACTTACTATGCAGAGGAAAGGGCATGGGCGTGGCTCCGGCCTGCACCATTGGTATACTGAACCGTCGTACAATGTGCTGCTCTATATAGGTCTCTGGTTGCATCATCCCCGCCCCCATGTTACCCCCTAGCCCACCATGGGGGTACATCCATGTCTCCTCTGTGTAGGGTAGAGGGGCCTGGGAGGGGTCACCTGGGGTTGGGTAGGGGTTGAATGTGGGGTGGAACCTCTGGGGTTGGGGCAGGGAGCCGGGTGGGGGCGGGGGTAAAGCTCTGGGCGTCAGCCTCTTCCGTTTCTTTTTCTGCAAAAAAATAAAAAAATAAAAAAAATGAAGATCTTTTCACATTGATAAGGTGTGATTATCATTGTAAATCTTTTCTTTATTAAACTTCATGAATTTATCAGGCGGACCAAAAGAAATCTGGTTTTCACTTTAAATTGGTCTGTTTTCTTTTTAAAAAATATTAAAAAATCAGACAAAATAAAAAATCGAGTAAAAAAAACATACTCAAAAATTAATTTAATAATGAAACAACGTTATTTATCACTATTTTTTTAAATATTACATAGTGCTTATTAGTAAATGTGATTTCCAAAGAATCTCATCAAAACTACATTTATTTGTATCCATTAAAAGAGGCATCAACTGTATACTGAATTGAAATGTCAAAATACATGCACATCAAAAAGACGTTTCTGATACAGGAGGTTCCCATTGGAAGCGCGGTTATCTGTATCAATGAGATGCGCAAATCACATCTAAACCATGCACATATTATCGAGTACTTTGGATGCTAGCTGTATGTATGTATGTGCACGCAGGATCACTATCAATTTTTTTGACTTATAAAACTATTTTTTGAGGAGGTAGCATGGGGAAAGGGGGTTTACCTTGATTTTAGTTGAGGTAGGTTTGTCTGTCTTTGGGTCCTTGCCCTCCCGATGTACAACAATGGTGGTCTCTTGTGATATTTCTACAGTGGCATGGTTTTGTGATCCACGTGAACTGTCCCTTGTTGATTCTGAATTATCTCTGTTCATGATTATACATTGTAAAAAAGGGAGAAAATTGGCTCATTTAGAAGCACTACTGAATACATCAAGTCATCAAAACGAGTCCACACTCCAAAAAATGTTAGACAGCAAGATAAACAAGAAAACTTGAAGTAAAATGATATACATTGCCTCCCCTTCCCTCATCCTACCCCACCCTCCCTCCATCTTGAATAGTTAATGGCAAATTTGACAAAATATGGTCAAATACGGGGCAATAAACAGCAGTCTCAGCATTATACTTTACATGTACCAATTCCATTCTCTCCCTATTTATGTGACCAGTAAACACTTGCTACCTACAAACACTTAAATTGAACCCCGAGCTTACCCTAGATAGTTTAACCATTTTCTGACTGGGCTTTTTGAGAGCAAGTTTTGACTGGGGACAGGGATCGTCTACTTTTTAATCTTTGCAGAAAAGGTGCCTATTTTCACACAGTCACATATTTTTCAATTAAGGTATCCCAGAGTCAGGGTTCAAATGGTTAAGAACATAAGATTTTAGTACAACTTGTGCAACTGCATTACATTGTACCAAAATGAAAGAAAGAGAGTGCTTAGTCCAACAATACCTATATATACAGTTGATTGAAAGATGATTGAAGGAGACATGAATTAGTTCATTGGACCCCCGCTACTGGGGCTTGTGGGGTTAAGTTGATCTGAAGATCGGTTCTCGTTAGTAACACAATAACTGGTGCTAGCAGTGCTGAGAATGGTGAAGAAAAGAGTGCAAAACGTGCAGAAAGACAGAAGAAACACTAGCAGAACATTGTATGTGAGATTAAAGCAATTGGAATCATTCAACCTATAACAATCATGCCACAATTAAAAGTTAAGGTGATTCAATACTGCGAGGAGTTAAGTGCAATGGCATTCAAGGTTAAAGCATAATTGGGAACTACGGTATTCGCCCAAATTCAAGGCAATCTCTGGACATAGCTTATTTTGTGATATGATAATGAAATAATCTGTACACTAATAGGCAGATATATTTCAATAAAAAGGCATTGTTATGATGCGTGAATAAAGTTTTTTTTTTTTTTTCTTACTCATCCTACTGTTTTGAAGATCAGGAAAGAAACACAAAATAAGGGGTTTTGTTACGTGTAAGCAATAGGAGTATCAAAGTGCAGTTATATAGTGGCTGCGCTATACAAATTCATCTTATTATTATTATCATTATAATCCTAATTGGCCAGGAGAAGGGAGGGGGCTAATTAAGCTGATTTAGCTCCCTGTCATTTTTCACAATAAATTTTTAATGCAAAACTTTTTACTTTAAAGTCTTGTGCATCTTGAAGACCAAATTTGCAAACAGAACAGAAGGAACCGATATTGATGTCCAAGCATCCAAAAATGTAATTATATCTTGATGAAAGTTTGAGTAATCATACCTTTTGTCTCTATCTTGAACAGGCCACATATTTTGATTTCATAATCATAAGTATACTTTTTAAATACTTTTCCAGTACAACGCTTTTCTGGTACATTTATAAGTGCTACTTCCTCATACTAACGAATTGTGGTTTATAGATCGTTAGTATACAGTTACATGTAGGTAGAAGAAAAGAAGAGATGTGTTACATGTATGTGCCAACATTTGACATGCAAAGGCCTTCCACAGTTTAAAATAGGAGACAAGAGGAGGTTACTGAATTTTGAAAGAAATACATGACGTCACACCGTTTCCCCAAAAGCTGTTACCAGATTCGGCCAGTTTTTAAAATGTATTTGTTAAAGTGGATATTTGTTAAGATGACCATGATGTAGCCTTTGGCTTTTATGTAATGAACACACAAGGGACTTGTTAGTGATTTTACCTTCTTGTACTTCGCATTTCTATATCTTCATTGCCTCCTGGAGTTGGTGCAACTCGTCCATTCTAGAATAACAGGACAATAATAGTTTTTAGTTACTCTATCACTGAACAAATGCATCATGTAGAAAATATAGAGAAACAAGCAAAACATTTGGATGTGTATCTATTTGCATGACAAATTTAAACATTGTTCACATCTACTATAATCTTGGAATTTTGAAGCAAGTATCACAAGCTTTTGAGCTGGCAGATAGCAGAGCTTGTATGGGTAAAAATCAAGGGGGAAAAAAAATCAACAATATATTTTTGTGTTCACCAGTAACTATTTCTATAACAGGCTTTATATTTGTACATATACTTCTTACTTAGGTTATATGGTCAAAATTTGTGCAGTATGTTAGATTTGAAGATTAGCAGATAAATATGTAATCTTTCAAGTGAGAATATGAATTCAAAACAAATAAAATATTGGTAGAAATTGTGACTACTTTATCAGAATAAAGGGCAATCTAATTTCATGTACTTTAGGACTGAGATAAATACAGTCTGTGTCAAAAAAAATGGTACAGTCGGGGAAAAAAATCATTTAGGTGTGAAATCTTTTCATATAATGTGTGTTTGTGGTACCAAATTAAAGCCAAAAGATTTTTCTTGCTGATGCGCTTTGTCCTGTATAATTTGCTTTTGTAAAACAAAAGTTATGCTAAGTTTTGTGCGACGAGGAACAAATCGAAATTACGCACTTCTATTGTTCTGGAGCGCTGAATTCACGGTCATAATGCGAAATCGTACACAAAGGCATGGGACGGCGTGCGAAAAATTGATTTTTCTTGATTGTAGAAAATTAGTCATATCTCAAAAAATACTGCACCAAATGTGATGGAAAAAATTGCAGAAGAAAGAGTGATATTCCTGCTTTATGAAAATAACAAACAATACCACGTTGATATTAACCTTCACACTATAAAAAAATGTTTTCCAACTGTACCATTTTATTTGACACAGACTGTATATTACAGGGTTACTACAGTAGATTAGTCTAGATTTAAGAAAACAAATTTTGTGTCATCTTACTCTTTTGTGTGAGCAGCATCCATTGCCTTCTTTTGATGGAGGTTCAGGCCTTGCGGTTTCTTCTTCCTCATCAGCTCGCTGCTTCATGATGTAATCATAAGTACCCATGCCTTTATATACTGTAGGAAGCCACAAAATGAAAGGAACATCATCAATACAATCCAAATTTACCCTAATGATTGGGAAACTAGACTGTAGCATTTACATGTAACTTAAAACAGGACTGGAATAAATTAAAATGCGCCTCCATTTTGTAAATGTAAACCTCTCTAAAAAAAAATGTTCCACAACACGAACTTCAACCTTGATAACTTAGAGGTGCTTCATAATCGTTCTTAATTTTCATACCACTAAAAGTTAATTTATTCCCCTTTTCACTGATACCTGGATTTTTAATGGTAATGCAGGGCCTGGGTAATGCCATGGTTGGATGCACAGAACCCCTCAAAGGAAAATTGAAAACCGAGTGCCTATCAGGGCAATTACTTTTGTTGAAGCACAAGTCCCTATTAGATGATGATGAATTGGTCAAGAATGTTTTCCTCATTCAAAAATAAATTGTTTTAGCAGGGTTAGGTAATAAATAAACTTATCAATGGTATGAAAATGAAGAATGATTAATAAGCACCCCATCGTTAACAAGATTCAAAGCTATGTTGCAGAACATTTTTGAGAGGGTTAAATCAGGCAGCTCTACTTATAAATCTATTACATAAAGTCAAGAATGATAATAATCAATTATGGCAATAAACTTACGATTGAACCACTCTGAAAGATAACTCAATGAACCCTAGACTTACTGAGGAACATATGGAAGCCCATGAGATGTCCTAGTAATAAAAGACTGATTAAGAGTAGAATGACTAGAACAATCATGGTAGCGAAGAAGGCCTGTCCAGACACTGGCCCAAAGATCTTCAGATTCTGGTGGAAGTCGCAGACAGGAGTTGCTAGAGTGGTGACTGACTCATTTACTGCAATGGTTGTTGGAGGAGTTGCTGTGGATATTTGGCATGAAAAGGGTTCTCCATCTCTATAAGCTGAAATAATGAAGATTCAAGAGATATTTATTGGCATGGCCTCTTAAAATGACAATTGTGTTTGGTGACAATGAAATAAAGAATGTAAATTGTAAATTGTGTTCCCTGTGTTTTTAAAAACTTTTTTTTTTAAAGTCGTTGGACTATGTCTTATAAGGATGAGAACCACTGAAAGGAGCTACTTCAATATAGATAATTGAATGTATATTTCAAGGAAGTGAAAAGAAACAAATCCCCTAGTTTTAGTCTTTTTTTCCCATGGATAAACATACAATGTAGAAGACCCATATTATACAATTAATTCAATATCTACAAGAACAGCTGATCAATGGTCTTAATTCTAAACAAGTCTTCATTTCAAAAATCTAGAAGACACATTTTGTACAATTCATTCCATTCAATCAATAGAACCAAAAAATGACCAAATCACAAACACAATGTTCATTACTCGAACACATTAATTGAGAAGACAAATCGTATTAAATTCATCCAATGAGATGATCTATGAACCTAATTACAAACATAATTTTCATTCCTCATAAACATAAACTACATTGTAAATGACTGTACAACTGACCTTGTAATTCATTCGGGTGTAGCAGCATAGGGTTGACATGATATACGATGACTATGTATAATGCTACCATACTGACTAAAAGACAACAGAGAAAGGCTGTCACCAAACAGCTTATAAAGAACCTGTGTAAATTAACAAGAGAAGTAGAGTGGAAATGACAATCATTGGACACTAAATAATTTTTATGTAAGTAACTCAGAAATAACATTGTGTAAAGGATAACTAGTACACCAGTTAACAACGTCCAGGATCTCAGCAGAATGGGCATTTCAAATGCCTCAATAATTACAAGTATTCAAGTGAGAGTCCTATTCTTAAAACCATTAAGCTCAAAATGTAGTTGGTGTATATTCACCTACTATAATATTTATAATTTATTTATCAATTTATTTATTCTTCCACCTATCTCTCAGTCTGTGATTTTAAAATATTTAAAAAATATTTAGATTAAAAAATATCTAAATTGGATCTATAAAATAACTAAATACAAAAATCCTTCCAGTCCTGAAAATTTTTCCACAATTTGTACTATTTACACACATTTATTTAGGGTAGCAGATGCTTAGGGTAGATGCATATCAAAATATAATTGAATCCACTGTAAACAAAGTAAACAAACATTTGCCCCTTATGGGTAATAATGGGCTAATGGGCAGTTCCAAGCAAAACAGGACATGGAGCTGAAATTTTAATGTGCCGATGTGCCTTTGAAAATGCAAATTAGGATCTGAAATTACCACAAAGGCTTCTTTACAATACAACCAATCATTTAAGTTTAAAAAATTTGTGATTCAGTATTCTTGCGCCGAATAACTGACCAAACCCAAATTTGCACGTATGGGACTATGGGGCTTTAAATGCCTCTAATTCTTATATCTCGTCATTTTTTGCCGATTTTTTTGGCTTAATGTAATTGTCATGGATTACTCTAACAAACTTTGGTATTAATATTTCTTTATAATGCATTTCTCCTCACAAAAAAGACCGGGAAACCAGATTTCACTCCGTAACCGGACAAGGGTTCAAGTTTTAAGTCATAATTAACAAAATATTCAACCAATTTTTTAATGCAAGGTGGCATATTATACCTCAAATAACATAGAATCCAATCAATAACTCAAAATTGTGATAGTCATTTAAATTTCACAGAGTTTAAGCAAAATGTTTTCTGCTCAAATATGCATAACCATGATTATGAATATTCATATCTCATTAATTGAGAGGATCACTATGAAAATTATCATTTTGAAAAGAGGGTACCATCAGCTTTTGTCATGAACCATTGCTTTGTACATAAAGATTAAAGTATGGATGATAAACTTGTTTGAATCCTGAAATGTTGCTTCTGAATGTCACTCCGTTACCTTGGAACTGCCCTAATAGCAATTAATTGAATTGCAATTTACACTGTATGCAAAACATTAAAAAAAAAAATCCATCCATTTAGAAAACATCACCATATCCAACTATCTTTATATTGATGAAAGTCTGCAAATTTGTAAACTTGTCTTACCTATAATTTCTAGAACCTATGCAGCTATTTAGCCACTTGCAATGGTGGTCAAATCCAATGACGCATTTGTTACAAGCGCTGCAATGTTTTGATGTTTTATCTCTGAAAAATAAAGACATATGAAACAGACACATTGAATTACATACAAATTGAATTATACAATGCTAGCAAAACACAGACCTGAAACCTATAGTCTACAAACAACAAAGTACATGTAAGTAAGGGCATAATTTTACATTTGGCAAATGTACTTCTGTACACAATTTTGCATACATGTACAGTACATGTACATAATAAAAGAAGAAATATGCCTGCAGGATCAAGGATTTCCCTGAAGTGAAATAAAAGCATTTAGGTGTGTTCTCTCCATTTTGTTTCATATTTTTTTATTTTTTCCTCACATTGTAGATAAAATAAGTACATTTCAAATGCAGATTACAAAACACACTTTTTTCATTCTCTTATCAAATTAATGAATTGATACTTACACGCTAACTTCACAAAGATAGCAATGGTTGTTCTCTATAACATGTGCATGTAGCTGACGGTTGAACACTGGCATCTCTCTATCTTCATTTTGCCTGAAAGTGTTAGGGTCAGCAGGGTTGATGGTGAGGCAGGTCACATGAGAGATCACATGACATAACACAAAAATACCAACAATCTGGATTCAAATGGAAGCTACTGTCAAGGAAAGTGATTTTAAAGGGATACAGTAACATTGAATGATATTCAAATCACATTTATTTGATTTAGCTTATTTTGCCAACATAATTACAATCACATAGGTCAGTCTGGTATCTCTTCAAAATTGCAAGCTAATTGCTTGCTTTACCTTCGAGATATCAATGATTTCATACTCAAAATTTATAAACCGACACCGGATGGTTTATAAAACCATGTGCTTTTCCACACACCCATTTCCTGTTGTAAAGTCCCCCATCTCTAGCGGCCTGGTAGGCTATCATCAGTGGGTACTGGTGTTCAAATGTATTCTTGGCATTGTTTGTTACACTGTTTTAAGGTAGTAAATGAATTCCATTTGATCTGAAACTTTCAGTAGTTTGTTTTTACTGTTGGAACAATATAATTTTATTAATCTTGATATAATTGCTCTTGTTTTTGAAAGCTACTTAATCCCTTTAATACAAAGGTGGTGCACTATTTTAGAAATTTAAGGTATCCCAACGTGCACCAAAACTCAAAATTATTGCAAATCCAAATCCTCATTAAATTCCCTTTCCATCCCCCTTTTTTGAGAAAAACTCCCCAAATTTGAAGGGTCATATCTCCAACACCCTTAACTGATATAAAATTTAATATTAGGTGCTGTGAGATCACACTCAACAAGTACATATAAAGTTTCATCAAAATAAAAAATGATTGGGTTAAAATTTACAAATTTTGGGGATACCCGGTAATTTGATATGGAATGACCCTGAACCACCTTATTAAAATATTTATCAAGGCTGATAAAATTGTATCTATTTTCGATTTTAACTTTTGCAAGCAAAGGATACAATATAACCTGCTGGCTGCCACTCGTAGGGAAGAACTGGAACCATCACACCAAAATAGAAGATGTTAAACAAGAGGAGAAAGAACCAGGCTACAACTTGGAGGGGATGAAGAGGGCAGCTCCAGCCATTCTTTCGGGGCATCCTCCTGTAGGGTTGTAGAGTCACTTGCTTTCCATCACCACCACCACCCCCATCTCTGGTACCATTACGAGCTCCATCTGTGGTGGTTTTGCCAGATTTTGTGGCCTTGGATTTCATCATTTAAATATTTTTGTTCCTGATGGTCCAAAACAAGTCCAATGGCAATGGCTAGGATAAAAGAAGGAAGGGCCATTCAGAATGTTTGCATTAATTAATATTATTTACTGTACATAAGTGTAATGTACCCAATTTGGGTTATATCTGACAAATTCATCACATTGATCTAAGTCTGTGGCAGTGCAGTTATCATCAGAATCCTGAAACTGAATAACACATGTAACTCTGAGAAGTGTTAATGTAAATGTAAGCAGTTTAATTTGTTTATTTAACTTTTAAATGATAACAGTTTATTTAAGTTTAGCGCTAGTTAGGATTAAGATGGTATATCCGTCTCATTTGAATTTGGGGTAGACTCTTGACCCAAATTTGGTTTTAACAATGTGTTTTTTTACATGAATATTTATGACTGATAATTTGGTATTAGTGCAATAACTGATCAAGCAGTACAAACTGAGAGATCTTCATCATTACTTCCTGACCTTGGCACTTCAAGAGCTCATATTCAGATTAACATTTATTTGGTAAAAGATAAAATCAAGATACAATAATTTATATAAACAATGTACATGTAGTGCATAAAATACATGTACCAGGATTGCTAAAAAAAAACAACAAAAACAAAACTTTTGAACAAGCAACCCTTGACATACACAATAATGAAATACAATGAGAATACAATAAAATTAGATACAAAATAAATAACAATAGAAATATAACAATAAAATTCATATGAAAACTTAAGAATTAACAAACATTAAAGAAATAATCAGAATCATTTTACATATTTCAATATATTAATAAGTTGCAAGTATTGTGCTCTTTAATTTATTTGTATAATCAATGAGGTGTAATTTGAAGTACATTGTACCCTTTAATAGGGAATTCCAGTTTTTTTATCCCTGAAATCTAATTGATTTATTTTGTAAAAATGAATTTGTAAATTTGGAAGACAAAAGTCACCCTTTTTTTCTTGTATTAAATGTGTGAAAAATTGAGTTCAAATGAAAACTATCATATCTGTGGGGTGTAACACAAAGACTTACGATTGATTTTTTCTTGGTAACCTCATTTGAAAATCAGGTACAGTCATGGATTAGGATTTGGATATGATTAAGACAAGGGTTAGGGCTAGGGTTAGGATTAAGATGATCAACTTTGGAGCATCCTATCCATGATGAGGCTACCGAGAAAAAAATCAATCGTAACTTTTAATCAATCGTAAGTCTTTGTGTTACACCCCCAAGGTAACATAGAATATTCTAGTTTATACATAAATAACGACATAAATACAAGGTAGGTGCCTTGGGAAAGAATATTTGCAAATTTGAGTAATTTCCGAGATTTAAACA
Source organism: Paracentrotus lividus (assembly GCA_940671915.1). Taxonomy (NCBI): domain Eukaryota; kingdom Metazoa; phylum Echinodermata; class Echinoidea; order Camarodonta; family Echinidae; genus Paracentrotus; species Paracentrotus lividus. Next base: position 4,725,280 of record CALNVZ010003014.1, on the reverse strand, counting down.
ATGGAGAGGTATGTGCCCTGAAGGGGGCGTTGCAGCATAAACGAACAGCCCGTTTTTGAAGTATGAAAAGGGGTTTTAAAAATTTATCAAATTGTGTTGCCCATCTTTACATTAAGTACAGATATACAAGTGTATACATGTAATATAAAGAGAGCATGGCAGAAGACACTTACACTTATGCATGGTCAATTCATAATTGACCTTGCACTGGGAAGTACCTTATTGCAGCAGCTTTCTTCCAATGGAAAGTCAATGCAGAAAAGAGTCTTGAGCACCTACAGCCAAGTCAAGGTGGCATATCCAAAAAGGATCTAAAAATTCTACTAAACAAAATGTTAAAAATCTAATGGAAGAATTATATTGCAATGAGACTAAAGATTATCTTAATTTATTTTGAGGTACAGGTAGGTTTAAAGCTGGTTTCGCTAATTATTATTGAGAAGTTTCCTCATCAACCAAGAGGGCGACAGACAGCCATTTTACAGTACTGACTAATGTTGGTTTGCAGCTGTATGTGGGCAGAAGATGGTAAAAAAACTATACACATAACGCCAACATTACATCAAATCTTCTTCAAAATTATTTCAATATGTTTTTTCCCATATATTTACCGTCCAATTTTCTAATTTATATCGTCAATAAAAGTATCATTTTTTCTGCCAACATTAAAAATCATAAATTTGGTTTTCGTTTCATTAATTTTCAATTTATTTGCAGAAAACCAATTAGCAACCTTCTGCAGTTCAAAATTGGCTTCAGAAATCAAGTCTTTCAAATTTTTAACAAGAACATGCTCAGCTTCTTTCTCTCCGAGTGTGAGTATCTCGGGCTCCTTTTCGGTATATGTGTGTATTCACAATACTGGTGACCAAATGTGTGACATGAGGGGCAAAAATTCAAAATGACTTGAGGGAAACAAAAACCAAACTTTTTTAGCACTGATATTACCATACCAAAATGCAATAACAAAAGCACAGAAGATAGTCACAGGCGATAGCGCGAAGATTAAAAAATGCTATACCTCAAATACACAATATGCCATATATAACATTCCTCACTTTGGTGTCCACTAAACCCTGTTATATCAATAATGAAGCCAGATTATTTTACATGTAACATCTTTTTCTGCTGTTGTAACTGTCATTGTGAAACCCTAATTTATCTGCAAGATAGATCATCACTGACCTTGCTTGCAGACTGAAGAATACATTCTTTAGGTGGACACTCCATACACAAAGTTATATACCCATGCAGAAAATACTTAACGAGGCAACACCCATCTTAAGTAGTTCCTGTTAACACTAATTCCTTTCAAAAGACAACATAAAAATGAAGTACACTAGTACAATTTCAATATATGAATGCCAAGAAAAGTTGATAGGCTAAGATATTCTCTCAGAATGAACGTAACAATTCGTGATAGCGTCGTTGAACGGGGACATCCAGCGAACAAAATGCATTTTATGTACAGTCGGCTATAGGCAGCATCTTTCGAAGTGACGGTGCCAATTTACCATGTCATCACATCACGCAAATGTTGTTAAAAAATGCATTTTATTTCATGAATATAAGAATTTAAAATTAAGTAAAATAAGATACAAAATGAAAGTAACAATTCGTGATTGACGGAGGACACAAAAACAAGATTTTAAAATCATCAAAATATTTTTTCTCAAATATTCTTTACTGTGTCTGCGAAAAAAAAACAAATACAGACGATAGATGGAATTGATCTCTCCCGGGGGAAACCCGCCGCGAAATCCTGCAAACAGATCCATTGCTAGTCATATGATGCCTGAATAACATTCATGACGGGCAATGAAACCAACAGTACATGAATGTTTTATGCAAAGTATCAAGGATTGCGGGTATACTTGTCGTTGCCCTCTTTCCATGGCGAATCGATTAGTCCTGAGACTTGTTGAGGCGCAGCCATAATGCCGAGCCATGTTTGTTGTACCGTTAATGAATATGAAATGACTTTGGAACATGAATACTGCCCTTGTGCTTTTTTAAAATATTACGCGTCAATAGTGTTCGCCTCCCCGTTGGTTTTACTGTCACATTTTCGGTCCACTTGTGGTAAAAATTTTAACTTCATCAGCATAGTCGTTTCTCTCTGAATGAATCTCTTGGTTGATTTTATCTCCAATATATTGTCTCGTAACATTAATCAATAATATTGAAACATCTGTTTCAACGGTCTTATATCCACAAAATGGAAAGGACAAAATATATCATCAAAATCTCTCCAGTATCGTAAAACCACACATATACATGTAGTACTAAACTAAATCATGAAAGCCGTGCCATCTTTAGCCTTATGGTAGGAGCGCCCAATTCTGGGCTGTGCCCATGCATGTCTGTGCACCCACGTAAATGCATACATATGATAGAACAATACATGCAACAAACATGACTTTTCAGTCTATAGCAATCGTTGCATTATGGTACAAAAAACTGTGATTGAAAATGATGAAAAAACACTATTTTCAGCGAGTTTTAGTTGCTTTTATTTTAAACATTGTGTATGAAAACTTTTAAGTCTAAAATTATGTGCAAATAAATTACAGTCTCCACACATGGGCCGTTCACTTTCTCGTTAGTCTTGGGGAAATAAAAAAAAAAAAAAAATTAAATATCTCAAACTCGAAGACAAAGTCAAGACAAAGTTAAATCTTGTCTTGGGCATAATTAGGTACCCCCACAAATGCAAGATGGCGCTCTCGCGCACACATGCAAATAGGTACACAAAAATCGGTATCTCGAGAACAAAAGAAACTTCCGATATCGCCTGGGAAAAGCGAATGCAGCGCCTTGGTTTTCGTGAGTTTTTTTTTGATTTTGTAATTGCCCCAGAATTATTGATTATCTATAAGTCATGTCTACAAGTGTAACGAACGGAAAAAGTCATTATCAACCTCCTAAACCCAGAAATTTTCCCCTGAAAATGTAACGAAGTGCTAGTACTCATTTTGAGGCATTGTTATCGAAACATACCTTGTTTTTCCCCCTAAATTTTGAGTGGCAAGAAATGTCTTTAAATCAGAGTCTTTGGCATTTTATGGCTGTTTAGTGATGTGTCTATCCATACGTCCTTGATATATCGTCCCCCAATAAACAAACAATTAGAATTTAGAGGCATAGAAATGGCTTGTCAAAGTAACAGTCAAACGATCCTCCTTTGAATTTTCCGTGAATTTTTCTCGTTTTCCGCGCGTGTCGGCATGTCCCGTGCCTGCTGTACAGAAGCCCTATCGTAAGGGCTCACCTAACTATAGACAGCGCTGTAGAAGGGATTTGTTCATTTACGTTGAATATTGATGGGTGACCTTTTTGATTGAGACCCGGAAGAAGAAAAAATCGCTGTGCTTTTGAACAGCAGCACATACGGCCCGCTAAAGCCGCCTGCTCTAGCCGCCTAGCTAGCTTGCTAGCAGACGGC
>CALNVZ010003014.1:4697216-4713590 GCA_940671915.1 Paracentrotus lividus | reverse complement strand
GTTTTCAAATTCTGGATGTGGACCTGAATGTAAAAACAATGACTATGTGATTACAATCTCTTTCTTACAAATACAAACATCACCAAATGCAGGAAAAGTTGATAGGCAAGACCAGTCTCCCAGAAAGCCAGCTCTATGGCATCAAACCAGATTTACCAGTGGAGGAAGCGGCCAAAGACTATGCAGAGATGGTGAATAAAGTTCCATCGGCAGAAGGTTCACAATGGCCCGTCTTTGATCTTCTTGTGTTGGGCATGGGTCCTGATGGACACACATGTTCACTCTTTCCAGGTCACAAACTTCTTGAGGTCAGTTTACTAGATCAACTTTTAAAGTTGTAGTAAAGTATATTTAATATCTGTTATGAGACAATTATAAAGGAAAAACAGTGATATCTATAGACAGTGAGAATCAGGTAAAATCAAATTTATTATAAGACGTTACAAAGAGATAAGATTGATGTTAATTGTATGAAATTATATGAAATTTGATCTTGGTTTTCAGTTGTAAACATACCTTCCTCAAAGAGAACTGATGCTGAGCTAGCGCCATGAGCTTCCTCGGATGGTGTGTGCGCTCTATAAGATTTCACTATTATTATTATTATTATTATTATTATGTAAGGCAGCTGAAGACTGGCTCCATTTAGCTTTTCTAATTTTCGTGTTAAAGGACTCATCCGGGCTGGAGTTTGCATTATAAGAAAAATAAAGTAAAATCGAAAAAGCACAACACTGAAAATTTTCATCCAAAATCGGATAAGAATAGCAAAGTTATGAATTTTTCTTAGGTTTTGAATTTTTAGGAAACAGTTCTTCAATTGGCAACTGATGATGTCTCAGTCCCCCTACTTTCTTTGTATTTTATTGCATGAAATACAATTATCAAGATTTTCTGCCCCAAGGACATAAAACACGGATTAATCCTTGTGGAATGTTCAAGGTCAAAGTGCTTTTACTTATTTCAGTATGAGGACAGATTTTCTGTATACGCAATATATGAAAAAATGAGATAAATAGGATTTCATATAATAAATACTACAAGAAGTAGGGGGACTGTGACATCATCAGTTTGCTCATTTGAATATTCAAATATTCAAATGAGACAATGAGACAATTGCCAAAACTGTTCACAAAAAAATCAAGACCTAAAAAATGCATACTTTGTTATTTTTCTCCGATTTTTGATGAATTTTTCTGTGTTGTCTTGATGAATTTTACTTGATTTACAAAACTTTTTCATTTCAGCCGGACTCCTCCTTTAAGTACGGTAATTAATAAGCTGCCGGTATCATATATTTTAATTAAGTATTTGTATCAATTAAGTACAAATCAAACTTTGCGGTGTTATCTCTTTGCCATATTCTTTCTTTTCTCTCTCTTTTTTTTTTTTTTTTTTTGGGGGGGGGGGGGGGGGGCAATTCTGAAGTGGCTGAAAACTGGCACTAAACCTGATGAATAGGATTATAAGCAATTTACCATTTATACTTTCTCTCCTTCACACCAGGACTTAAGCCCTTGGACCAACATTAGCATGATTGATAGGCCTACCCCTCGATGAAATACTTAAATATGTCCATTCTTGATTCTCAGGAGACGTCATTGGTGGTTGCCCCCATCTCAGACTCCCCCAAGCCCCCACCTTGCCGGGTCACCCTGACCTATCCTGTCATCAATGCAGCAAGGAGTGCTATGTATGCTTCAGCTGGGGCAGGAAAGGCTGCTATGTTACAGGTGAGATTAATGTTGAAAGATTGAGAGCCAGAAGGGCATAAGGCCCAAAGTAAGGGTTTATTTGTTCAGCTGTTTCTGCAAATTGGCAATGCTTGTATTTATTTGTTAAAATGTTTGTAAGACTTTTACTGTGCTAAAAAAAAAAAAACTATTTGGATTGTCATTTTATATGGAAAAAGTGTTTTCATCATGCCTGATCATTGCCAAACACTCAGTTGTAACACAGAGATTGACATCCAAGAACAATATCTTACTTGCAATAATAATTCAATTATTATTCTATAGTTGGAAAATCTACTTAGAAAATGATTGAAAAAAGCTTCGTTGTACCCACTGCGATTGGACATAAACAAGTATTTCACATGGAAACCGGCCTCTTTCGACATGTGCCCATAAAATAATGTTGAAAAGAGATTTTAGTTCAATAGGGATTGTTCTTAGACGTCAATCTTCTGAATTATTCCTATGTCTTATATGTCATACTACATTATCAGAGTAACAACATATATTTTTTAATAATGAGTAGACTTGCATCTCCTCAAGCGTTTAACTCTACTCTAATTACTTCATACAAATGTACATTGTACATGTATGTCAACTTTGCTTTTAGGAATATGTAATTTTCATCAAGGGCTGGGTACCAGTGAAAAAATCGAATTCTTGGAAACCATACTATTTGTTTTTTGTGCTTCTGAAAGCCTTTTTGGGCTGCATAATTAATATGAAACATGTTTACTGTATTCTTTTTTCCTTTTTTTTGTGTTTTTTTTTTTTTTCCTTCTTCTTCTAGAGGGTGCTGGAAGGTAATGAAGATCCTCCTTTACCAGCTTCAAGAGTCAAACTATTGAATGGAACAGTACACTGGTTTATAGACCAACCAGCTGCAGCAGAACTAAAGGCTTCCTACTGATAAAAGAGCTCTTCCATCAGCAAAGGAGGCCAATGGGAAAGGTACTCAAAGACTTTTGAGATATGGTCCGAGAGTCAATAGGGTAGATGCATGATGTAGTCAAATACTTTTGGATAGAGTTAAATCTATTATGGCTCCCTAAAAAAGTGAGTGTAACTCTGGAGAAAAAAAAAATTGTTAGAGGGATTTGATTGTGGAGCTTGCAATATAGGGAATGCTTCTCAATTCTTTTCAGTTTTCATTTAGCCAAAGCATACTAAATGTGCCTTAGATGATAAAATCAAGAGTAGATACCTTCATGCAGGATAAAAGGAAATAGTGTACTGTTTATACACTACTCTTTATTTAGTAGGTATCAAATTGACAAAGGCTTGAATTAGAGTTTAACAACAGACATCATTTGAGAAAAGAAACCATTCACTGTTAAAACTGTAAACAGTCCTCTCCTGATATAACAAGTATAAATGAACAAGATTTCTCTTTCAACAAGTAAAATAAATATGAAAAACATGCATGCAGTATTGAACAAATTTTTGCTTTGATGTTAAATGGCAAGCCACAAGCAACTTGGGATTGGCTGTAAATTATTTTACAAACGTGCACTTGTATAAGATTATATTTTGAATTGTTTAAATAATGCATGAAATGTAAAATGTTATTCCCTTTCCTTTTGATTCTGTGTATATATCTGTTCAGATTAAAAGCATATATAAGAGCTTTCGAATATGGTCTGAGATGAGAATACTAAACTGTCAGTATATAGTCTACTCCTGTGATAACAAGCACCAATAAAAGATTTATAACATTAAGAAGGCAGTTCTTCCAGTTCTTTTCATGAAATAAATTGCCTTGGACCCAAACATCTTGTTTTAACAGGAATGGACTGTATTCTAAAGATCATGGTAATTTGTTATGTTGTGAATATCAATAGGAGACGAGGTAGGCCACATGATCAGTACTATTGATGGTATGTCTTTTTGTAATTGTGTATGTTGTACGGTCGGAGGGGTTACTAGACTGTATTGAAAATAGGGAGGCATCCTACTTCCTCTAGCCTCTGCCTCTATTTATGATTTGACATCTTTATTTTGTTGTCTTTTGAAGAAATCAATTCTAGTTGTGTGACACATAGTTGAAGATAATATTAACATAAATTTTTTTTGAAATGCCCTGAATAATACTGCCATAGAATATTATGAGGTGTCTGACATACAAGTACTTGAGTAAAGCAAGACAGACTGCTGTTCTTGTAACAATAATCCTGAAATTAGAAGTCCATGGTATTGTTACGTGCACTATTTCAACTTTACACAAATGAGTTAAAAGTCTGAATCTTATTACATTTAAAGGAGACCAATACCCAAGGAAATAGTCATTTCTATAAGAAAGAGCACAATCAGGAGCAATTTAAAAAAAGTTTCATCAAAATCGGTTATAAAATAAGAAAGTTATGGAAGTTTGAAAAGTCTCGTTTTACCTTCTATGGGGATCCTCAAACTGGCAACATCGGCTTCAAAATGGCAGATCTTATGGACAACTCTCCATTGGTTTTGTACACAAATTTTCAGATTTTCCCCATTTTCTTTCAAAATATGTCTTACCTCCTTCTGAGCTCAACATATGTTGTGTGAAATATATTTTCCCATGACATATTTTGAGCTCAGAAGTAAATAAGACATATTATGAAAGAAAACGGGGAAAATCTGAAAAACCAATGGAGAGTTGTCCATTGAAATCGGCCATTTTGAAGTCGATGTTGCCAATTTGAGGATCCCCATAGAAGGTAAAACGAGACTTTTCAAACTTCCATAACTCTCTTATTTTATAACCGATTTTGATGAAACTTTTTTTAATTGCTCTCTCATTATGCTCTTTCCTATGAAAGTGATTATTTCCTTGGGTATTGGTTTCCTTTAATGTAAACTTTAGCAATACAATGTACATCTATGGTGCTTAAATAGAAAATTGCAGGGGAACTTACGTACATGTAGACTATTAATTTGAATAAAAAGAAATGTCTTGTAATTGATGGTTTTTGTTCTTTTTATTTACACTTTCATGTACATTTAAATACATGTTGTTCTTTAAATGCCCAGTTGAAATTGACATTCAAACAAATCACACATTTAGCAACGATAAAACGTCACATAAAATATTGGTGCATCAATGTAAAAGAATGGCCTGGCATTATCAAATTGGAAGATCAAATTTATTGAGGGTGTCGGTAAACAGAATATTTTCTTATTTTTATCCCATAGCAGACGATTCATTGACAACTTGTAGGTACACGTAACAACATTGAATACAAGAAATAGAGACTAGCCCCAGTACCAGATCCATGCGATGTACATACATACAGAATTTTACAAGCTTACAATTTGAACAAAGACGTAAACTGACCAGTAATATATATATGAAATATTATAATTTTCAAGTTTACAAGTTGTATGAACTGGCAAACTATGCTTCAATTTAGGCACATTAAAGATTTTGGCTGAAGAAAGAAATATTTCTCATTTAATCTTGAGCCCCTCAAACAAAAATAAAAAATCTAAAAACAATTGCATTAATTGACCATGATGAAAAACCACGATGTAAACAATATCATTTTGACCAGTCATCCATGAAGCAAAACCATAGATTTAAAAGCCCACTATCTTCTGATTACTGTTATTTAATTAGCTTGAAATATTTAAGGCAGTTTTCAAAGGTTCCAGTAAAACCAATTTTGTTTGAATAATAGGATTTTATCATTTAAAACCATTTTCCATTCATCGTATGTTTGATATACCTCATATAGACATTTAATTTAATCAATTTATAACTATGATTTCATATAAAACTTATGACGAAGTTCATTTTGAAATTAAAATACTCATGATTTGGTAAAATGGCCAATAATAATGCTCATATATTTATTTAAATAATAGAAAAGGTTGAAATTTTAGCCAGAAAATGTAGAATAAAGATTGCTTCTTTGAATCTGCCTTCAACGTTTTCCAAAATTCAAACCTGTGGGCTAAAAACTAACAATATGCGTACTTTCTGAAAAAAGATAAGATATTCCAAGCTTAGCAATGCTATCCAACCCCTTTTTTTTTTTGACATGTCAACAAACAAGAATTAGCCACAATTAGGCTCATTTCTTAGACAGTGCAGATAATGCCCATTGATTGCTCCATGAATGAAATACTTCTTGGAGTACAATATGGCCATGCGTTTTGAACTGGCACCCTTTTGTGTTACACCACCTAAATCTAAAAATCATGCACCTGTCAGGATCAAAGTGTCACAAGTTTTGAAGTATTAACTCTAACCCTAGAAAAGTATACATTTTCTAAAAGGACATGTCATGTAGATTTCAAAAATGCCATCCACTACAATGTAGGGTGAAGTAGTAACATATTTTGATTAAAATATTAAATTTTTTGGGGCCCTAATTTTTTTTTTACTGCAGCCCCCAATATTTTTTCTCCCTTTGATCCAGGTCGTAATTGCTCATCATATTTGAAGTGTTCTTGAAATTTCCTTTCAGAAAATATATAGGGGAGACTGGGGTAATTATGGCCCTGGGGTAATTATGGCCCCTTTGTCTTTGAGATCTTATAATGCTTTGCTGCATTACACAATGATAATTTAATTTTAACACATGCCTAGCTAAACTCTTCCTACTATCATATGAGAAAAATAAGCCATTTGCATGAAATTTTGTGCTTAGGGGAGCTTAAAATGTACGGCAATTACAATTCTGTTCGTTGGAAAGTGGCAAGTCTGCTTTTTATGTGGGGTGTGATATCATTAATTAAAATCATTTAAGATGAAATTTTGATCGAAACTGAAACAATAGGAAGTAAAAAACACAACAGAAAAACTTCCACCTGAATATCTTCAATAGTAGAACTGTAAAGGGGGATCAAATTGAAAATGTCATTTGGGGTAATTATGGCCCCCAATGCATAAACAGTGTATAAGCGCAGATAAGCGTAGATGGGAACATTAACTTGTACGATTTTGTACATAAATATATGTATTGCTTTGATTGCACAATTTCAACATTTTGGCTGAACCAATTATTGATTAAATCATTGTTGGTGGTTGATAAGTGTATTAGGAATACCCAACAACATTTATTATACATTACCATCATTAATTAGCATAATATCTTTGAATTCATACAGTCATTACAATAGGGGCCATAAATACCCCAACCCGTGGGGTAATTATGGCCCCCCAAAGTTGTTAACATAATGGTAATTAATATGCAAATGAGAAGTAGCAGATATATACTTTCCTTTGTATATTATAGGTATATGGACCGACTGTATTTTTACATATTTAGAATATCATTGGACTTTTCATTTAATGGTAGTAATAGGAAATGTGAAAAAGGGGGCCATAATTACCCCAGTCTCCCCTAGTTGTAGGGGGTTTCTTCATGTAATAAAAAAATTGTTAACCATAAAAGGGCCCAAATATTTTGGTCAACCTGGGCCAAGGAGGGGGCTGCCCCCTCCTCAAGATCTCGGCCATGGTGGGGCCAAAGTTTATAAAAACTTGTAGGTGGGCTATCTTATGATAAAAAAGCTCACAAAGTTTCAGACCCCTATCTCAAGTAATCTTCGAGTTATCTGCATTTATGTAACGTCACTTCACATACAACAGGAACTGTATTGAGTTACTTTATGTACAATACACAGTCAATGGTGAAATTTTCATTTTTACCGCGCACAGCGCGGCGATTTTTCGGAACTGTGCATTACCAAATGGCTGGAATTTTATAACTGTGGTGTCAAAAGATGCATGAGACTCTAAGCTATAAAGTCCTAAAAGCTTACAGCACAAAAATAAATATCCATAAAGTTATCATGGTTATGACATTTCGAATGCACAGGAGGGTGCGAAATCCCATAGACTTTGTGTGTACCTCTTCCCCCCCCTCAACCACCCTCGCCTTTTCGTATTGTATCGCGTGCCGTGTCGCGATTTCAAGTGCGAGTACGTTCAAATTCACAGGTCTGATAGAGCTTTAATTCAGCTTTCAAATAACACCAATTTTATGGTAATACAGTTTGGTTTTTTTTGCCAAGATGTCATACATTAACTGAAACAAAATTTGGAAAAGCTTAACAAAACCACCCTTTTTGGGTGGCGAGTTCAAAACACATGGCCATATACATTAAAACATTATAATTTCAACATTTGGACTGTAACATATATCATCAAGATTCACCTAGTGAAAATCACCTTTTTTCATGCTAAAAACAATCCATTTGCTTTATAAAGCATTGATTAAATATGGCAAAAAAAAATCAAACATGTAAAATGTTATTTGGTATCTTGATGGACATGAATTAATAGTACAGTCCACCCCTGTTATAACAAGTAAGGATACAAGATTTTTTTTTTAAATGATAAGGCAATTCTCCTGGGGGGCGTTTCATGAAAGGACTTGTCGGACGTATTATTCAACAAATTTACTTCTCAGCCATTCAGATGCAAGCATTTCAGTAGCTTATAACAGTTGTCAGTGAGAATTGGTGAATATTTGTTTCATGAAATGCTCCCCTTTTCAAATGAAATATGCATATTTGCCTGAGTCTTTAATAACCGTATGTTGAACACCTCATTAAAACAGGAGTGGATTGTACCCATATATATAAAAAATAAAAGCATGCTTTAGCAAAATATATAGAATTAATTATTCATAATAGTCTGCATTTTCTTGCATAATAAAAATTGTTGACAATGATCATTATTTTAATCAATTCCTTTAAAACAAACAAACTTTAACCTTAAGTTTCTTCGCCTCAGGCGTTACTGCTTGGCAATGAGAGTTAAAAATACATCTTTATCCTTATTTACAATAAATATTAACTATTTACATACAAAATTATCCAAACAGTAAAATGAAGTAGGTGCGGTAAAAAGAAAATAAAGAGATTTAGAAGAAAAAAATGGAAGACAAATTAAAAGGGAAGTAAAATGAAAGAATAATAAATTTCATATGAACATTTATTTCACGATTCAAAGAAAGGAGGCGAAATTCCCGAGAAGCAAGCATGCTTGTATTGGGTTTACAGGAGAAAGTATACAAATGAAGAGACTATGACGGAGAAAGAATGAAAGAAAGAAATAGGTCCAGGGGGGTGTTTCACAAAGAGTTAAGTAGACTTAAAAATCGCACTTAACTTGTTATTTTTGTGCGTTATATTACGCTTCACTTCATTGGTCAGAGCATGCTCAGGGGATGTGCGCCATTGTGAAATCTATCAATTAGATTGCGCGTTATAAAACAAAATGCGCGTAGAAGTTAAGTGCGACTTTAAGTCTACTTAACTCTTTGTGAAACACCCCCCAGGACTTATGATGTTACAGGGGGAAGAGAAAAGAGTTTCCACAGAATGTAGAATTTAAGAGATGGAAGTCTATAAAGGAGAGATGATAAGCTGGAAAATATAAAAGAAGAGAAAATGACAGACAGAGAGGAAATTAAAGGGAAGCACTAGCACACATAATTCAAGTTGGAGGATAGGTGCCAAGTAGTAGCTCCTGATTCTCTTTATACTTGATAAACCTTCCAAGGTTTGTCCTCGCATTCATGATGATAGGCAGATGCTCACCAAGGGTTCCCCGACATTGCCGTAACTGGAAAATAAAACACGCACAAAAAAAAAAAAAGAGAATAGAAATGATTTAGAAGGGCTTTCCGAGTCCTTACACATACAGGCCGATTATCTTCACCATCATGTCTTGACAAGACATATTCTTTGTACTCCTTGTAATTTTCTCCTTCTACACTGTATACTCTAATTCTTTTTTTTTGCTTTCATCACTCCATCTGTACACTCCATCTTATTCTTCTTTTCACTATTTACTCACATTCCTTGTTTGAATTGCAAGTACACAGTAGCTGATTATCTTGTGAATTTGTATTTTTCATCAAAAGAGGGTAAAACTACCAAGGACGATTACTTTATTTTTTCTCAAGGTTTCTGATTGTTATCAGTTTTCCCCTTTTGTCACATCCAGCTGGAATTTAAACTCATGTTATTGAAGCTCTGTGTTGGAGTGTCAACACCTAAAATCTGGAATGCCACCCCATTATCTATACGCCTTCGAGAAGGTGCTGTCACTGCCATTTTGACAAAATCAATTAAAGCATACCTTTTCCGCCAGAAGTGTATTTCTTTGAAGGAACATTAATTTTATTATTCACTCCTGCGCTTGTCTATATTTTTGTACACACTATGGTATTTTTGTTTTTAGAGCTCCTAAATGTACAATATTATATTATTATTATTGACACCGCAGGAGAGTAAAACATAAAAAAAATCCACAAAGGACCATTGTTTTCGTTTCATGACCCCCATCATTAAAATCACAGCACCCTGCAAATTTCTAATATATTTACCTTAGATTTGAGCTGAGGCACAAGGGATTTCAAGCGAGCAGTCAGACCTAGCTCAATGGCAACCCTATCTGCCATCACTCCATCCCCAAATGTATCAAAGATGGCATCCAGAGCTTCTGCTGCCACCCACAGAGATTGATCCTTTGTGGCTACCTCCAGGAGTTGGTTTCCAACAGCCTGAATAAGAAAGAAAGAAGATTATCTTGGCATGGAAGGACATTGTAGACGTGTACGTAGTCTCGCACATAAATATATGTATTAAAAGGGAAATTTACCCTGGAATTCAATTAGTTAAAAAACTAAAAAATCTACCAAACAAAAAAGCTTTGAATGTTTTAATTTTGTGACGTCAATTGTGAGCTGCTCTTTTGTATGTTGTGTAATGTAAATTCCATAACTTTGTGTTTTTTCATGGTTCTTGATAAAGGAATACATCTATTTCATAAAGACGTGTATATCAACATAAGTTTGATGACAACATAGTTGAAGAAAAAAAAAAACTCTTCAGAAAACGTAGCATAAATTAAAAAAAATAAAACCACCCTAAAATAACTGCTCTACAATAACTATATTTTATTGAACTATATTTTAAGAGATGAAGAGATATCAAAACTCAAAATCCTGAACTAAAATAAATTACTTACAGTGAGTAGTTCTTCTGTTCCATCTCTCTTGGCCAATACACTCCCAATACTACCTAGGACACCAACAAGATTGACCTTGATTCTATTTGAAGCACTGGGCTCGCCAAATGAGCATAGTCGCGTCAGGTGTATCTCTGTCAATGCCTGCAGATGAAAAATGAAATAAAAAGAAATAACTACACGACAAAACAATAGACAAACATCTCCCATTATGACTCTCAACTGTCATTTAAACCCACATTATAGACCACATCTCTCAGCTTGTTTGACTAAAGAGTGATAAACAAACAAAATGTTACAAAATGTAAATTTAATTGAGTCTCTTTAGACAATGTCTATTTGTGTTCAGAAGCACATGATTGTGCATTGCACTATCAACATATTTTCCTCCAGATTTTTATGATATAATAATGCTTTATTATTGTTATTTTAATACTATCATGAAAACAGATTATATTATTTCCTTGTTAGGGTATGATTTTGTTATTCTATATAAATGCAATAACATTTACAAATACTATCTTGTGGCCTCATCGTAAAAGATAAAAAGTCAATATCTGTCCATATTATACCTCTGGGACGCAGTTATTTTGAGCCATTTTCTGTAAGACAGCCCTCAGTGCACTAGTCAGAGCCTCAATCAAGTCTCCCCCAACTGGAACTAGAAGTGCATGAAAAAAAAGAAGTTAAAAAAAATCACAGAGAATTCTAAAAGATCTGTTCTGGAAATTCACTGAGGGTATAACATGATATAATGCGGTAATGTACCATTACCCCCCCCCCCCCAAGAAATTTCCCTCAACTGAAAACTGACACTCCTTTAAATGAGAGTATTTTACATGATATCATGACACAAATTAAAAACCCATCATGTAATCAAAAACTGAAATTGAAATTGATGTACATGCAACTTTGTTAAGTAGAACTCATTTGAAAGTCATAAATTTTTTTCATGTCAACTTCTCTTTTTATTCTTGTTTTTAACCCTTTAGAAGTCAAATAAGTTGAGGCTACTACTTCTGCCCTTGGTTTTAGTCAAGATTGACTCTATTTCGGGTACCGTCTGAATTGTCAACATGTGGGGGAAAAAAAAATTAGAATTTTCAATGTCCTTAATTTGTTTGGGTCAAATTTGCAATGCTCCTTTTTTCCCTTTCATAAAGGCAACTGAAATGGTATAAACATCAGAATTTCAAATAACAGCACTGTGAAGGAAAAAAAACCAACATCATCAAATCATAAAAAAGCCAACTCATCAAAAGTCAAACTGTGACCCAGATTCCTTCTTGTTTACTTAATCAATGTACATTTCACTATAAATCCAATTATCTTGCTTGTAACTTTCATCCTGTTTGATAGTAAGTTTCACTATTTGATTGACAGGTTGGTATGTAGAATGATAGTAGTTTGTAGATTTCTTGTAGATTTCACCAAATTAAAATTCATTGTTTGTATGTGTCTCTGAATTTGTACATTTCTGAATTCCTTTGGAGTATGACTTTGATATGACCTTCTGAAAAGTCAAGATGCTCAAAGAATGTTCAACACAGATCAGTTTGCCAGCTCAATAGTTCCCCTTTACATAACCAATGTGTTGGCTCAGTGCATAGAGGGTCAACCTCATAATCAGGAGGTCGTGGTGTTGATCCCCAGCCACATCATAACAAACACATTAAAAGATGGGATTTGCTGCTACCCTATTTGGCGTTAAACAAGAAAGGGATATTGAAATGTCGATCTAGCACTGCTCAGTGGCTGCCGGGACCACGATCAATTGGGCAAAAAGAATTTCTGTTACACCTTTTTTTTTTGGACAATAAAATTTGGAGCTTTGGAATTGTTTTAAAATTTATAGTACAGAAATGATCTTCATTTGAATGTACATATCAGCCGGGACCACGATCAATTGGGCAAAAAGAATTTCTGTTACACCTTTTTTTTTTGGACAATAAACTTTGGAGCTTTGGAATTGTTTTAAAATTTATAGTACAGAAATGATCTTCATTTGAATGTACATATCAGCTTTAAAAAATTTAATCTTTACGTATGGTCAATAAAATAAATAAAGAAAAGCTTCTTTCATACCTGGATCATTCATGGCTAATCCTAATAGTTTGTCCAGAAGTAGGACCAGAGCTCCTTGGCCTCCCAATGACTCCAGCTCCATGACTGCTACCATATTGTGAAGACATAGCAGGGCTCTACTCTGTACCCTCAATAGCCTGTACATGACATGTGAGATAATAATATTAATGATTAATTTATAGCCAAGACTAGTAGTTAGTCCAAGAGTAGGGCCAGGGTTTCTGAAGTACTTCAGGCCTATGAATGCCACCATGTGAGGTTAAACTTATTATGGTTCTACTCTGGATTCTTAATAGTGTAGTCTACTTATGATTAATTCCTGGCTCCAACTAATAGCAAGTACAAGAGTAGGACCAGAGTTTCTTGCCTTACCAATGAATCCAGTTCCATGATTGCCACTATATCAACATAAAATGTTTCTATTCTTGATTCTCAATGTCCTATGCATTTATAAGAGACAACTTAATTAATGACTAATTTTTGGACCAGTAACAAGTACATAAGTAAGACCAGTGCTTTACTCTGGACACTTTGGAGCCTGGGAATGACAAAGAATATATTCAAGATATTGGTAGCGAAGAGGAAAGTGGAGTGATTACAGTATTGGTAGCAAAGAGGAAAGTGGAGTGAAGAGGTTGGGAATACAAAGTTGTAGTCTCATTTCATTTCACCATATCAAATGATATATTCTAGATATTCTGATTTTCATTTATAATTTCTGATGAATGTTAGTGATAATATATGAAAATTTATGCCATATCAAATTTTTAATTATACATGTACTTCCGAATAAATGGCTCCTCATTCTGAGCACTTGCATAATCTCACATGAATGAAAAAAAAAAGTCAAGAAAAAAAATCTTTGGACCAGGTGCGATTTAAATGTGCAAAACTTGGCCTACTTATTGTCCAGGAAGTGACTAGAATAGTTTATCTCTGGTCCATGGAATACAAACCAAGAATTAGAAACAAATACCTCAGTCCGCTAGATTCTGACTTATAAATATTTTAGGTCCCCAGCAAGACAAATTTTATTTACAGGTAGACAAGGTAAAGGATTTAACATCCTGAAAGACACAGTAAATTATTCTTTCCATACTGTACAACACGAAATATTTCCTAAAAAACTTTTGCGTACTGGAACTGACGGCCTTCTACGCGGCATAAAACTTTCGGAAGCGGTATGATTAAACTTACTTTTACAGTTCTGTACTGGCATTTAATGCATTGTGTAGGCGTAAACTTTTGTGGGCCTTTTACTTTCGCGATTCTTGCCTCCTCTGGTTTTCCAGTAAATGTTGAGGGATACTTACCCTTTGAATAACGGTTTGCCTTCCTTGTGAGATATCAATTTTTGAAGCAGTGTTCTGTCAGGGAAATTGATCTTTTCCAGAATCTAGGTCATAAAATAAAACAAATGATAAAGTCATGTAGTTCCCATCAGCAAGTATCATTTGACGAGATGAAAACCATTGAAAAGAAACCATTACAATTTGATATAAAAGAATTTAGTATTGCAACTTCATACAATCAGAAATCAGAATTAAAAGGAAAAGGGGCATTTTAAAAGGCAAATAGGCATTCTGTATCTTACTAGTGCTTTATTGTTTTGAAATCATTTTTCAATATAATTAAACAGTTTCACAACGAAACAGTAAAACAAAATTTCATTTTCAGACTTTTTAATAAAGATACTGGTAATGCTTTCTAATGATATTAATGCAAAACAAACAAACAAAACCTGCCATAAAACTTAGAATAAGATTGATTCAACTAAATAATTACCTTATTTGGTATACTCTGATCTGCTAATGCACTGTGAATTTCAGCAGACAAGCACAAGGGGGACTGCAAAAAAAAATTACAGTAGAGAAAACATTCTACAATTGTGAAATCTTATTCAATTACACTAGTACGTACATGTATGTCAAACATGAATGAGTCAAAGAGAATGATAATATTTGGTACCTGCAGCTACAATGCATATTTTAATTCTCAAATAAGCCCTTCTGGTTTGAAGATTTGATAACTTGCAGAAAAAACTCAAATCAAATGAAAAATATTTGAAGTCTAGTTGTACAATACAGTTTCTAATACTAAACAGGTTTGAGTTGAGTTCATAGCATGGAATCAAATCTGATGACCTGGTTATAAATACACTGTATAACACTATGACCAGTCATTAATTGGATATCATGCTACATAAAAGATAATTATCTATTATTATTATTTAATCTTGTGAAATGAGAGATCATACCATGATTGGAGGTGGTGCCATATCTTCAGATGTCTTATCTTGGGCATCATCACTGCTACTACTACTCGTACTACTAGACTCCATGTCTTCCCAATCATCATCGTCATCTAAATATACATACAAACATGTGGGACTATGAGGAAAGTAGCAGGGTTTCTATTTGTCAATTATATTGCTGTTGCTATGTTGTTGTTGTTGTGTTTTGGTTTTTTTTTTTTTTTTTAGAGGAATAGCTAAGATTTAATTATTCAACACTTGATTTGTTTTATCTAGAACATCATCACTACTACTACTACTTGTACTACTAGACTCCATATCTTCCCAGTCATCATCATCATCTAAATATACAAACAAATAAACATGTGGGACTATGAAGAAAGTAACAGGATTTCTACTGGTTATTTCCATCGTTGTATCAAGAGAAGAACAGTTAATATTGTATTTATTTAGATAAACACATCTACCTATGCAGAAAAGGATTAGGAAAATCTGTACCTGTATAATCCAACCGTTCTTTTGTTTCATCTAGAAAATTATCACCGCTACTACTACTGATGCCATTAGACTCCATATCTTCTATATCATCATCACAGATACAAGATTACTTTATAAACAGGCAAATTGCCTTGTCCTGAGCATCTCGTTATTAAATGAGTGGACTATATTCAAGTAAACTTTTATTCCAAAGAATTTGAATATGACTACTGCTATGGCTATGTAAACACAACTAATTTGATAACACACTAAGGACTGTCGTTGGCACTACCTACCCTCTGGACAGCACATATTGGAGATGATTTCTAATGCTACTTGTTGGGCTTGAAGAAGGGTCTCGGCTTCTGTAAGATCACTCTCTAGTTTCCATGGCAACTTGAAAACAAACAAATTTATACAAAGATTCCAGTTTACCAAAGTAGTTACTTATCAAATACCAGCAGCTACCAAATTTGGAATAAGTCTATATAAAAACAATTAAATAATGAATTTTTTCATCTATGAGACAGAAAGAAAATAATACAAAAAAAGTACAGAATACCTTGACTAAATCTGCTTTTTAGAATTATCTTAAAAAACAACAAATATGTATCAAAGAAATATTTATAACAATTTTCAAAGCTATTTTCAAAGCTATTTTCAAAGCTATTACAAGTTAGTTAGATATGATAATGAAATGTTATTAGCAATATATAGTGACTTGAACAAGATTTTTGCATGCACCAGAGGTAAAATTATTGTTGAGTAGCCGAATCGATCGATCGATGTCATACAGGTCATGTCTGACCCTTTGTGACCCTGTTGATGATGCTTTTCCAAATAGCTCTGTCTTGTGCCAG
>CALNVZ010003014.1:4569744-4695264 GCA_940671915.1 Paracentrotus lividus | reverse complement strand
TGATGCAGGCGATGAGCTGCAACTAGGAGAGAGGCTTCTGTTATATTGTTTAATGCCATCTGTCCATCTCAGTTTCTGTCTGCCTCTGTCTCCGACTACACTTCAATGCAAACCTTTAGCATTATTATTTTTCAAATGTTATCATCCTGTTCGTCTGCCATATATGACCAAAATATTGGCAAATCTTGCTAACGATCTATCTTATTTAAAGCTCGTAGGTTTTTTGCCCAATTTGGGTTAAGTAACGTATTTTCATTTGTCTTATTGCTCCGTTCCAGGATATTTCTCAGCATCCTCCGCCAAACACGCACATCTCAAACGCTAATAATTTTCTTCCTATCAGACCATCCCACCGCACGCATAGTCTCACATCCATACAATGCAATTTGGGAAAACAAGCGTTTGCATAAGGTATTTAGTTTTCTTTCGATATCCTCTGTCCTACATAATACGCTCTAAGGTTAACAGGATGATCTTCGCCAAATGGGCTAGTCCTTCTGACTTGATTTTCCTGAGAACTTCCCTCCTTTTGGTTGCTTTATATAATGAGCCAAGGAAGTAAAAAGATTCAACTTCTTCCACAATTTTTTCCATCCACCTGTCACCACCTTGTTTTGCCATCTTCCTCCGCAGATCATATGACTTGGTTTTCTTAACGTTGAGACGAAGTCCTAACTCCTCGCTGCGTAACTTGACTCTGTCAATGAGATTCTGGAGTTCTTTCTGCCGCAATCTCGCAATGAGTGTTGTATCATCAGCATATCTGAGATTTGTTATTCTTTCTTCCACCAATAGATACACTACCTGCAGCTCCATCAAGTGCCACTTCTGCATTGATATACCAGAGGTTACGTCTGACATCACTCTCCGTGGGGTTATCAGCTTCCACACCTCCTTGCGGCTTTAGCGTGACAGCGTCATTGATGCCTCGACAGATGTCATCAGATCTCTCTTCCCCAGTATTGATCAAGACACTTTCAGGCCTGGGGGTCTCACTGTCCAGTGTCATAACTCTTTCATCCTTATTTGTACTCATCATCAATAGGTTTTCGTGGCAAGTAGTCGGTGGTGGTTTGCCATTGCCTTCCACCATTGCACAGTAGAGAGAAGACCATTCACCGGACTCCAGCTACTAGCTCTTCAATCCAAAGAAAAACTCCCAGTAAGATTAGCTTTTAAAGTTATCTTCTGCCAGTAATTTACTGAAATCTGCTGCTGCCCAGACCCAGATGGATGCCGTTGACTTATCCTTAAAAGTTCATCCGCCTTTTGACGACATTTCCTTCGTCAAGGGTCCCATTACCCCCGATACTGCGCACTTAACATGCTTATAGGCGCAGGAAGAAATGAAATATATCACGGTCGACTCTATATATGAACATACTAATACAGTAGTCATAATAACATAACATATAACATATAAACAGTACTAATAAAGTAGATGAAATTAATATGTAAAAAATAAATGATGATAAATATAGACAATTAGTTTACCTCAAAAGTCCTCATTAAATAAATAAAAAAGTGACATAATATTTTATAGCTGTGATCAAGAGTGCAGATAAAAATTATCCAAGGCAAACACCCTACTTAAAAAAGAAAAGAATATGAAAGTGCCTGATCTCACTGCACCGTTCTCCAGCAATTCAAGGAGTAAATCCCGCTGGAACATCATTCACAGGATGCTCTAGTAAGCCAGGAAGATAGACCCTACTTACTATACGGCCATGAATCAAAAATACCCAACCCTCGAACAACACTATGCTCAAATATTCGACGTCACAATATATAATTGTTTGCGTCACAATAAAAGGTTTTGAGACGCTTGAATACGCAAACGTCACAATAATAATTTACGTCACAAAGAAAGTAAACATTAAATTACAGCGCATGAAAATATACGCAGATGAAGACGCTCATATTATTAATGCACGCTTCTTATTATGATACGCTTATTTTTGAAAATTTGTTATTAATAATTTAGATAAAAATTCACCCAAAAATCATACAAAATCAACCATTCCACACAAATTCCTCAATCTTATGATAAACAAATATAATACTTGCGTTCCTTGAGTTAATGTCCACAAGTCCATATAAAAGTCATACATTTCCAAATATTAAAGGTGTAAATTCCTTAAATCCGGGAGCCCAGAAAAAACACGTCTTCCCCCCACCCTCCCTTAAATCCGGTAGCCGAATCACATAGATAGAAAGTGGATTTCTTACTGTTTTATGTGTTCCATCCTCTCCCTCCTTCTCCACAGCTCCATTCTGTACCTGAAAATATAAAAAAGAAAGGATAATTCCAATTGACATTTATCATGCCCAAACATTCAAATATTATCATGAGAACGATCCATTATCAACAAGATAGTATTGCATGGCAAAAATGTTTTTATGGTATTTGAGCCTTACAAATATTCTCTGGACCTAGGGCTAATGAAGTACTGTATAAGCCAATATTTTCGCATACAGATAAATTTCGCGATTTTGGTGATGACTTCATTACTATATATAGACTTGTATTGAAGTGGATATTTTCGCGATCCGACTCGCGAAATTCGCGAAAATAAAGTCATTGCGAAAAGAAACACTTATACAGTACTTAGTTATTGCAACTCGACTTGCTCAGTTTACGCCTTACATTTCCATTTGTGTGTATGCCTGGGACGAGTGAAGTGATAGCTGAACAATTATCGGGTTGAAGCGTCGCAGCAAGTACTTTCACTAGGGCTTGGAAACTCTGCCCTCTACTGGTGGCAGGGAGACAACTCCTAATGTTGAACAAGATTCCTGAAAATAAGAAAAATAAAGCAAATTCAAATATATGAGACTTGACATTTGTACTGCTATTAAGTGCAAAATTACAATTGGATCGGTCCTGGCTTGGTCCATGAAGGGTTGTTAGCAAAGAGAGTTGACAGAGAAAATGGAGTGATGTAAATTTTGTTATTTTTGCTAATTTTTAACTTCCACTCCTATACAGTGTGTCCCAAAAAGAACTATACACTTTTGAAATGGCTACCAAATATGAAATATATGATTCTTTGGGGAAAAGATTTATATGTAGGTAAAGCTGATATGCTCAACTACTATATGACACCACAAAGTCCGAAAATGATGCATGCATCAATGAGCAATGTCCACTTTTGTGAAGGACACAAAAATGAGGCTGCGCAGGAAGTCGCTATTCATTTATCACGTGAGTATGGGCCGCCAAAAAGGTCACTAAAAATGATTGAATAAATCAGCTAATATTAAGACATAAATATTCCAAAAGTAAGAAATAAACATTATTTTTAAAAAATTATTATTCATTTTGGCATCACCTGTGCCACGGAAGGCAAAAAGCGAACCGAATCACTGTAACCCGCAGGTCTCTCCTCCCAATATAACTGATTGGGGGTATGCAGGCGGACCACTGCACCGGGGTTTCCCCCTACTCTTATACGAAGAGTACAGTGGGTTCTTTAACGTGCAAAGGTTGTGACTCTCCTTTACACGGGACCTCCATTTAACGTCCTATCCGAGGGACGGTATTGATGCAACTGCAAACATCAATATCATGCAAAAATGTAGTGGTTAACCTTTTTGTTTTCATAATTATATTATTGATGTTTGTTTTTTTATTGTATTTTGGTTTATTTTACCTTTGTTAGGAGATTCACGTCATCATTGATATTGATCCTTTTGGCAGCTCATAAGCAGGTGGTAAATGCATAGCAGATTCCTGCACAGCCTAATGTTTGTGTCCTTCACAAAGGGGGCATTGCTCATTGAAGCATGCATCATTTTCGGACTTTGTGGTGTCAAGTAATAGTTGAGGATATGAGCTTTAACTACATATAAATCTTTTCCACCAATAACCATATATTTCTTATTTGGTAGCTATTTCAGAAGTGTGTAGTTCTTTCTGGGACGCACTGTATAAGGCCAATGAAAATTTCACAAAAATTGTGAAACGTGTGACTAGCAATTTCCCACAACTTTTTTGGGACGATACAGTTCATCATTGTACTCGACAAGGGGGGGGGGGGGGGGGGGCGGGGGGGAGGATGAAGAAAGTTCTACCCTCCTATGATGAAAACTTTAATATTTTTAGCTTCAAATTGTGCAAACTGGTGTTTCCTACGGTGCCCTTTTTCAATTTATTCAATAAATAATAGATCGTACTGACATCCTGAGTTTGCAATACACCAAATTCGTCCATGTTCTTACATGTTCTAATCATTTTCATATATATGTTTCAAGGGTTCTTCTTACCAGCAGTCAATGTTTGCAGTTGCATCAACTTCATGGATGTGTTCTCACACAAGAGGGCGCTCTCCAAGACTGCAAGTCGCTCTGGCTTGCAAAGTTCTTGAGCTGCTAAGAGGTTGTCCTCTGTGAATGTATGAAGACATTGTGCTGTGTGGCAGAAAACAAAAATAATATGGCATGAAAATAAAAATAGTTCAAAAATGAAAATAATATGTTCAGCAGAATTATGTTGAATTTGCACACAAGATATATTTTCTGAAGATATAAAAGAAAAAAGTACGTGCAATATAAATGTAGAACACGTTCCACGATCTAAAATGTAAAAATAAAGAGTTTTTACCAAAATGATTTAAGATACTTGTGTTTATCTTTTCATTGGTCAATATCCTGATCTTTATTTGTACTTTAAACCAGAAACAAAGAAAATATTATTGAATATTAAGTCAATTCTTAATTATTCCAAAAGAACAATGGTCTGCAATACATTTCAATAAAACCCAGTAAATCATGTGAAATACTGGATAACAATTACATGTATGCAAACTAGCAAAAGGTTACTACTCTGGCTATATTCTTATGAATACTACTAACCTTACTTAAACTTAAAGACTCACACTGGACGTAATATACAAACGATTGCTTCCAAATACTGGTACTAATTCAGAGACACTCCCATAAAAACAGTTGGACATTCACACATTCTGACCAGCGCTGCAAACAAATTCCACATGTAGCTAGCTATTATGAGGCAGTGTAATCTCATTACGATTAATCCAACGTTCGCTCAATGGACAATCGCAGGTACGAATGTAACACACAAAGGTCGTACTCCAAACGTGTCCAGACTTGTCGGGGCATACACTTTGTGAATAGAGAATCGAGTGAGAAGCCTAGATTGTCAAACATATATTTCAATGTTTCATTGACAATTTCTGTTCGACTAGTTTTGAGAATCAGCCCTAATTTAAACTTGTACTGTCATGATATTAGTACATTTAATGAACTGTATATAATTATAACATTAATTTCTAAAATATGCATATTTTTCTATTTGTAAAATATACATAATTTTGCATGGAATGAAAAAATTGGGGTCAATTAAAAAAATATTTTTGTTTTTATGAAGAGAAAGCTGGCTTTCTCTTCTCTTCATACTGGCATGTAGGTCTGAAGACTGTAGAATATTCAAAACGCGCATGCGAAAAGTAGTTGCAAATTTTGGAAAGCTTTAAAATAAGAAAAAGGGTAGTCGTGTTGAGACCTAATATTAGTAAATCACTTCTTCTATTACAGGAATTTAATTATCTTATTCTGGACATCAAGGTACACTTTCCTAATTTGGGTGAGTAAATTTAATTATACTTTTACAGGCTATTATATCTTTCAAGGGTTCATCCGCAATTTAGAAACAGAACACGTGGGGCATGTGGTACAAGCTGTATTGTATCAAGATACAGACGCGTGTTGAATATGAGCCATAGTACATTAACTGAAAACATTTTGAATTTAGGTTTCAAAACTTGTAATAATAGATCAAAATCAGATTCTTGTTTACTGAAGACTGGTTTGCCCTTCAAATGTACATGTAAGTCATAACAATTGAACATGAGGGAAGTGGAGGTTTTTTGAAATGCTGTTACACTTAATGTTACATTCTCATTCACAGAATCACAAGTGTAATTTGATCCTATTCCTGAAACTCAAAATTAGTGAATTTGCTTTTGAAAGAAGACTAATTAGTGTTTTTTTTTATTTATTTTTTTTTTATTTTGATATACGAAGCAGTTCACTTATGGATCCCACAATTTTTTAATCATAACAATTAGACATATTTTCTTTTCCTATTCCTTTGAAGAAAAAAAAAATAATATCTTCTCAATATCTTCAATAAAACAATGCATATATATGTAACAACTGAATTACCTGTTGATAGCCTTTTCTGTGTAAACCTACCTTTCAATGTAAAATTATGAGCATGAATTTTGATTTTAAAATGTAGGTTTTAGTTTAGCCTAGATCCATTACACATTTCACATTTTCTTTAATAGCCCCCTCTATCTTGAAAAAATCCAGCAAATAAAATTTCTCTAAAATACATTGTACCTAAAAGAGCAAAAGCAAAACTTACTGGACATAAGGCTGAATGTTTATCATGCAGTACACCAGTATTTTAGAACAGCAAGAAAGGAACCCACATTAAGTCTTTGCTAACCATGCTAGCTAACTTTTGTCATAATCTCACTTTTCACAAGTATTTATTTATAATTCAGGTAGCTCTAAGTAAACTGATCCATTACACGGTTATCATGGCTCTTGATAAAGGAATATATTATCCTTTCCACATAGGTTTGATGATAAAGCAACAGCATAAGTAAAATGATTGATATTCTTCTGAAAAAAATGGCTATTCATAGAATTTACATTTCACAACATGGGAGAGCAGCTTGTAAGATATGTCACAAAATCAAGATGTAAATTTTCATAACTTCTTTATTGTTTGGTGAGTATTTTTTTTTTTCAAACTCATATTCTTCATCTATTTTTTTTAATACATTAAAAAAAAAATAATAATAATAAAATAATAAAAAAACAAATCTAGGGTAAACTTCCGCTTTAATTGAATCAATCTACCCAAGTAAGTTACACTTAGCTAGAGCCTGGAACCTATATAATTCCAAGAATGTCTTCTAAAAGTATTTATTTACTGAATTTTCCATTCTTGAACTGATGACTGGAACCTTGACAGTTTACAAGGGATAAATAAGAGAGTAATATGTGATCAACTTCAACCAAATTAAGCTTGTTATCTAAAATGAATCTACTGGTAATGACAATGACCTGACCTACCTGCCGAGATTGCAAGATCCACCATAGTTGGGTATGCTTGGAGGCAGTGAAGGAAGACTGTTACCAAGCCTTGTTGATTAGCTATGGCTACTGCTGTGCTGCTACTCTCACTGAAACATAATAAAGAATGGTAAAGTTTATCTTTGTATGAAGTCCAAAGGCTACCAAAATTTCAAAATTAAAAAATTAAAAAGAAAAATTGAAGGGATGGATCGGTTATGATAACAGCAAAGAAATCCTGCTATCAATCTACATTCACCATTCCGATTCTTGACCAAGGTGTAACTGATATTACTATTAATCCTTGAAATACCATGATAATGATTACATGAGTTAAAGATTCAGTAAGTTTTCAAAGTGTTTGGGAAGCATATGCGGACGATATATCCCAATGAGATACAAAACAAGAATTTTTTCCTGAAAACCCAATAATTAAGTCAGCTTACCACAAATTCCAGACAAGATGGACAGCTTGTACCAATGCTTCTAGACTGGAGTCGTGCTGGGGCATTTTGTTCTCTTTATGTTTTGCAGATGTCTGTGGAATTCCTTCTGAATACTAAAAAAGACAAAGATTCAATAATTTCAGAATATTATTGACAGAAGTACACATTTTCAACTGAGCTCCAATACACATTAACAAAGTTCACGGCTAGACCAGGGAGGTGGATTCCCTGGCTAAACTTTATTGAATATCTAAGCCTATATATTAATATCTTCATGTCTACTCTAATCCATGCCATCTATAATTCTCCTTTATACATGTAGGGACTGCTGCATTTCATAAATTTGGTCTATTTATTAAATTTATAAAAATCCAAGATAAAAAAAAAATTTCTGACAATAAACTCTCTCGTATTAGCATTTAAACATTTTCCCAATATTCATTTATTCAAATGAAAATTACACAAAAGTGTGCATCATATAAACAAGCTGTATTCCCCCACCCCCACCCACCCCCCCCAAAAAAAGTTCCTATATAACTTAACTTCAGACTACTGTTTTATTGATGTGTCATTGAACAAATTAATATCACTCAGGATACCAATAAAGTTGTTCAATTGTCACAGGTCATATTGATCAGTAATGTTTGAGATATATAGCTTATCATAAGGCTTACACTTACTGGAATAAAACAGAAATGTGTAATCCTAGTCAACATTGCTGTAGCAAGGCCTAAGTCCCACAAGAATCGTACTATCATATCATTAATAAGATAGCATAACCTTTGACCCACACTTACCTGGAGCAGGAATGAGACTAGCGGTGTCATCACATCTTCATCTACCATGTGGTCACAAATATCATGACCACCAGCCACCGTCAGATTCCTACAACATTAAACAATACCAGATCAAATTTGAATCTAGCAACAAAGCTAATAATTATCATTATTACAAATCACAAAGTCAAATCTAGTCATAGCTTAGTGGTAAAAATGACAATATTATTAACTTAGATTTTTTTTAACTAGTTCAAAATTGTGAAATATTATGTTCGCGAAATATATGGCTCATATAGTTTTTTGTTGTTTTTTTTTTTCATTTAAGGCCAGATGGTCTTTCTGTTTTAAAATGGAAATTTATACATTAATTACTCAAAGTTGATTACAATTCCATACCTCAAAGCTCCAGCAGCAGCTTCACGAATGCCCGACGACTGATCAACTAAAAGAGGTCCAAGACTACGCACTGCTTTCTGCTGGACCAAGGTCTTTAGTGCCTTTGGGTCCTGGACCAGGTTTGCTAGGGATGTGCATGCACATTCTCTCTCCTCAACTGAACTACTTTGGAGCTGGAGGAAAGTAGAGATAGAATGTAGAATAAATAAGATGAATGAAAAGCAGTGTTGTAAAACCCATTTTTCAGTTGCAACAACAGTAAAGTAAAAAATTCTTTACTGAGTACTGTGTGTCACTGTGTTTTGTTTTATATTTCACAAGAGTTCTTAAGACTTGATAATTAGAGCAATTACATAAAGTATGCACATCTGACCCCCCAATGTATCAGCATCTTCCTGAAATAATTTGTCTTTGGCTTCCAGTTCATTAGAAAATGTGTAATCCTCTCATACATGTACATGAATATCATCATGCCATGATTAGCTCATGTGGTGAACAATGTGAAAAATGGAGGTTGGATGTACACAAATGTTGATCATTTTATTGAATTGCACATCATCATGGTTGGTCTGTCAAAGGACAGGTTTATTGATTCAAACTCTGGACATTGTATCCATCTAATAAGGCCAACTGCTTTATTTCTCCTGCGCCAGTTGGTTATGGCACCATTTACCAAAGCCTACCAAAGTCTTCCATGCGTCTTCCTTTCATTCAATTGACCTTCTGAACTATGTCTCTGATCATGAAACATGTTGCATTATGAAACCTAACTAAATGTTCTAGCATCTTCTGATTGTTTCCATCATGCTCCACTCTTTCCTTGACATGATAAACCATATTTGTTTGTTTCTCTTTCCCTCCATTTAGGCTAAATAGTTATGAGCTTTTTTTTGTTGAGTTACAAACAAAATGACAATATATCTGGCAAATTATTTACCTCAGTGCTGAAACACTATTATGGAAAACACCCGTCCAAAAGCAAAAAAGAAAAAAAGAGTACATTTTGTAAAGGGTAAATTCATGATTTTCAGTAATTAGTATGGCCATGCGTTTTGAACTCGCCCCCTTTTGTGTTACACCACCTAAATCTAAAAATTGTGCACCTATCAGGATGTAAGTGTCATAACTTTTGAAATATTAACTCTAACCCTAAAAAGTATACGTTTTCTCAAAGGAAATGTCCTGTGGATTCCAAAACTTCCATCCACTACAATGTAGGGTGAAGTAGTAACAAATTTTAATTAAAATATTGATTTTTTTTTTTGGCCCTAATATTTTTTTATTGCAGCCCCCCAAATTTTTTCTCCCTATGATCCAGGTCGTAATATCTCACCATATTTGAATTGCTCTTAAAAATTCCTTTCAGAAAATATATAGTTATAAGGGGTTTCTTCATTTAATAGAAAAATTTCTTAACCATAAAAGGGCCCAAATATTTTGGTCAACCTGGGCCAGGGAGGGGGTCGCCCCCTCCTCAAGATCTCAGCCATGGTGGGTCCAAAGTTTATAAAAACTTGCATGTAGGTGGGTTATCTTGTAATGAATAAGCTCAAAAAGTTTCAGACCAGTATCTCAATTAATTTTTGAGTTATCTCCATTTATGTAATGTTGCTTCACATACGGCAGGAACTGTAGTGAATTACTTTATGTACAATACACAGTCAATGTATCTCAATTAATTTTTGAGTTATCTCCATTTATGTAATGTTGCTTCACATACGGCAGGAACTGTAGTGAATTACTTTATGTACAATACACAGTCAATAGGGAAATTGTCATTTTTAACCGTGTATAGCGCAGCGATTTTGGGAGCTGCGCATTACCAAATCGCTAAAACTTTATAAATGTGGTATCAAAAGATGCATGAGACTCTAAGCTATAAAGTTCTAAAAGCTCACAGCACAAAAATAAATATCTATAAAGTTATCATGGTTATGATGTTTTGAATGCACTGGAGGGTGCGAAATCCCACAGACTTTGTGTGTACCTCTTCCCCCCCCCCCTCCACCACCCTTGCCTTTCGTATTCTATCGCATGCCGTGTCGCGATTTCAAGTGCGAGTACGCTCAAATTCACAGGTCTGATAGAGCTTGCATTCAGCTTTTAAATAACACCAATTTCATGGCAATATGCCTCTGTTTAGACAAGATATCATACATGTACATTAACTGAAACTAAATTTGGAAAAGCATAACAAAACCACCCTTTTTGGGTGGCGAGTTCAAAACACATGGCCGTATAGAATTATTTGGCCTAAATTGTATTAGGGTAAGGCTCAAATTCTAAATTTAAATTCAGCCTTTGGAAAAAATGAGTGAGGCTTTGATTTTGTTCATCGAGAACCTGACTAAGAAACAAAGACATTTTCAATGTCAAAACATAATCAACAGTGAATTATTATTTCTCAACTTGACTAGATCGAGGTGAAGGAACATATAACAAGTTGATCTTGATTGATCTGTTAACGATCGGGTCAATGGAAGAGTCAGATCTACAATGTATAATTAGTATTTTTTAATCTTTTTATGACAGTCACAAATGATACTATGTTCTAAACTAAACTTAACCACATCATTTTGAAGAACATCCCACCCCCAAAAAATTGTTAAATAGTACGACTTGCACCAGAGTCGCTTTAAACCCGAATGCATGATCTACTCAGTCTGGACTCACTCACTCGTTACTACGACTAGCCCGCACACGAAGTGTGCGGGCTACGCTTTATTAGCATCAAAACATGAGGTGCCTTCCCTTTTCCACACAAGAATGTCAAAATTATGGAATAAAAGGTGGACAAACCTAGTTTATTTATTAGTTTATGTACTAAAAATACTAGCCGGATGTCTATCCTCATTTTTTATGATGATCATAAAGCCAAAAAATGGCATCAGAATTGCTGTTACAGTGTAGTTAAATGAGTTACATTCGCGGTGATTAGTTTGCAACACGCATGCGCGACATCGGCAGCAGCTGTATACTCTACACGCTAGTATTTTGACCGAGATCGGCGGAGACTCTGAAATGGACTGGAAAATACAAGATTTCTTCAAGTGCACACAATTTTTTAGGAATATCTAATTTGCATCTAGTCTGTTGAGGTAAGTGACATTAAATGAATTATATTTTTGCTATATTTTACCGATTCTCAGTGGTATTTTTAACCATTCCAAATCGCACTTTAAAAATTTTATAGGGTTTCTTTCAGGACGCTGCCACTTCGTGGCAGCGTCCCGGGGCTAACTCACTCGGTGTTAATTTATAATAATACAAAATGATTATAATATGAATACAAAAAGAAATGCAACATTTGTTCTTAACTGAACACGAACATATGACAGACACTTTTTTAAACTCAAGTCTAGTTCAAATATTTAATAGCTTAATCTCACGACACTGTAGTCTTTTTTATCTGAACTTGGCAAGTTGATCCACAGCACAGGCTCCAGTTATTTCCCAGTGCAGGAAGCTCATCCAATTCCAAGTTTAACTTTAAATTTACTATCATTCGTTTCATCATTCATGATATATTTCAGTCATTCAGTATTCATCAATCATTAACTTAATTTATTTTCATAGCTAAGGAATAATGTTAAGTTTAAGAGTAGAAAATAAGGTATATCCAGGCCCAATTAATGACCGACATTCCACAAACACGCCCATCAATCATCATCCACTTCAATTCAGCTCCACCACTGGCACAACACGAGCAGTAGCACAAACACTGATCAAACTCTCGGGGCGCGCCCCGCATACAGTACCTTCTCCAACACTCCTACTGTCTTCAGCTGCACAGTTTCCGCGGGATTCGAAGACGAAGTCCCGAGCTCCTCTTCTTCGTCCTGTATTTCCTTCATACTCTGCAAACCAGTCGGTTGGGCCTTCTTCGATCGAAACCTTTTATTCTTTGATTTCCCCATATTTCATTTGACATATGCAATCTCTTATCTTTTGCTCAAAAACACAATTGTTTTTCTCTCAAAGAACACGTCAGTGTCAAAATAACATCAACCATGTGGACAAGATGACCTTTGATCTGCCGACAATTAGATGTTATTCCAGTTGTTCTATCGATAAATATATCATACGCGAGCGGTAATGTCATTGTATACAGCTGTTTTTTACGCACAATTTCCTAGAAAGAGTCTACTCCGCCCATAGGGTTTTCTGCATCACGTTCATTTCCATGTTAACATGATCTGGAAATTGGCAGTCGCCGGTGGGAGGGATTGATGTAGATTGTGTCTGTTCGCGGTGCTTCAGTCAAGATCAGGGATCAGAATCGAGAATTTAACAACCAGGAAACATGTCTTCAGCTCTTGAGGAAATTCTGCTGAAACTCCTGGTGCCAGACAATGTGGTAATACAGCAGGTAAGACTCACATTTCGTGATGGACTGCATCAGATCTCAGTCAGACATCAGTGCATGCAATCCAGTGCCAACTTTTTTTCAGCCTTTCAGCTAAGTTCAGGGCAGGAAGAAAGGATTTTTGTAATGATGAACTTGAATATAAATTGTTGGTTGTTTGGTTATAAACTTGCATGAAATTTGATCTGTGTGAGTGATCAGGATGTCTTTATTTATTTTTATGACTCGCCTACAAATTTTTATTCTCCATTTTTTCTGTCAAATGTCTTGCTGCATGCCATTATTCCAAATCTACCTTTTTATTTTGCCCTTTATCATTTTTGGTGATATCCAGCTCGACTCCAAGCATGTCCATGGATGCATATGAAAGTATTACTGAATGGCACATTTAATATGTCACTGTGCCACTGTACTCTATACTCTATAGTTGTTGTTTGTGGGTCTAAGAATGCCAGGCTTTGATTGGCTTAATGATAATGAAAAACATGAAAATATAGCTGGGAATTTGAGAATATTAGTAGCAAGGCAGGGTAAGATTAAAGAACTTCTTTAGTTGGGTCTAATTGAGACTGTAGCCTGGAATGACAAGAACTATTTATGATAATACATTTTTGCATGCAATGATCATAGATATGCTTTTTTTTTTTTTAACTGTCAGTCAGACAAGAAGTTCTCATCCTTGTTTAAAATTTGTTTCTTTATCCTCTTATCTCCAACACCTTTCATCATTTCTCTTTTGTTGTTATGTTACATGATTTTGATATCTCATATGCTTTCATGGAATTGAGTATGCTATTATAGATAAAAGTTTGTAGACCTCTAGTTTTGAAAATGTTCAATGGTTATAGTTGAAAAGTGACACTTCTTTATATCATGGAGCTAGCTTTTCCTTTTTTCGGTGTAAGGCTGTTTCTATTTGTAGGCCTACCTAGCAGGCCTACATCCAAAACAGTTGTTGATAAATAATGATATTTTTTTTAATGTTACATGTGAAAATATTCAGCAACATAATTGTTTTTTCACTTTCCTGGCTTAGATTTGTGAAGGTCATCTTACTTTAAAAGCCTTTTGTTGACTAATTTATGTTTGAACTTTATGTAGAAGTCTTCTTCTCTCAAAATTAAAACATGTCATGAATACTATATTGTATGAGTTTTTTGTTTATTTTTTTTTAAAATAATCGTTAACCATCTTTATTCATCTTTCTGCTTTGATATTATAACTTTTTTTGATCTATATCCATCCAACACTAAAAGTTTTTAAAAATATTTACAATATATTTGCTTTTTGTTGTCATTCATATTCAATCCCAACCATAATTTTGGTAGAATTTTATTTTGCTTTTTCCCCCCTGACTCATTTTTGTTTCATTTTTATCCCATTTTCTCTGTCTTGTCAATTCTAATTTTGTTCTGATCCTTGACTGTTTTCTTTCTTCTTTTCTGTTTCTTGTTTCTTCATTTTGCTAATATCCTTGCAATTTTATAATTTTTTCCAACAATACCTGTTCATTTTCATTTCAACTATTCCAATCTCTCTTTTTCTCTGTTCCATAATTTCCCCATTCTTTCCAAAACCTTATTTTGTTATTATCCCATTTCTTACCTTATTTTGCTTATTTGTTTCTGTCCCATTCTCTTTCTATCTTTCTTTTCTTCTCTCTGTCTCTTCTCTTTGTCTCTTTTTGTCTTTCTATGTTTCTAATTGTCTCTGTCTCTCTTTTCTCTCTATTTATCTATTTTCATCCCTATCTTATCTCTGTTCATCTTCTTTACTTGATTCTCCATTACTCTCCCCTGCTTTTCTCTGAGTATTCTTTCATTCAATCCCACCCTATCCTTTGTACTTTTTCTTTATCACTCCTTCTCTTGATCCCTTTCCCTCTTTCAATTTCTCTGTTTGTTCCTCCTCCTCCTCCTCCTCCTCCTCCTCTTCCCTCCTTCACTGCAGGGCACTGAGGAACTCAAACAAGCGCTGAAGAGCCCTGGAGTCGTGCCAGAACTATGTTCTGTTCTTACGGGATCCCCAAACCCACAGGTATCGTTTATCCTTCCATTAACCTTCTCACTTCCTTCCGTCGTATCTTCCTGTCTTGCCCACAAGATTTGGGATAAGAAGCTCAGCCATATTTAAAGGGAAAACATTAATTTCATGAAACATTCTCCTCCAGCTCCCATTTAAAGACCTCTTCCCTGATCTGTAAAAATTGTAGAAAAAAAAAAAACTGTTCTGTTCTAACAGGTTCCCCAAACGCAGGGTATCGTTTAACCCTCCATTAACCTTCTCCCTTCCTTCCGCCCTATCTTCCTGTCTTGCCCACAGATTGGGAGAGAAGCTTGGTCACATTTTAAAGGGAAAACATTAATTTTATGAAACATTCTCCTCCAGCTCCCATTTAAAGACCTCTCTCCTGATCTGCAAAAAATGTAGAAGAAAAAAAACTGTTCTGTTCTAACGGGTTCCCCAAACGCAAGGGTATCGTTTAGCCCTCCATTGACTCCCTTCCTTCCGTCATATCTTCCTGTCTTGCCCACAAGATTTAGGAGAAGAAGCTTGGCCACATTTAAAGGGAAAACATTAATTTCTTGAAACATTCTCCTCCAGCTCCCATTTAAAGGCTCTTCCCTAATCTGTAAGGAATGGGGGGGGGGGGAACACATTCTGTTCTTACAGGTTCATTAAACCCACAGGTATCATTAGCCCTCAATTAATCTTTCGCCATATCTTCCTGTCTTGCCCACAAGAGTTGGAGAAGAAACATGCCACATTTAAAGGGAAAAATTAATTTCATGAAACATTCTCCTCCAGCTCATATTTAAAGAACTCTTCCCTGATCGTAAAAAATGTAGAAGAAAAAAAAACTGTTCTGTTCTTACGGGTTCCCCAAACGCACAGGTATCATTTAGTCCTCCATTCACCTTCTCCTTTCTTTCCTGTCTTGCCCACAAGATTTAGGAGAAGATGATTGTAAACCGGTATAGAAAACATAAATTTTTAACATTATATTTCTGCAGCTCCCATTTAAAGACGTTTTGAAAAGGATTGATCACTTTTATATTTGAAGGATGGCACATTGCACATTGTACAAGACTAAACAGTTTTCCACATGATATTAAGCCCCGAGTTGATATGCTTTTACAATTATCAAATTGTGTATAAAACGTTACAATGTTACTTCACCAAAGTTTCACTTTGGATGATCATGTAGTGCAGAAAGACAACCGTTGATGCTGAAAATCAATGCTGAAGTGCAGGGGGGGGGGGGTTGCGATTGTATACCTTATGTATTACCTTATGTATTACCTTTCATAGGCTTAACAGAGACAACAAATAGTTGAAAAGCCACTTTCCCCCTCTTTTATTATGAATATCAACAGTAAGGCCTGTGCTGGACTCTGCCTTTAATACATACGAGCTTGATTGTGGCAGGATGTGAAACCTTTATTTTTGATGACTTCATAAAGTTTTGGGTGAAGTGTTTTCCCCTCCCTCACTTTAACCCATTTGCTACATCCTCTCCAGAGATCTTTCATACAGATATTCGTCTTGAACAAATTATGAGGGCTTTTGTCATAAAATGACAAGCCAGTACCTGATTATCAGTATTACACTGTTGAGTTGAATGATGGTTGTCTTAGTTTTATGACTGCTTTACGCATGCAACTTGAAACAATGTTTCTTTAAGTCACTATTCCAAAGCAATATCTTTTGTCATTCAATTTTATTTATGATAATTCTGCCGTACTTTGACAAAAGGAAGCACCTGACAAAAAGTATTTTCTCTGTAAATGAGGAAAATGTATCCATCATTTACATTGGTGTCAATGTAATCTTGCGATGTCTTACTTTGTATATTTTTAAGCTGGATAAATTTTTATAACTGAAATTTGGCCAGGAGAGAGATGACCCTAAAAGAAATATCAAAATATCAAAAACTCAATATTAATTGACATGTCACTTGCTTCCTTTTTTCAAAGTAGGGCAGAATTGTATGGATGCCTTAAATACTTTAAAATCAAACTTTACAAATCTGATTTGAAAACATTTGGAAATTTTACTTTATATTCTTCACATCAAAGACAAAATTTAATATTTTATTAAACTTATTAGCTTCATGTTCCAATTGTCATACAAGTATAAATTTTCACTGGATCAGGGATTTTAGATATTTCATTACATCTTGAAAAAAGGATGAATTAATGAAGTGGTGATTTTATGCCAAATTTAATTTTTAAAAGTATAAAATTATAAAACTCAAGTTCATTTGTGATACATTTAGTCCAAATACATTCATGCAAGCTATAGATAGTCTTGTATTTTGCTGGAAGGCAATTTTGTCAATCCTGTAACTCTTGTCATGGGGACAGATTCATAAAACTACACCATCAGCTAGGAGGCTCTGTACTGTACCTTTTCAGTATTTGTCACAGCCAGTTAGAAGCTGTAATAGGCCTTATTCAAGATGCATTATTTCATCCAATAAGAGTGTCTAATTAGAGTCAGTACTTTCAGATTTCACAAGCCCTTGGTGTACTAGGAAGCTAATGTTTGAGCTGTTCAGTAACCAAAGTCAGATACATGTAGAAGCAAGAATATGCTTCACTTGAGACACATTACATTATTTCATTTTTTAGTATCCAATTACAGTCTGTGATGGCAGACTACATACCCCTGATTGCACTTGGAGACTATGTACTGTAGCTCGTCAGTATTTGACACTGCCAGTTAGAAGCTAGACTATGCTTTACTTAAGACACATTAAAATTCTCAATCAGAGTATGTGGTTATAGACTAGACAAGCCCTGGATGCACTTTGGTTAGGCAAGTTGCACTCTATTGAGTCATAACTATAATGGAAATGTTTTCTGACAACCACTCCAAGTGACATTAATCACCCGT
This sequence comes from Paracentrotus lividus, assembly GCA_940671915.1. NCBI lineage: Eukaryota > Metazoa > Echinodermata > Echinoidea > Camarodonta > Echinidae > Paracentrotus > Paracentrotus lividus. Next base: position 4,677,268 of record CALNVZ010003014.1, on the reverse strand, counting down.
TACAAAAGCACCAGAATCCAAGTGCAAAGCATTAAGAATGTTGATGGGATACATGTGCACTCATTACTCACCAGACAGACTCTGACACCCCTCTTTTTCTCTCTCCCTTTCAATCTCTTCGACTCCCCCATCTTCTGCGGGGCACTAGGTTCGACAGTTTGCAGCTGTGCTACTCAGACGGCTGGTCCGAAGATGGAAGAAATTCTCTCCAGATTTTCACAATAGGTAGGACATCCTGATTACTGAGCCTAACAGATGCAATCTCAACCAAACGATTGCCTGTTTTCGTTCGGACATCAGAAACAGTTCTTTTTATCAGGTCAAGTTTCATTTGAAGTTAATTTGAACAAAGACTGCCCAAACTAGGGCACATCCTTTTTTTATTTGATGAATTGCCAAATTGACATTGAATTGAAACCCTGTCTTCTTGAATTATTCTTTACTTTAATCCCTTGCACAATATGCTACTCATCTTTGAATTCATTGTCCCTTCTTCTGTTCTGCTTGTATTTCAGCCTGAAACAAATTTCATTGCAAGTTTTGCAACATGAAAATGAGTAAGTATACAATAAAATACTAAGAAACATTTAGACCATTTATCTCATAATTTCATAGTAACGGACACCTGTCAACTGTATCCTTTCTATTGTACACAGCTTTTACACTACAGACATTTCATATTGAGACATCCATGTTCACTGCTAGTCTTCTATGATAAGCCAGAGACATCTTATTTCTCTTATTTCAGTATAAAGATATAAGTCCTGTGGGGTGTAACACAAAGACTTACGATTGATTAAAAGTTACAATTGATTTTTTCTCGGTAGCCTCATTCGAAAACCAGGTACAGTCATGGATTAGGATTTGGATATGATTAAGAGTATGGTTAGGTCTAGGGTTAGGATTAAGATCATGAACTTTGGAGCATCCTGTCCATCAGTCGTAACTTTTAATCAATCGTAAGTCTTTGAGTTACACCCCACTAATGGCCTATCCCGGTAGTCGAAAGTTAACTCTGTGCTGGAGTAAAGGTCGCCAAGGCACGTACATGTACAGTGTATCATAGTCTCAATTCCAAGAACCCATGTGCCAAACACAAACATAATCTAATCCCCAGTGGGATCATCTTTACATCAAACAACAATTGGATGATTCATGATCAAGGGGTGGGGTGGGTTGAGATTGATTGTCATGTATACACTTCAATGTATTTCCTCATTTGTAATAATGTGGGGTGACATGCTTCCGAGCAACAGCTATTTTATTATGCTTTTGTCACCCCTGACCAACATGTAGCACTGTTCATTTCTCTCTTGTAATCTTTCTGTTTGTGTTTTTGTATAATTATGTCATGATTTTTCATTGTATTTCATCTCTTGTATTGTATTGTATAAAACATGTATTCTTTTTGGTCAAATAAATAATAATAATAATAATAATAATAAGGTTGAATGAGCTCTGTTCTGGTGGTATCTCACTTGCCATGAGATGGGATTTGAGACAGGTTTGAGACTAGTCACGGAGACGTCTCAAAGACATCTCCTGAGTCTCTGAGATATCTTATGAGTCACAGGAAAATCAAACGTGTTTGTATCTATTAGATTTTTATCCGTTTTTATCTCTGAGACTACGAGTCTCGTAGACGTCTCGGCGAAGTGAGATACCACCTTTACTTTGTTTGGAAGATTAAAATGAAAAAGGGAAGAATCTTATTTGAAATAAATGTAGGAGGAATTTAATTGAATGGACAATCAAAATTATGCTGCTTAGGTGCATGATATATTGTACAGGTGGAGAATCATATTTTTATAAAGAAATTGTTTTAATAATTCCTAAATATTTTCTTTGGGGCGGGGATGGTTAGACAGTTCTAAGTAAGCCAGTTCCACAACCTGTATGCTCAAATTGCCTTTCAACCAAAGAAGGTACTAGTACATTATACAGGAATCTAATGACTGGAGTAAACAAAATATGCTATTATCGTTTTCCCCTCAATTTCAGGAGAGTTGTTCGAAACAGTGTGGCTCAACTGGCAGCAGCCATTGCGCGCTTTGAGCTTGCAGACCAGAAATGGCCAGAGATATTACAGTACATACAGGAGGGGGCAGCTAGCCCCAATCCTCAACAGAGAGAGGTATAATTTTAAAAGTGAACAGTTATTATTTGAAAGAAACGCCATCACTTAGTTTTCACAGGCATTTTTAACCAATGAACTCTTCGTACATGTTGGCGTCAATAATTTGATATTGTTAACATCTTTATGTTTTTTTTAAAGCAAACACGGCCACACTTATGTATTTCGTAATGTAAGGAAGATTTTAGGATTTTGATTTTGAGCTGTACTCAAAATATAAAAGGGTATCTCCTTATGAACTTCTCCCAAGCACACTGCACATCAAATAAAAAACAAATATTGTACACTAAATTGAATGGTTGTCATCTCAAGAACGGATAGAAATTAGCATTGCAGGGCTCTTTTTGCATTCGCTCTTATCAGACCAAGATTCAAATCTCAGTCATATGGATTGTGATGTTAAAGGTTTGTTTCAGGGCGTACATTTGTAAATAATGAATGACCTATCCCTTTAATTCCAGCTTTCAAGTCTACTACTCAGCTGTATTGTCAGTACATCTGCTAATCATTTACGGCCATTCTACAAGGGACTTTTCCACATGTTTGATACCATGCTCCAAGATACACAGAGTAAAAACGTTCCATTCTATGCAATAAAGTAAGTAGTAGCTCATTTCTTTTAGTCATAGACATCTCTAATGCAGCCCTTGGACATCAATTCGCATACAGATTCTTAAAGAGAAATTATTTTTACTTTAGGTTTATTGATCGGTTGCACGGTCTGCTTATGAATGATGATAAAGTCAGAAAATTTCTCTGAGCCAGCGGGATTCGAACAAGTAACATCTGCAATAAAAAAGTATATATGAATTATTACAAAAATGTTGGAAGTCTCTTTGTTTTGACTCCTTCATATGCAGGGTCCCACATAGGATGATAGGCTAAACCAACATTTAGAGATTTGTAAACCGCAAGAGAGATTCAGGATGTACTAGATGTTAACTAGATGTAGCCATTTACTCAACAAAGTAACAGTAACTGACATGGGTGAATGGAATACTATTACTGCACCGCTGGACAATTTTTTGAGACATTTGCCTAATTTCATTGATCTCTGAATCACCACACAATCCCTCTGCCCCCTTTCCACTTACACAAAGCTCAACTTAGCCCAGCGACAGTAACATCCATGACATTGGCGCAATTAGTTATTTATTTCTTTAATAAACTTTCATTCCAGAACAATGACAGCCTTGGTCCACTACACAGGAACAGATGAAATCGTAAGTCATCTGAAACTTTAGCTGAAATAAACAGAATGTATCATTATAAGAAACTATTAACAAATCGACTAAAGATATGTTCCTTACTGTTAAAATATCAATTGTGTACCAAAATACTGCATACTTCTTAATAAATGATTGTGAATTCTTCAAAGTTAATTTTGTGTAAATACTCTCAGTTCTGGCCATATATAGATAGGTTCCTGTCCCAACATAGCCGAATAAGCAGGTTGTATGTGTAATTTAATCCACATTAAAATTTGAATGTTAAATGGACCTGCTGATATTATTGCATTATTCATTGTCCTAGCAGCCCCTGTTCAGACCTTTAATTCCCAGGGTCCTGACTGATTTAACCCACATTAAACTTTGAATGTGAATGGACGAGATGATAACAATGCATTATTTATTGTCCTAGCAGCCCCTGTTTAGACCTCTAATTCCCAGGGTTCTGACTGTGATTGGTCAGCTGTTGGTACGAGATGAAGACCAGGGTTGTGAAGCTATGGAGGTCTTTGATGAGCTGGTCGAATGTGAATTATCTGTCTTTAAACTTTAAATGTGAATGGACTAACTGATAATATTACTTTATTCATTGCTCTGACAGCCCCTGTTGAGACCTCTAATTCCCAGGGTCCTGACTATAATTTAATCCACATTAAACTTTGAATGTGAAAGGACCAGCTCATAACATTGTATTATTCATTGTCCTTTCAGCCCCTGTTCAGACTTCTAATCACCAAGTTTCTGACTAATTTAATCCACATTAAACTTTGAATGTGAATGGACCAGATGATAACAATGCATTATTCATTGTCCTAGCAGCCCCTGTTCAGACCTCTAATTCCCAGGGTCCTGACTGTGATTGGTCAGCTGTTGGTACGAGATGAAGACCAGGGTTGCGAGGCTATGGAAGTCTTTGATGAACTGGTTGAATGTGAAGTGTCTATCATCGTCCCTCATCTTAAAAGCGTCTTGGAGTTCTGCTGTCAAGTGAGTGCTAGTAATGCCTTTTAATAATTTGCATGCTACAGGGTGCATTAATAGTTGAACAAAACAACAACAAAAAATTGAACAACATTACAAATCAGCAGTGCACCATTCATGGTCGAAAATGTAAGCCTGATTATACATTGATTGTCTTTAATTCCCTACTCCTCTTAGATATGACAAATATTTGCTCGTAAATCTTCTAAAGTGTTTTCATGATATTGAGATTTGTTAAGTTCCTTTGTCTTTCTGTTAAGCTCACAAAGCTACCCTGCAACATGAGCATGCATTCATTATGAACATGCCATAAAACACTGCAGCTGGAGTTCATTATGGCAGTAATAATGATGTCTTCCTGTTATTGTCATCCATACAACTCACTCTTTCTCTCTCTCTCTCTCTCTCTCTCTCTCTCTCTCTCTCTCTCTCTCTCTCTCTCTCTCTCTCTCTCTCTCTCTCTCTCTCTCTCTCTCTCTCTCTCTCTCTCTCTCTCTCTCTCTCTCTCTCTCTCTCTCCCTTCTCTTATTCTCCCTTCTCCTCTCTTCTCTTCTTTTTCAACCCCCTTACCTTGTACCCACCAACCCCACTTCTCTTCTATTTTTTTTCCTCTGCTCTTCTTTTTTCTCTTCTCTTTTCTTCTTTTCTCTTCTACCTTCTCCCTCATCCTCATCGCCCTGTTCCCCACTCCTCTTCTCTTCCTTCTTCTCTTCTGTTCTCTTCTTTTTACTCTTCTCTTCTCTTCTCTCTTCTCTCTCATCCCCCTTGCCCTGTCCCCCACGAACCCCATTTCTCTTATCTTTTGTTCTCTCATCTTTCTCCTCTCTTCTCTCTTCTCACTCATCTTTTCTCTCTCTTCTCTTCTCCATCTTCTCCTCCCTTCTCTTTTCTTCTCTCTTCTCTATTTTCCCTCACCCTCCTCGCCCCCTCCCCCACCAAACTTGCTTCTCTTCTTTTTACTTTTCTTCTCTTCTCTACCAAAACCTACCCCATCAATCCTTTTGTTAGGTAGCCAGTAATGGAGGTCTTGGCAACAATGCCCGCGTCAAAGCCCTGTCTTTCATCAGCTGGTTAACAAAGTTAAAAAAGAAGGTATGTGTCACCCCCGTCACTCTCGTAGTCCCCCTCTCCTTGCCCTTTCTCGAGGGCTCATTGTCATTGTTACTCGCTAAACGGCCCATTCTCATGTTTTTCCACTCAGGCTACTCATGCTGGTAAGTGTGGTTTTGGATGATCCCTTGAGTCCATAAAATGTGCAGGTTTCACAAGAAATAGGTGAATCATGCCATGTCTCATCATTTTTCCAGATTGTATGTTTTGTTGCTCAATGCAGGAACTCTGCTATATAGATGTTGGTTTTAGTGAATGAATTGTAATTCATGATGTTCTTGAAGTCTAATCATTACTTTTATATTGTATTATTCCAAATTGATTGAGGGATTTAAATTATCTATAAATGTAAGCACATTTGGAGATGTGCAAGTGTCAATAAAAGTGTGGTTGCTTTTGTGTACATATTTAGATTTCATTTAGATTATGCCCAGATACATGTATGAGTGGGTTGGTAGGAATTGTGGGCAAAAGTTAATGATACGGCTTAAGCTTTGTGTTAAGTGGGTTTAGGCAGTTTAAACATGTCATTCAAGTGTTCAATCATTGACAAAAGGTTAATGAAATAATTTATTTATAAATTTGTTGCTGTTTTCAATACATTTAGAAAGGGATTCAGCAAAAATGTTTTCTTTCTCCTGGCTTACTTTTCATTTATCCTCACCTATAAACAGCAAACTAATTACATCTTCTGCATAAAATTTGTATATTTTAAATATAATTGTGTTTCAAACATATCTTTTAAACATCTGTCATTAACAATTAGTTAAAGTTTCTGGTTTTAACTTTGATTAATCTTTCTTTATCTATTTCAGACCATTTTGAAAAACAAGTTGGTGATGCCAATCTTGAACATTCTTTTTCCCATCATGTGTGCGCCCTCAACGAGAGACGAAGAAGAGGAGGAAGAGGATGAGAACGGGGAGGAAGCAGAATCTTCATCACCATCATCATATGCTGCACAGGTATTAACAAAGAACACCATTTCGTTAAAAATCATTAAATGGAACAAACACAAAACTGTTGTCATGTGCTGCACAGGTATAGTCAAATTCCCTAGTGTCAATATTGAGAAAGACATAGGACCAATATGCCAGAAAAAACACATTTCTCATTTCACAAAAAAAATAAAATATGAACAAATGGTTAGCATTATTACCATTAATGATCAGGAAGAATTTTCGTGATTGCGTGGTTGATGACTGAGATCTCCCCCCCCCCCCCCCAGGGGGCTATGCTATATCAAAATGGTTCAAGGGTTTTTTCACAAAGTCATTTGTAAAGTTTTGTTTTTAATGACTTAACAAATAACTGAAACATGTTATTTGTGGCTATACTAATCACCATGGTTAATGATTTGTGGCAAGAACTGATCATCAGTTGTTTGTAAAGTCATTTGTAACTTACGACCGACTTGGTGAAATTCAGCCCAGGATGATTAGGGTTAACCCTGTGCATTCCTTTTGTACATCAGATTTACATGACAGTTCGGAAACCACATTTCTTTTAGCTATTTAACCAATTTTACCCAGTCTCCCATTGTCTATACAAATTTACTTTATAAATATTATTTATTCTTCGTTTTCTAGCAAGTAATATATACAGGTATTCATTTATTTATTTATTCATATTTGATAGGTTTTAGACACCATGGCACTGCATCTTCCGCCTGATAAGCTAGTACCCAACCTGCTCAATTTAATACAGCCAGCCCTAGCGAGTGAAGACCCATATCTCAAAAAGGCTGGACTCGTGAGTCTAGCAGTCCTGGCAGAAGGATGTGCAGATTATGTTTGTAAAAAGTAAGTTTTCGTCAAATAAAAGGTTTGTATCAAATGATATCTGGTGTTAACTATAATATGTGCTTATCCAGAAGAAGAACGGGATTTCACACCTAAGATTTTGCAAGAAAACATTGTCTTTGCAATAGCATTAAGAAAAAGTAAGAACGAAAAATCTGCAAACATGATGAAATGATTCATTTTGGAAAACCTAGGAAAACTATTCCCCATCTCTCACTTCTCTCTCACACATCCAATTCAAACAGTGGGAAATATGTTTGGGAAAGCTCAAACAAGGCTTTCCCGAAACAGGGTAGACATACAGTTACCCCACTTTAACATTTCAGATTTGTGTCCTCGGCCAAACAGGGTTTTGGCGGCATGAGGGAAAGAACTGAGTAGGCCATCATTCTACTTACTAGCATCATTGATGGCAATTTCTCTATGATACCTTTCAAGTGGTTTATGCATGGAAGCAGTCTTGAAGGAATTTCTCTCAAGTATCCATTGTCTGTCGATCAGTATACACTCTGCCCTCGTTTTAGTATTTCTACCCCAATTGTCTGCACTTGAATCTATCCACATTTTCACCTGCAACGATGATATATCACATTGTATCACTGTCACATAATTGGTTTACATCCATTTGGTCTACTAACAATCTGGTCTACTCTTGGCCTAATACATAACTGGACTAATTCTCACTTGGTCTAATTGCCAATTCATCTATAACCAATTTTTCAAATTTCATTTTGTCTAATTCCTAAAAGAAGATTTCGTCCATTACAGTTTGTTATGTACAGGTAATTGACCAAGTGGTGTTAGACCAAGTGGATATTAGACAAAATGATAAATAAATAGGCGAATTGGCAACTATACCAAAAAGGTAATTAGACCTAAAGGTAGAGGAAATGAAATTAGCCAATGAGGGATGAGATCAAATATGCATTAGTCAAAGTGGGTGCAGACCAAATGGCAGTCTACCACATAATTTCCCTTTTAATACTCTTTCCAGGCACCTTGAACAGTTCCTAGAGAGCATCTGCAACGGCATCCGTGACCCTCGCCCTGTGGTCTACAATGCTGGCCTGTTTGCATTGGGTCAATTCTCAGAACATCTTCAACCTGAGATATCACGTTACCACAACCAACTCCTTCCCCTTCTCTTTGGGTATCTCGCTCAGATGACTTCCCAGAATGCTGAGCAGAGGCCAAAGGGTATTACAAGGATATACTATGCCCTGGAGATGTTTTGTGAGAACTTAGGTATGGATTGTTTCCTGGTGCTTCATCTTTTTTTTCTTCTTTTTTTTTATAATATTTTCCCATTATCCATGGTTGAATTTTTGTATTGGAATGTCATGTTACGATGGGTAGTTGGCATGACACCACAAGAAAGCAAAGAGTACTTTATGTTATGCATTTCTTTGTAGAATATTTTATTTTTCCCCAAACTAGCTTGGTGTGATTTGAATTTAGAACACCCATATCACAGGTGTATACATGTACTAGTTTGGAACTTGAAATATAAATCAGTACAGAAGAAAACAAATTGCACAAGGATATAATTTGAAGGATGTGTAGCAAGTATATAACAAATTGTTTCTGTTTGTATTATCCGATTTGTATTTCAGGCACAGAGCTTGTTCCCTATTTACCTACTCTAATGGGTCATTTACTGACCATGCTGCAGAATGCACAAGATGTTCACATCACTGAACTAGCCATAAGTGCTATTGGTAAGCTTTTATTATGCAAACGATATCTACATGTATCTATCGTGTAATAATAGTAATTCTAAATACAAAATTAGTTTCATTTGTTTTGACAAAGCATTAATGTACATTTTGCCACATTTACCAATGAGGAAATAGGTGCCTGTAAAGATTGCAGTAGGCAAAATGTGCCTGCTGAATTCCCTGCATGCATGAATATGAATGTTACAAAGTGTGACACAAATGCTCTGTAAGTAGTAGTAAGTGGAGATAGTGGATGTTTGTGTGTGGGGTTGAAATCTAGTGACAAAATAAGAATGAAATTGTTTAGCATGTTGAATAAAATATATTTACACCAAGTACTTAGCACTGGGATGAGGTGTCTATCTTTTACTTTCCTCATGTGCTGTGGGTCTGAAATAAATAAAGTGTAGCAAATTTTTTTTGACATCAGATTTTCTCAGTCACTGTACTCAAAGATGCATTAATATACAAGTTTCCTCACTGTATCATTTGAAAGAGCCTTAGGCAAGTTTATCTTAAACTTGTAATTTTGGTAATATGCCCATTGCATCTGCACAATAAGCCTTATTTTAGCATTCTGTTGGGGTTTTTTTCTGCGATGCACTTTATAGATTTAATGTTTTATTATTATTATTGATATTTTTATGATTCAGGGGCTGCAGGAAATGCTGCATCTGAACACATGCTGCCCTTCTTTCACCCAATCATGGAGCAACTGAAACACTATCTCACCAACGTCCATTCAGGAGACTCACTCATATTACAGATACAATCAATAGGTACATTTTCTTTGTTTGTTTTTTGGTTAAGGCTGTTATTAAAGTCTACCCTATTATTCCCAGACGGTTGTTTTGTAATTAATGGATCATTATTAATCCATACATATTATTATTTTTGTCTAATTATGTTTATGTTTCATCATTCCATTATTTTATTTTTTTTAATTTTATTTATTTATTCATTTCCAGGCAAGAAAAAAAAATTCATACAGAACTTATCAAGAGAAAAGAGATTAAATTTATATCATAAAGTAGAGAAAAGTTATATACCAGCCAATGGTTTAGGACATCCTTAAAGAATTAACAATTAAAGTCGAGAGGTTTTCCCGATTTGCTTTATTGTATTTTGTATGTGAAATTACCATGCTGCATCTTAGGGGTGGTTTGGGAGAACACAATCAATTTTCTATATTAAAAAGTTCCATACAGTATTTATTTATTTCATACTCCTGTCAGGGGTATTTTGCCCTTGGTAATCTCTAAATTTGGCTTTTGCATCAAAGGTATAATATCCACTCCCAAAACCCTTGGTGTTATATCCAGTATTTATTTCATTCATCTTTCGCCATTTTCAGATACATTGGGAGTTCTAGCGAGGAAGATTGGTAAAGAGAACTTCCTGCCCTTGACGGAGGAGTGTATTCTATTAGGTCTGAAGCTTATTGATGAAGTAAATGATCCTGATCTTAGAAGATGCACGTAAGTAAACTCAGGATGACCACTTGAACCTATTGATGAACATCAGGGTTCGTGGAAAGCAGGGAAAAGTCAGAGAATTTTGTTAGCCCAATATACTGTACTCGTGGAAATATTCGCGGTACATTAATTTTTTGCGGATTTCGCACAAAGATCGGCAGGCACGAATTTAAGAACACGCGAACATATGAGCATGCCATGTTTTGTATGTTTTAAATGTGTTGAATTGGCTTCTTATGTAAATGCAGAGCGAATTTAAGAACCTGTGAATATGTTTTGAGGAAGCTCAGCGCGAAAAAAAAGAGCAAATACAGAAGTGAGGACCCTGATATATTCCTTCTCAAATTTATTAGAGCTTTTAAAGAGGTGTGTAATCTTATATACATATAGGTCACAAAGATTGAATTACTGCAGTGGCACTAACGTCCTTCTGCAAGTGACTGATTTACAATTTTTTGTTGACTAAAACTGAACATGTATGCCCTTGGACTTATATCCATGGGTAAGAATGTTTGTTTGCTTTTGGGCAGTTTAACTGGAAAGCGCCATATAAATACCAGATATTATAATTATCATTATTATGTGTTTTTACTGTATTTGTTTTGCATTTTTGCAGGTATAATCTATTTGCATCCATTGCATCTGTATTAGAAGAAAACATGACAAACCATCTCCCTGTCATCACACAACTCATGTTAGACTCATTACGATCAACCGATGGAGTTGTAGTAAGTATTAAGAAGGGTGTCATATGTATCGGATTATGAAAATGTCATAGTCCTCTGGTTTAATAACTTGGCTGTGCATGCAAAGGACCTTGGTTTGATCCCTTGGTTCTCACTTGTTCCATACTGTAAGATTTTTATTGCTTCTTTCCACACAGTTTCCTGGTAGAATTTTAAATTCATTATGCTTTGATAAATGTGTGCACATCATTGGTGCCTCTGGTGCTCCTTAGGTAGTGGAGAATATGCACAGTTGTGTATGTAACTGATGTAATGATACAGAGCAATTAGTGAGTGCTGTGCAAATCTAAAAGATTTGATATTACACAAATCCTCCCAAATGCGTATTCTTTTCAACCCGCCCAATTTCGATGAAGAAGAGATTCAAGTACATTGCCTGTTTGAGGATGCCTTAGTTATTTTAATGGCTCAAGTGATATGGCAGAGTTCATTTATGTAGGGAAATTTTTTCATATCTTATTGACAGGGCATATTTAATATCATGTCTCAATTGTTGGTGAAATTACCTTTCATAATATCAACCATCTACATCATTGTCTAATCACTTTTTTCCATCCCCCCCCCCTTTCCATCCAGGCCCACTTTGATGAGGAAGAGAGTCGAGTCCAGTGCTTGTTTGAGGACATCAATTTCAACTGCTCAGATGATGTGGCAGAGTACATTTGTTTATATTTGGCATATGTTAATATTAACCATGCTTTGTCTAATCGCTATATCCCATCCCCCCTCCCTTTCAGCCCCACTTTGATGAGGAAGAGAGTCGAGTCCAATGCTTGTTTGAGGACATCAATGGTAATGGTACAGAAGGTGATGAGGATGTCTCAGATACGGAAGATGAAGACGAGGACGACGATGAAATTCAAGGGTGAGATCAACAAACCTCAGATTTTAAATCTAACAAAAGAATTTCTATTCTTGTATGTATACCTAACGATATCAACAATAAGGATGCCATGCATAACAATTCTACGCTCCAACTTGGTTGTTGTTTGGCGTTTGTTGCAAAATTCAAAGCATATACCAGTCAAGCTAAAGTTGCGCTGCTTGTGATATTTGCAGTAAAATCTCAAGCTGTTATTCAAATTGAATTGATAGCTCTTAAAGCGAGAGCGAACTGACCAACACTCTCATTGACTGTGTTATAAATAGCTAGTCATAAAATATACCTTTTTAGATTACTATTAATAATGCGGTGAATGAATTAGTCTATAATCTGGTTTGCATAGGGAAACTAAAATATTTTGAGGGGAAAGGGATTTGTTTTGCTACTTGGTAACATAATTATCGCAGTATTAATGTATTGAGTATTGAATTAGTGTGTTAGCATTAAATTGGGCCTATATTATAAGGCTACACTGCTCAGAATGTTGCATTATGGGTTATGAACCAGGGCAGATTTGAGTAGTTGAGGACCTGAGGTGGTGCTGTACAAAACTACTGGTTCATATTGGCTTTGAATCAAATACAAATCATTTTATTTTGTCTTTATATGAATAAAATATAAAGAATGCCATGCATAACAATGTTATCCTCCAGCTTGTTTAATAGAGGTGTCATGTGAGGGTTAGGGTTAGGTAAAGTGTTTAGTCCAAGGCCGAATATAGTTATTTGATTTTTTTTCAGTAGTGGAGATGCATACCTGTCAATTCCATGCAAAGGGGTAGCACTTGATAATGATGATTTCTATTAGAATGGAATGGAATGAAGTTTGATTTCCTATTTATTGTTTCTGTTCAGGTACAATGTAGAGAATTCATACTTGGAAGAGAAGGAAGATACCTGCAATGCAATGGCTGAAGTAGCTTTACATACAAAGTAAGTTATCCTTTCTTTTCTCCTTCCTCCCTTCCCCACCTGTTTTTATTCTCTTCGTCTCTTCTTATCAATCTTCAGAGCTGCCAAGTATTATATGAGCTGAAATGTTTGTGACGGTGCTATTTTCATGAAATTCACGAGTCAATCTTCATGAAAATTTTCCACTATATAAGGCTTAATATCATAATAAAACATCACCAAAATTGCGATATTTTTGTTATCAATTTAACAACCTAATTCAATATCACAGAAATATCTGCACCCAAAATTTTGCCTTATGTATTAGTGCAGATTTTTAGTAATTTTAGTAAAGACATTTGAGAAGAACACTTATAGTTTCATACAAATTATTGATTTCCAAATTACTATGCATGTATTGGCATTGTTACATACAGAAGACATATTCTGCAAGAGTACCATGTTTCTTATGCACAGATTTCATTGTGAAGTGTATTCTTCAATGACATGTTTTAAAGTAGATATGGCTATTTGTGCCCAATTTGATAAGGGAATATTTGCTTATGATTGCAATCCAATTTCCCTTCATTTGTTTCCTACTTGTGTCATGCACAGGGCAGCCTTTCTCCCGTACATTGAAGAATGCTACAATGAGGTATACCGGCTCATGGACTACCCTGCTCCTGGTATACGTAAGGCAGCTACAGTGTGTTCAGGGCAGCTATGCTGTACGCTGGGTCAGTGTGGCAACATGTCTGTATCGTCACAATCAGATGGTATGTTGTTAGGTGTAACAGTTAAGATATTGTGATAGAGTAGTTTAATTTATCATAATTATTCTTAGTTGTTCTGCCTTTGGGGTAGGTCCACACACTATAGCCAAATTGTCAGTTCCTTCTCTACACCTCTTGATCTTCTGCCTTTCTATATCATAGGTCAAGTAACTCTCCAGATGACCAGACAATAAACCAGTTTGCCAGCATCCTTTCTCCTGATTTCTCATATTCCAAATATTGTCACATAATTATAGAAATGAATTAATGGAATGAAAAATATTCAGCATTTATATGAGCTGAGCAATATAAAATTATGCTGAGGTTTGTGCGCACCGGATCTTCAATGGAAAAGCGTTCCATCAAACTGAAATGGATGATATTAATCATTTTTTCCTGCACTAGATGTAGTATGTATGTATAAAATTATCAAAACTATCAAACAAATTTGGCCTTGCCCATTATGTTATCTTTATTTTTCTTTCTTAACACTTTGGCAGTCTTATCTGAGATGCTGGAGCAGGTTGTACCACACTTTGTTGAGAACATTGACTCCGACAGTGAGCGTTCTGTTGTCATAACAACATTAGAAGGTATGAAGGAGTTATTAGATGCCATTGGTCCTGAGGTTGTCAAACATGCTGAGTTCTTCAGTGCTATTACAGGGTCCATCAAGAATGTTCTACAACAGAAGGTGAATTGAATCTATAGTTCTTTCTTGCAAAAAGTGTTTTGGTATTCATTATTTTAATATTTGAAGACAAAATGCAAACAAATCTTGTAAATTAACAGCTGTATCGTAGAGGGAAATACCATTGATTAGTGTCTGAAGATAACTAGAATAAAGCATATTTTCTCAAAAAATTTCTTCTCTAGATTTCAACTTCCATTAGAAAATGTTTCAAATTTAATTGTTCAATTTGTTGTTTGTTTTGTGGCTCTTGGAGGCCAACAACTGCTATGACCTTGAGGCTGAATATCATGTTTTGAGGTCCCATTGAGCACATACAAACAACTATGCCTTCAACAGCAGTCAATACTATTATTAATGGTAGCATCAAAGTACTTATCAACGTATCAAGATTATAACAACCCCCATACAGAGACCACATTCAGATTTCTAGCTAACCTGCAAAGACGATGCACGTTAAATAAATCCATCAATTCACCAGCTTAGCTCAAGATAGTAATTAATTTCATTCCCCAACTGTATTTTGCTTCTGCCTGTTCATGTTCTTGATCCAGACTGCTTGCCAGGATGAAGATGAGGAAGAGGAGGAGGATGATGAGGGCGAACAGGCAGAGAAGGATGCGATCCTTGTGGAATGTGCAGGAGATCTCATACCTACTTTGATCAAGGCATTGGATGGCAAGCAGGATGTGGCGGCTTCCTTGGTGACTGAAATGCTACCTCTCTTGGTGGTCAGAACGGTAAGATAGAGACTTCGCTAAAAGAAATAATCCTTGCCCTTTTTATATAACATTTGCTTACTTTGAGGGCCAATTTTGCAAGGCCATCCCCTTAAATAGGTTGTTTAATTTAAACTGATGCACATTGCATTCTTAAGTTGACCTATGAATTTGTAATATCAATTTCAATTTAATTTACATTCCATTAGATTTTATCTCTTTGAAAAATGATACATTGTAATGGGACAAATCATGCAACACTCAGAAATTAATAAAAGGATATACAGAGTTAAGATAAGCATTGAATGACAGGGCTGTCAAATGATCTATCCAACATTAATGATAAAAATTATATTTGGTTTGGGACAATGTTCAGAAAATTTATCTGCTTTTGCATCAATGTCATACAATTTAATGTGTAAATTTGAATATCAGGAAAACAAGACATCATTCAATCGGCCAGAAATTGCATCCTAAAGCATCTTTTTCTCCTTTTTTTCTAGAAAAAGAACTGTCCTTCTTCTGACAAGTCCTTTGCTTCTGGCATCTTGGCTGAGACCGTCTGTGCCATGAGGAGTGGAGTCGTACCCTTTGCTGAAACCTTCCTATCCATCTTTATTCGCTTGACCCAAGATAGCGATGAAGAGGTCCGAAGCAACGCTGTCTTTGGTCTTGGTGTCCTAGCTGAACATGGTTCAGAAGCACTCTACCAGTATCCTTTCAAGTGATTTTACACTGCACTTACCTACATTTACCTATCAGGTCAGCTAATCTGCCAAGACCAAGTATCAATCTTCCAGTTATTCCTGTCAAGCGTACAGTTTTTGAACACATTTGTCTCTTCTACTCCAGCATCACTTTTCAAAATGTTGAGATAAGATTTGTGCTGTCTTCCACGTCCACGTCTCTATGCTTTGATCCCGACATAAGACCATCCAGCTGCATTCTTTGTGCTGTTTCTTTTTCCCCTAATTTATGATGCCAGCTCTGGTAAAAAGTGTTCTACACACTAGTAAAGATGCTTACCTTATTCGTGACTGCAATCCTTTATCCGATAAACGCAACAAGCCAACCAACATGCATAACAACTATCTTGTATTCCAAGTCAGAGTAAACTTTGAATCTCTTTTCAGGAGAGCAATAGCCAACTCTGTCATGGGAGGGGGGCGGACAAGTTTTTCCACTTTTGCACTCCAAATATTTTAGTGGGTAAAGGGAGATACAGACATTAAAAGTATTGAAAAACTCAGGACTGTAATGCAGGTGACGGAGGGAATATGTTTGTGTCACCCGAGAAGGCATTAGCTCAGAATCCAGACAACGTTCTCCTCGACCTAGTAGTAGTAAGGTACATGTAGTACATAAGACAACAAATTTAAGTCTTTCCTGAACATCCATCTAACCCCAGACATTTCCCAAGCCTTCTTCAGATTCTTTCTGGTGTAATGGGTAGAGAGGCCAATGGGCGTGTCATTGATAATGTCTGTGCCAGCGTGTGTCGTCTCATCACTGCAAACCACACCCTAGTTCCTGTAGATCAGGTAAGCCTTCTCTTCTCTAAGCCTCTCCATAATTTGTTGCATTAAATTGGGTAAAAATGATAATGGAATTCTTCAGATGAAAAGAAATGTTTTCAAACAGTAAATTAAGGAAATTTAACAGTAAACCGTAAATTAAAGAAAAATGAAAATAATGCCATAATAAGTCTGTAATATGCCCCAGGCTTGTGATTTTGTAAGATTATCTTGTAGGGTCCTGTGGATCAGTGCTATTTAGATTACTGAAAGAGTTTCCCTATTAAAGATATAAATATAAATTAATCAAATCAGATTTTTTTTTTTCTCAAGTTTTTCGTAAAAATATTAAAAATTCTCATTTTTAAAACGTGCTTAATTCAAACTACCATATCATGACACACATCCACATGTAGTGAAATATGTCATCCGCTAACTCTGCACCATTTATCATTTGTGTCTTGATTTCTCCCTTGTAGTTGGTGCCAACCCTTCTGAAGTACCTTCCCTTACGTGAGGATATGGAGGAGAACCCTACAGTCTATTCCTGTCTTGGGAAGCTCTATGAAGCAGGTCAGGTCACATTGACCCAGTCCCTTTCTCAGCTTATCAACATCTATGCCCAGGCTCTCACTACACAGGATGTCACTGATGGTAAGTGGATTCTACTTCTTACCTTTCACTTACAACTTGACTCCAGTGGGACAACCATTCCAAAATTTACTTGCATCTTTTGTGTAGTAAAAATAGAGGCTCATCTCAAGATTTTGTTTCTGGTAACGCATGAGGGCAAAAGTCTGCCCATTTTGGCCGCAGTTTTTAGTTTCTTGCCCGCTGATCAGTACAAAAACTATTGGATGAGGTTATTGACAAGTTGTAGCTTTACAATGAGTGTTCAGAATGTTAACTGCAAATCGATCTTGGTAGAAAATATGCGTAATAAATGGGTTTCATAATACATTATAAACCTTTATTTATAGATTTTACCTTATTTATGACTGGATTTTTCCTGAAAAAAATTAGGCTTTTAATTATTCCCTGTAGTAACCATTTTTCCAATTTACATTTATGTCTTTTGTCTTTTCTATTTTTTGCAGATGTAAAGCTGATAATGGTACACACATTACAACTCGCCAAGAACAACCAACCTGACGAGTTTAGTTCTAGCGTATCAAGCCTCCCACCTGAAGTTGTTAATCTCCTTAGTAACCTTCTCATGCAAGCAACATAGTTTTAGATACCAACATGACATACCTTCCTTATCAACTCTCATTAGTTATTCACCCATTTGATTGGGTTTTAATGTAATTTAGCAGAGGTCGAGTGGTTTAGTTGATAAGTATCTTGGCTGTGGATGACAAGGTCTGGGGTTCAAGCCTTTGTCATACCAATGCAGCATACGAATGTCTTTTGGCAAGCATTGATCTGCAATTGCCTCTCTCAACACAAGGGGTGTGTCGCCAACTTACACATGCCTTTGGAAACAACTCTGGACTATCATATTTAGTTGCATAATGTCAATGGGCTGATAAAACCTTTCATCTCAAAGATGTCAAATGTTCAGAAGAGTGAAAAAATAGCGGCAAACGCACTTAAACATATGGGCTCACCATTCCTATAACGTGCTGTGATTGTTAATTGGGGGTGGGGGGGGGGGGGTTAAAAGAACTGTGATTTTTACTGGACATAATTTGGCTGATAACCTTGAGATTGAGCAAAAAAGGATGATTTTTACCAACTTGTTATCAGCCCATCGACGGTAAGCTATAGTTGAAATATGCAGATATAGACTAACAGTTCTTAAGAAACATTTTGAATGGGACCTATAGTGTTAGGCCTCAATACAATGTAAAACTGCAAAAAGATGTCAGGAAAAAACTTGCGCATCCAATATGGCACTTTACATTCAAAACTTTGATAAAGTCAAAGAAAGAAATTCTTTAAATTACTGTATGAACAGTTTCTACTTTTTATACAAAAAATATGCATGCAAAAATTTACCAAATAATTTACTATAATAGATAATAGTGCTTCCTGTTTTTAGAATATGAAATCAAAGTTAAATATCCCTATTTTGTATTTGCAGAAATGACCCACCAAATAAGGGTACTTTTATACCATATTTTGTAGAAATTGGCATTCCAATTCTAGAAGTAAAGCAATGATTTTATGAGAAAATGTGTATTTTCACAGCAAGAGTTTTCTTTTCCATTAACCAAATCAGTTATTTAAATCTGAATAAGTAATTTCTAATTTGAGAGGTTATTTCGATGATGAGATTATTTCAAGTGAGGACAGCTGAAAATTGTCTGAAGAGTGTGTGTCCTTGTAAGGAAAAAAGTTGAGATCTTTATTTATGCATGTGCAATATAAGAAAAACTAGAACGTAGCATTGAAGTAGAAGAAATGGTTTTCCCTGTAGGCTATTAGTGTCTTCCTATTGATGTTTTTCCGCATTTAAGGTTAACAGAGTAACTGCAAATGTAGTACTTGCCCCAAAACAAAACCTATTGTACTTTGTCTTTGTATTTTTTTGTTATACCAATAATCAAAAGTCTAGAATATCATACCAGAAATAATCTGCTCTAACCCATGGCAGCCTTCTTCTTCTGGAGTCCTTTCTCCTATTCTTCTGTTTGATTTGTAATTATACCTGATTACATTTTAAAGGTCATAGTATGCATTGTATATTATATTGATTCTTAGGGGAATCCGAATTAGACTCTACCCATTAAGTATTGAACGCAGGCGATCCCATTAGGCAAAAGAGAAGTAAGATCAGCTTGGGAGCAGGGGAAGGGGAGAAGAGGGCATTGTAGAAGGTGACTCATGGTCTCCTCCGCTCCGCATTCGCATGGCAGCCAATACGGCATTATTTTTGTATGCCATTTTGTGTAATTAGTTTTATTTTATAAACAATTATTCAAATATTGTACTTGAAGAAAGAAAAATATATATTCTTATTTCACTAAAGTGTCTCAACAAAAGGTAAAGCCCTGGGTCGGTTGTGTGCGGACCTCATTGAAGGATTGTATACTGGTACCAGATGAATTATTCCCCCCCCCCTATTAAAGGGATTGGGTAACTTTCAAAAACAAGAGCAATTAGATCAAGATTAATAAAATTACATTGTTCCAACAGTAGAAACAAACTACCGAAAGTTTCAGATCAAATGGAAGTCATTTACTACCTTAAAACAGTGTAACAAACAATGCAAAGCGTACAGCTGAACACCAGTACCCTCTGTTGCTGGCTCAGCAGGCCGCTAGGGACGGGGACTATACAACAGGAAATGGGTGTATGTTGTGCTATGTGGAAAAGCACATGGTTTTATAAACCATCCGGGGTTGGTTTATAAAATTTGAGTATGAAATCATTGATATCTCGAAGATAAAGCAAGCAATTAGCTTGCAATTTTGAAGAGATATCAGACTGACCTAAGTGTTTATAAATATGTTGGCAAAATAATCTAAATCGAATAAAATTCTATTTGAATATCATTCAATGTTACTGCATCCCTTTAAATCAACAGTAGGAAAAGAACATACAGTATTTTGGTAAGCCACTTTAGCCATTTTGGTCACATATTCCTCGAGAATTTTGGGGTGAGAGGGCAATTCCTGTAGATGTTCATTTATTAGATTGTACTTAATACATGTAGATGTAGTTTGATATTTATGAATACTTGCTTGTCATATATTATGGATTGGCTTCCAACACTGGGATAGAGTGTATAAGTGCATATTGGCAAAGTATTCAATGGCATTAGATAAAGTGTGTGCAGGCCATAACAAAAGCCTTAAAAATGTAACATTTATCAGCAAAAATAATTGCAAAAGTTTTTTATAGAAATTTGCATGATTGGAAAGCAAAAGGATGAAAGGAAATGGCTAAACTCCATGGAGACAATGCCTAGATTGAAAAATTATAATAGTAGCGAATTTTTCCTAATTCATTCTGTTTGGTGTGTTTAAAATTGTCTGCAACTCGGTTGCTGTTGGTCGAGATATTTAAGAGATGAAATTGAAAGAATTGAGCTATATTTTGTGTTGAAATTATGCTTTGTGTGTACTTTCATTATAAATCAAATTGAAAGCTTTGTAAGCTGTGCTTTTAAAATCTATCGTTGTGTTTTCTTCAGTTTGTTTGTGTTCGACTGGTTGGGTGTTTGATTCAAGGAGCATGTGTAGGTGATAGGGCCACTATTAGCAGTGGAAGGTTTCACAGTGCACCAATTATTCTTCCTTGTGGTAATGAATGGTCCTGAAACAGTTTTCAAGGATAAAACTTTTTTTTTAAGGGATTTGTTATTTGTTAAAATCAATTGCAGCTGATTTCAAATGAGTATCCGATACATAAAAGCGTCCAAGTCTATGGAAGGTCATTTCAAGTAAAAAAAATTTTTAAATCATACTTTTTGTTTATACTTTTTGTATTTCTCCAAGAATATTAAATATGATTTTGGCAGCAAAGCAACATTTTAAATACTGTTACCATTTTAAATGTCTTATGACATTTGATTAGCCCACCGACCTCACCAAAAATGACGTCATTGTTAAAAAATTCACATAAAATCAATGATAGGTATTTAGACACATTTTTCAATTGTACATTGAAAGGGATCATCAATGGTCAAGAATAGTCCAAGTACAGATCATACGTTTGTCCCAGTGAGTTTTCGGCAGAATTTTATTAGTTGCTCTAGGTACTCCCAGATTGTTGCAGTTTTAAGTCAATGAATGTATTCCCCTTTAAAAACAAGAAGCAAAATACCTCCCTTTATATTTTCACAAGATTAAATAAAAGATATGATCAATTAAAGCCCAAAGATTAAAGAATATCACTACAAACACTTCATTTCATTGATTTGATCAAATCTCATTTTTAACACACGGGTCTATGGAGAGTCAATTACACTCCTGTTCTCTCAACAAAAGATAGGAACTTTTTTAAGGAGAACAGTGTATTTAAAGAAGAGAACAAATTTATCCAGTCTGACATTATTATCGCCAGCTATAGTTCCAGCAAGAAGTGCCTGAATTAAATATAAATCAAACCAAATTCCCCCTTGGACATGTACCCCCAAAAAATATATTTTTCTTGATTTACTCGAAATGAACTACCGGGGACATGGACGTTCTCATATTTAGATACTCAAATTATGTACATTAATCATTTTTGTTAAACCTTTTCTGCCACCGACTTCGTTAACTTCCTTCTTCCACTTTTGTATTAGTCGGTAGCTAGTAGTACGCTTCTCTCAGTTCTAAAAAAACTACCCCCTGGACAATACCCCCAGACAACTACCCCCCTCCCCCCGACAAGAATTCTGGGGGAGGGGTAGGTGTCCTTGGGGTAATTGTCCAGGGGGTAGTTGTCCTGATAGGCTTCTCTCTCTCTAAACTCACAAACTTGAGACAAAAAGATTTGGCTTCCGACATAACCGAACAATTTTATAGGCACATAAAGAGATATTTGGTATACTTGCACTTTTATTATAACATTAAATCAAGCTATAAACAGTGAATTTTATGTTTTATTTTTTCATATCAACATTAAAGTAAAGATGAAAAGTTCGGTTTCGTTGCACAAATGAATAGAAAACGAGATGAATAAATTAAGACGGTATATCAAGAAAATATTTCTCTTATGTTTTATCTATAGCACTTAATTAATAATAAAAATGTCTATATATAGGCTTTTTCAAAATAATATGGTATATACAAGTACTAGCAGTGGCGGATCCAGGATTTAAAAGCAGAGGGGCGCCGAGCCCGATAAGGGTGTGAGCTGCCAATATCTTTCAATTTTAACATGTACAGTCAATGAGTAGTTTTCAAATTATAGAGGGGGTGCGCGTCCCCTGCGCCCCCGCCTGGACTGCCTGGATCCGCCACTTAAGTACTAGAAAGTACTTATTGGCTTCATTCACGGTCTTTTGTTTCTGAGAGGTTTTCTCCCAAGGATACCTCTTAGTTTCATAAATTTGATGCGTGTTTGTGGTTGAAGGTTTTGTTTTCATTGTATATTTTTAAAAGAAATGAAAGTGAGATGTACTGTAATAGCACATCAACTGTCATTGAATAAAAGATAATTGGAGAGCCCAAATTTTTCCTAAATTATGAGATGAACATTTCTTTGTTAACCCTTTTCAGGATGTTTGGGGCTATGCAATGCCTACCACTGTATCAGTCTATGTTTTACAATAGTGTTTTAAATATAATTTTTTTTTTTTCAATCCTCTATCCTTGCTCTTCAGTCTCTAAATAATGTATTAATATAATTATAAAATATCAAGGACAAAAATGAATTCCAGAGCTATATTATCTTCTTCGAGCTGATAACTTCTTTAGCACTTCCCTTGTTCACGCTGTCCCATGGGGTAATGTAATTTCGAGGATCTAGCATAAACCATATGGGCCATTACGCGGTAACTCGCGTTACAAATAACCGGTATCCGTTTAAAGTCCTCTATCTTTCAAACTGCTAGGATCTACAAGTTACTTTTTTGCACTATATTTAAAGCAGACATAGACTAACCAATGAATCGAGAAAAAAAATATTGGTCACACTCGTTCAGATTCTCGGGTCGTTGAACATTGGTAACTGGCGTTACGCAAAAAAGGACATGGTCAAAATCATGATGAACGTTAAGGCGAAATAAAATACAGGGAGCGTTTATGTTGGTAACTCGCGTTAGGTCCGTCAAGATATATTTCAAATTTTCATACCTTTTCTGTGATGTCAGATTGAATTTTATTGTTACTTTAAGTGTGATTTAATATTATAAAGATTATCCAGTTGGTAAAATTGCGAAAGAAATCATAGTTCTCTGTCAAAGTAAAAAAAAAAAAAAAAAAAAAAAAAAAAAAAAAAAAAAAAAAAACTTTTAAAAATTGCATGTAGTCCCATGTGCTTCAATCTAGACCTGTATGTATACCGAGTGAGTCAGAAAAAACTTTACACCTAGAAAAATGTCGATAAAAAGAGCACTAATTCATAAACCCCAAATTCTTATACATATTCTGAAAGAGTAACTCCTCCCGCATCTTTTGGTACCAATTTTGTGTGTTATATTTTTACGCTTGTTTGTGAACATGTCAATTTCGAATTGTGCCAGAATGGGAGTAAAATCAAAACAACAAAAAGCTAGAAAAAAGCAACTTCATCCTGATTAAAATAGCGTAACTTTTTAACGAAAATGTCTTCCACTTAATAACTTGTTAGGGGTGTTGTTACACATATTGACTACATTTTGTATGAAAATGAGATATATCTGTAGAGTCAGGCATGTGTGAGCACACGTCAAAGACAAAATAATCACTTTTCAAAAGTGCTTTGAGGCCTTTTTTAGGTCTGTCAGTGGCAATTTACTCTTTGATGTGTACTCATTCGTGCATTACTTGACGAGTCAATCTAATTTCCATACAAAATGTAGTCCATATGTGTAACAGCACCCCTGCCAAGTTATTAAGTGGAAGACATTTTCGTTAAAAAGTTATGCTATTTTAATCAGGAGGAAGTAGCTTTTTTTCTAGCTTTCTGTTGTTTTGATTTTACTTCCATTCTTGCAAAATTCGAAATTGACATGTTCGCAAACAATACGTTGTGTTCATCCAAGCGTAACGACATACCACACAAAAATGGTACCAGAGGATGCGGGAGGAGTTACTCTTTCGGAATATGTAAAATGATTTAGGGTTTATAAATTGGTTTTCTTTTTATTGATATTTTACTAGGTGTAAAGTTTTTTTTGACTCACTCGGTAGTTTGGATTCTCTTACGAGGACATACAATTTAAAGGTAAAATAACAATTAATCTGTGTCCCCCAATGTAATAATAATTTCAGAAAAGTTTAAAGCCCAAACTATCACCTGAATTTGAGATAAAGTGAAAAGAAGAAAACAACATATGTCCTCCCGACCGTGGAATGGCCTACATACACGTGTGTTCAAGATAAAAGTAAACCCAACTTTCATTCTTTTTAGCCTAGGCTTATTTCATAATATTATCAAAGAGTAACTCTATTCTATCCAGTGATACCACAATCATACCTGCACTGTCAATGATGACTGACCACTCGAGTTCTAAAAAAAAATTTGGTCAAAAACAAATTGTTCCAAGTTTTATCAGAAGCAATCCTGGCTTTCTGATCATTCATTATTTGTGTGAGGTCAGCCTTCCTAAGTCCATTCATAAGGGGCAATGGATTTCTTGGGCTATTGAAATGCAAGGGTTGCTTCTCCTCAAACGTGGAACATTTGAATTTTGACGCTTGTTTTTTTTTAAAAGCCCAAATGCTAAGCCATCCATCACAACATGTGTATAAGTTTGATATCATGGAATAGAAAATGAGTTACTCTTTAAAATGAAATAAATATCAAGTTTACATATGCTATAAAACTTTAACATGAGGCTCTCAAATTTGGGTTTTTATTTTTTTGGGACGCACTGTAGTGAATGAAGAGGGATAAATAGTAACTTTCCAGATAGAAAATTACTACATGTATGTTCATCCATCTGAATGCTCAGTTTGCTAGATCCAAGAAAGAATTTTATATAATTTTGTTCTTATATACCCATGAAACCTGAGTCTAATATCAAAGTTGCCAGAACTTTCAATTAACGACAACATGTTAAAATAAAAAACATAAAGCCTCAAAGATAGTTAAACGTAAACATCTGTCATGTTAAAATACCTTTATGTGGTCTTTTATGTGAAGATCGTGTATAATCGTTAGTGCTACTACTCACAATGTTCATAATTTATGCAGTGACCGATGCTTCAATTATCCACTTCAAATTGGCAAATGAATCGCAAAACTCACAGGAAAGCGAGGAAAATTTGATTTCCAGCTAAATAGCGAATTTTCTCCTACTTTTCAAAGTTCTACATAGCAAAAATATGCCTAGCCATGCCCTGTACAGTTCTATTAATGCAAAAAACTACACGTGACAGATATAATAATCTCTTGCAATTCGATGTTTGCTCGCTTTTACTATTTCTTCTTCATAATGTGCACGCTATGAAACAAAAATGAAATCACTATAATCAATTTTTATCAACATATTTCAGATAATAATTCCATGAAAGCTTCTATGTCTATGGAATCTTATGTTGTTCTTTAGATCTTAATCACAAGCATATAGATAAGATTTTTTTTTTTTTTTTTTTTTTAATTATTAAACTCTATTGTTTAAAGCAAAATCAAGACTTAGTACATAGTACGAGCTGGCATGTTGATATAGGGCTCCATTGGCTTAGGCCTATAGGGCGCCTGTGGAAGCCTATTTGTTTGCTGGATAGATGTCTCGTAGAAAGGAAAGAATTCCTCGAAATTTTCACCGGACGAAGTGGGATCAAAGTGATTGATCTGTGATATCGTACTGGGAGAGACAGGGGTAGGGCAATCGGAATCTGTCTCATCTGGATCTCTAACCATAAAGTCGCCTATTTTCACGTCGTCTGTCCTAGGTGTCAGTTCTAGAGAATGGGAGACGTTCGAAGGGTCGGGATGTCCATGTAGGAAGAAGTGCGCCGGAATGGTTTCGTAATGTGTGTCAGACGGAATTGATGCTTCAGCTTCAGTAAGCCTTTTCAATCCTGGTGATCTGTCAGCATCAGAACCTTTGAACACCACGCTATCACAGTGCTACAACATATAAGTTAGATATATGATCAACTCGGTGCAGTATAATAGAATTTGATAAAATGTAATTTCTTTATCGATTTAAGCAACAACGAGAAAAAAAAAAACCTCAATAATTTTATAATTTGTAACTGCCTTAGGGAAGTACATTTATGAAAATAATCCATATTTGATTACATGAATAAGCGCACCTGCCCCTTCCTCTTCCAGTGCTTAAATAGCCAAAAGATATATTAAGTGTGGCAGTGCACGATATAAGAGAAGGGGCATAGAGGCTACATTTATAGGGTTTTTCAAATGGGCAATAAAAAATTATAAAACGAAATAATGGAGCGGGAGAGTAGTGAACAATAGTTCTGTTTGTGTTATTTATAGAAATATAATTGAATTCTCCTTTTGGGACGAAAATTATTTAAAAAAACAGAGAAAAAACTATTTAAAAAAATATGTCCATGTCAATATCAAGCCCAACCAACCATCCATGTCAATAATCAAACCAAACCATCAAACCCAACCATGTAGTACAGTTACATCTGATCATATGATAGCACAGAAGAATATTTTGTTTTCTGTACTATTTTAATGTAAAGGTTCCTCTGGTCTATCCAAAACATGCAAAAGAATTTAGACGAATTATTTCATAATTAAGTTATTGGATATTATTTGCAGGTAGAGCGTGGAACAAAGTTGCTAAAAAGCTTGGACACGCCCTTATAGATTCTCACCTTGTGATCACGTTGGTTATTACACCATCGTCGACATTTCAGAACTACACAGCCAATTATCATCAGGAACATGATTGATGAAGATATAAAGGCAACCAACTTCAATATCAGTGTCTGATGCAGGTCTAGGTTTTTAAGATAGCAAAATTAAATCGATCTTTTAAAACAGTGACTATAATACTGTTTCGTCATTGATTAAAAAAAAAGGGGGGAGATCTGCAACTGTAAGAACTTGGTTTGGTCGATATTATTTACAACCCACGGTATACTCACCAAGATATTTACTGTTAGCATCATTTGGCCATGCGTTTTAAGTTTTAAGGGCCCGTGTTGTGTGACACACTTAACAGTTATCGTGCGCATTTCCATGAAAGGGCGCTGTAGGCCCTAACTTTTTCAAAATTTATATTAACCCCACAAAAGTATTTTCTGGAAGCTGAATGTCTGAGGAGTTCACAAATGCGCTTAAAATTAGCATAGGTGGCGCCCTTGACAGGTTATGAATCTTAAAGCCTGAAAATTCATGAAAACAGATGGCTTTTGGAGAATAAAAAAATTGCAAAAAATACTGCCTACCCTACAACATTATTTACTGCAGATTTGAACTCGTCACACTTAGAGCTTTCCAAACATGTGGTCATATTCAAACGTGAGTGACACGACATTTGGACTGGTAGAAGGGCGAATATCTTTGCACTTGTAGTTTATGAATGAATCATGACTACCATATTATGTATAATGTAGGAGTGGCATGTGTCATTACCAGTTGGATTTGAATTTTACAATTGGTCCTGGAAATTATGATTAAAATACAGTGCGTGAGTGACACGACAGAAAAAAGTCATGGGTTTCTGATCATCATTGGTTATGGTTGGATTTGTGCCCAAGTAGATCTTTAAGGGTTCCACCAGTGCTGGTATATGTATATGAATAGTGTACCTCTCTGAATGTCTGAGGAGTTCACAAATGCGCTTAAAATTAGCATAGGTGGCGCCCTTGACAGGTTATGAATCTTAAAGCCTGAAAATTCATGAAAACAGATGGCTTTTGGAGAATAAAAAAATTGCAAAAAATACTGCCTACCCTACAACACTATTTACTGCAGATTTGAACTCGTCACACTTAGAGCTTTCCAAACATGTGGTCATATTCAAACGTGAGTGACACGACATTTGGACTGCATGGTAGAAGGGCGCATATCTTTGCACTTGTAGTTTATGAATGAATCATGACTACCATATTATGTATAATGTAGGAGTGGCATGTGTCATTACCAGTTGGATTTGAATTTTACAATTGGTCCTGGAAATTATGATTAAAAAACAGTGCGTGAGTGACACGACAGAAAAAAGACATGGGTTTCTGATCATCATTGGTTATGGTTGGATTTGTGCCCAAGTAGATCTTTAAGGGTTCCACCAGTGCTGGTATATGTATATGAATAGTGTACCTCTCTGACATTTATTGCGTTTATCAATCATTCCCTCTCTGTGGAAAATGGTCCACCTCTATGTGTCGTGAGTGACACGATATCCAAAATGTGAGTGACACGACCAGTGCCTTAAATTCAACATTTCAAGTAAATAACTAACTCCAAATTACCTGTATTTATATGCCATGTCAGAGTAGTCCATGAAAATTACTTTAAGCAAAAAAAATCTGACAAAAGTGATTGGTATCAAGAATAAGAGGCATTTAAAGCACCATAGTCCCATACGTGCAAATTCCTGTTTGGTCAATTATTCAGCGTAAGAAAACTGTATCATAATATTGTTTGAACTTAAATAATTGTTTGTATTGTAAAGAAGCCTTTGTGTTGATATCAGATCCTAATTTGCATTTTTAAAGGTACAGCGCCACATTAAAATTTCAGCTAAATGTCCCACTTAGTCTGAATATGACCATGTATAACTTTCTATACCCTGGGGGAGTTTACTGCATTTTGCTCCAGGCTGGAAAGATGACTTCGAAAATTTCAATTTTTAAAGAAAATGTACCTTGTTGCCGTGTTCTAAGTACTGTAATTCGCTCAGGCTGTTTAAGATACTAGACATGTAATGAAGGATCCTATATAAGTTGCTAAGGCAGATAGAAATGCAAAGTAGTACTGAAATGTGAAAGTCCCTTTGTCTTGGTAGACATTATTAACCATAATGTCGCATATACAAAATGTAAGAGCCCTTGACTTTAGCTGTAAAGAAATTGTCATTCATATAGTACAGTCACAATGTACTACAGTGTACAACACTAAATCGGTTATAATTACTTAAATCATAGATCATAAACAAGCTAAATTAAATGTTTGAGAAGGGTGAATGCATTTTAATTTTTTAAAAATCCATCTCTGAATATGATTTAACTCTGTTTACAGCACATGTACCATATTTGCTGCGCGGCTCCTCCTCCACCCCTGACTCTCGTTAATTAACAATTAATTAAGAGACAATGATGAAATTTAAAAAAAAATGAATAAAACATTTATGTTGTTGCCCTACATGAGAGCTTTAATTTAAGACCAAATTCAGCTATATAGCTTGTATAGTTTTTAAGTAAATCAATAAACAAAATCATATTTGAGGAGCAGATGTCACAACTCCACCTTTTTAAGGGCCCAACTCAAAACGCATGGCCATTTATAGATATAAATATCTTCCTTTTTATAAAAACTAAAAATCTAGAAAAGAAAGGTGGACTTCGGAACAATATCATACATCATTATACAGATGATTTCCTACTTATGAGGAGTTGACACAAATCGTACATACATTTGAAGGAAAAAAAATCCCAATGAATTGGGAATATTTAAGCTACCTTAATCCACTGAAATAAATATATCGAATCTGCAAACCTCCAATTGATGTTTCCAATGTAGTTATTGATGCATGAAATGGCGTCACACTTTCCACAGAAGGTCGTCTGGAGGTTGATGATGATGATGATGAGGTTGATGATGATGAAGTCGAGGATAGGGTTTGGGGTGTTGATTGAGCTACATTGTAAGTACATAATTACAATATTACTACATATTAAATCGGACACTTCAAACACTTATATTGTTTTTCAGTTTTAAGGCAGGGTATTCTAAGGTAAGTACGGTACATACCTGCTTGGATCTCTCTTATACAGAGTGAGTCAATAAAATGTCCAACCATTTTGAAGTTGGCTAGTGAATAGTATGAATATTTAATCATAATTTTCATAATATGTCTTGGTAAAAATCACCATCCTAGCATAATTATGTTCGTATCATTTTCATTTGGATCTTTGCAAGCATGACTGAATAAAAGAAAATCTTCAAAAGACGTAAGATCTCACTTGCGCCAAGTGGCTTGGTGAAGAATTAACAAATTGAGAATCTATTACTTATGTGCACGCACAAAGATACACATCCACACGTACCCTCATTTACACATACACACCCACATCCTCACCACACACACCCACATACAGCCTCCACAGACATACATTAGTAACACCACAAATACCCTATCTCATCCATACCAGCACACATACACACAGATACACATCCACAACAAACCCCACACACACATACACACCCTCACTCGCACTCACAAACAGTAGTTAGGGAATTACTACGTCCAAAACATTTAGAGATGGTCTTGGTAAACAAAACATCAAATGGGAATTTTTATTGTGGATTGTTTACTGTGTGTGTGGGTTCGTGTGTGATGATGTGCATTTGTTTAAGGGAAGATTTGTGTGTGTATGTTTGAGAAAGAGAAAGAGTGTGTGGGTAAGTGTGAACACATATTATGTCAACATATACTTTTAATCTTCACCCAGCCACTCGGCGCAGATTTTACCGTTTTCAGAAGATTGTCTGGTATTCAGTCATGCGTTCAAAGATCCAAATGAAAATGGTACCAACATATGCTAAAAGGATTACTTTTCCAAGACATATCGTGAAACCCATGCTTAAATGTTCATACTTTTCACAAGACAACTTCAAAATGATGGGACATTATTTTTTTACTCACTCTGTATATCCATGGTCAGGCGAGGATCCAGAAACGGACTTTGACGGGGGTGTAAAAGGTACATCGAAAAATTTTCACGTCATGGCATGCGAGAACAAAATGTAGATGTAATTTTTTTTCACCTAATGCTGGCGGCGCGATAAGCAGGGGGAGGGGGTCTGTATAAAAAAAAAAAAAAATTGGGCCTTCGGCCGTCAACAACGGTCTCCATGTTTTACCGTTAGGGGGGTAGGGTGAGGTCGTTCGAATCAGCACCGAAGAAGTTGAAAAACGAGAAATAAAAAAAGAAGGAAAAAATGTTATTAATTATTTTTTTTTTTTTACATTTTCTTGCAATCTTACGGGGCGCCCACCCCCCCCCTGGATCCGCGCCTGGTGGGTACCTGGCGAAAATCTACTATAATCACCATGATCATGAAACGGAATATAGAAGCGATCATTGATGCCAGCATAAAGGGCCTGTCCCACATTAGATACTCGGTCATAGCAACAATCTACCATGTCACCATCGTAGAAGATGGCCTAAAAATGGCAATTGCAGAGGCACCTACTGCCTACAGCTATGGTCACAAAATGTTCGTACGAGCCTTTGGAGTTTATAAGGATTCGTAGATGGAGCTTACTTTCCTACGGCTTTCTTACGACGTTCGAACGATCGTCTTTCGGGAGTTTCGTAAGAAGTTTACAAAGATCTTGGACAAGACCATCGATCAGTCTAGTCTTCGAAATTACGAACGCTCTGCGAACGAAACTCTTACAAACTAGTCTGAGAGGCATTCGCACAGGCGTCCTCAACCGTTCGTAATTGCATTTGTGATTGAGGCTTTAGCTTGGCGACAACAACGACTTGCGACCGAACAACTGCCTACGCCTTCACGCGTCTCCTGTCGCAGCTAAAAATCGGCCTTGATAATGAGCTTCATTTGACCACGGCATCAGGCGATTATGCCTGCGCCTGTTGGTTCGTGAGGCTGAATTTAATTTGGGTGGCAAGTGATTTTTGAAATGTTAAAAGAAATCTGTCTTGATATAGTTAGGTTGACTGTGTTGATGGCGAGGGGCGAGGCTAACTTTCGTGAGTTTAGTTGGTGCCGGAGTTCATGATCATCTCCGGAGGGGCTTTAATACTTATCATTTGGTTCGTCAGGGCAACGTACGTACGCCGCGCAGCATATCCTACAATATCATTCTGCTAAATCTGAGCTGTCTGTCGACAAAGGATCCGATCCTATTGGTTTCAATCTTACTGACGCCACCCATAACCAGTGGAAAGGGAAGAATTACGAAGTATTATCATTGCAACATTGACTGACCTGAATCCTTAACCCTGTTTACTGCCTCCAACTGAATCCAGAATCCCTTGCGTGAGTTGCTATAATCAGTAGTAAAGATCATCTTGATTGAGGAGGTGGTGGATGTAAAGTCATGCAATGCTAGAATCTCGCCTTGCCACGTTCCTGTCCAATCACGCCATGATCCTTCTTGGTTTGTAAAACTATTGACCCCATCACCGATGTAGAGGTGGTCATGGCCGTTCTCGATGTTGAATTCTCGTATAATGACTGAGATTAAGAACCCTTGAGGAGCCTGGATATCCCAGAGACGGAAGTAGTTGTCTCGATAGTTGGACGGGTAGTTCATTGATTTAATTGATGTCATGTCACCCATCGATAAGTTCAGGTCTGCAACATCTGTGAGAATAATAAAATGGTAAATTACTTCATGTTGAGTTCAAAAGGTCAGCATTTTCAGAACTTTTTTTTTTTTTTTTGCGTCAATATAAACGAGAAGGGATTTGTCTTGACACACTGATATCTGGGGCCGACGAGCCTCTCCCCCACTTTTTTCATCAAACATGTACAAAAACGCAAAAAGGATTTTGTCATTTTCAGTTGTGACATGTCAAAGTTAGGGGACCCGTTTTACGCCACATTATATGAGTAATGATGAAGTGCTAAAGACAGTAAAGAAGGAAAGGAACCTATTAAAAACTACCCGATGACGCAAAAAGAACTGGTGGGATACATTTTGAGAGGACAAGATAATTATGCTACAAGACGTGCTGAAGGGGAAAGTGAATAGCAAAAGAGGAAAAGGACGACCAAGAACTTGGGTGGTGTAAGATCTGAAAAGTGACTCAACTTATGGAATAATGAAGAGGAAAGCAAAAGATCGAGAGGGATGGAGAAATAAATGACTACAATGACTCTAGCGTGTGGTCCTGCCCCATTGGCACATATAACTAACAAAAATGTATCTGCTTAGTGTTTATCGTTTACAAGTATAGCCCTGTCGTTTATTATAGGCAATATATTGTAATTGGTAAACCAAATTACCTGATCCATAGGTAGATGTAACAGTCACATTGAAACTGTTTTCCCATCTGCTTTGGGGGATGCTGCGAATCTTTATCCACATGGCGTTCCCTACTGATGTCACAGGTCCAGGTAAGTCGGTCCCACTGAAGCTTGCTAATCGTGTGTACGAAGAAGATGGGTCACGAAAACCAGTATTTCTAACATCTATGTTGGTCCCATCACCAATGTCCATAAAAACATAGCCAGGTCGAAAATCAAGATGAAAAAAAGACACACTGATCATTCGACTGGCATTTGTATGAAAGATCCAATATTCCTCAATGACATTGATGATATCAGATGATGAAAGATTGAAACTCTTCTCGTCAGATAGCCAAACATGAGCTGCAAATAAATAAGAAAACCAGAATTGAAGGGGAAAATATGTCTTTCATATTTGATAAATGAGGATTTTTTTTTTTAAAGGAAAACGGAGGTGACTATAGTGACCAAACGATTTAAGATTTATATCTAAACAAAAAACAAGGCTAAAATTTAAATTATTTGGATTTTAATCTAAATCCAAAACTTAAATTATCTATTTTAATTCCTTTGAAATCGGAATGTTTGACTTTCCACATATCAAGACAAATCGTTAAAAAACATATGAGTAGATGACCATGTGCAATTAATTAGGCCTATACAATATCAGGAATCCAAATGACAAATTATTCTGCTACAATGGCAAAACGAGGCATCACGCAAAGTTTGAAGAACTGAAATCGCTAGGATAAACACATGTTAAGTCTTACTTCACATACCCACGCACCCTAAATTCGTAAAACAATTGCCCTCTGACAACTTTTTGAAAAGGCTATATGATTATTATTTGACAACAATTAACCCTTTATGTGTTCTCTTACCAAATACAGTATTTTTATTTATTATTATTATTTTTTTTTATCTACCTTGCAACGAAGTAATCCTACAATTCTTGAAAAAAAGGAGTGATGTATATTTGATATTTTTCAACATTCTCGTTTGCTTTTTTATACTCACATGTGCCTGATGTGTCAACTTTTGGGAGGAATACAAATCCAGAATATAAAGTGATGTAAAAACAAATAGTTCTGCGTTCAAACATAATGGCGAGCGATTCTTGCATTAGAACCCAAACGCAATATTTCGAACTAAACACATTATAGGCCGATCAAATATCACAAACACACACAAATCAAAGCAAAACAAAACTATGACGCCACTGTTTTCAGTTTCAGTAAAGTTAACTAATTTGTGCTTGGCTGAATGGAGAATTAGATTTGGAAAATTAGATTTAGTGATAGGCTGGATCTAATTGGAGAATTAGATTTAGTGATAGGTTTGATCTTCCAAATGAAATCAAACTCACTGACACATTAACAAAGTTCATGAGTAAACTGAAAACTTTTTTATTTAAATCCTACTTTTGATCATGCATTAAGATGTTGTACTGAATATCTCAATTTCTATGACTATCTTTATTATCTTTCATTCTATTTTTAATTTTCTTAAAGCGCATAGGGACTTACATGTAAAGTGATATGCGCTATATAAAAATGGTTGTATATTATTATTATTTTTTATTATTATTAGGCTCATGGTGGTATCGAGGGGATGTACAGAAGTGCGTTCCCCCCCCCCCTTTATTTTTTAACACAACTCATTGACTGCATGGACCTGTTAAAATCGGAAAATTTTCGTCTGCTTGCCCCTATCTTTCAAACTTTAGGACTGCGCCACCTCCTATTTTCAACTCTAGATGGGGTGATGTATCAACATCGGTAGAGCCTAAACACCAAAAGATACCGAGTTAAAAATATTGTTCATTTATGTTTTAAGAAATCGATATGACAATGAAAATATAAGAGAAAATAAAAAATGTATATAGGGCCTATGAGGTGATCAAAATGGAGATATGTGATTAATAATCTAAAAAAATCAGACTTTTTAAGATAAGAGATGGTAAAAAAATTATTTAAAAAAAAACAAAAAAAAAACGAACACTCTTAGCACTTAATACCTTTTTTGGACTTGTGCACCAAGGTTGCGGTCGAATTAATTTTTTTATGCAATGACATTTGCTACGGCGAAATTTTTACACATGCGGGGGGGGGGGGCTGGGGCCACACCCGATGGATAGGAACAGGGGGGCATTTCATCAAAGGACTTGTCGGACATTTTATCCGACAAATTTGCTCTCAGCCAATCAGATGCAAGCATTTCAGTAGCTTATAACAGTTTGTCGGATAAAACGTACGACAAGTCCTTTCATGAAACGCCCCCCTGGTTGACACCCCTTCTCCGTATTGGTCGAGACAGCTTCCAGGTGTCAAACCTTTTGGGTCAAGTGGGAGTAAATAGAGTTGTCGTGAGCTCTCTACCTATGGGGGGAAAATCGATGGACCAAGATGCAATACCTGCCACCCATAGTCCCACTTTCACTACTTTTAGTTTTGACATCGTCCTATGTGTGCGTAGACCTACACTGTTAGAAATTTCTCCTTAAAAAACAAGAAAGTTCCTGCAGCAGAGTCTCGAGAACATCAGTAATCTTACTGTACAAATTTGCAGTGAAATTACAGAAAATTGGTATACGAGGAGTAAAAATTTACCAATTTTCTTTTTTTCAAACAGACTTGTTCTGTTAATTTGCAGAAAATTTCCCGTTATAAAGATATACAGAATGATTCTGTTATACATATACAGAATAATTCTGTATTTTTTTTTCTCCTAAAAATACAGAAAAAGTTCCTGCAGCAGAGTCTCGAGAACACCAGTAATCTTACTGCACATTTGGTAACACAATTAAGTAATAACAGTACAATTACAGAAAGATGGTATAGTGGGTATGTAAATTTACAAATTTCCCTGTAATAAAAGCCGTTTTCCTTTTTTAAAACAGACCTGTTCTGTTAATTCAGAAAATTCCCCGTAATAAAAGTACACAGAACTATATATCATTCATAATACAGAACGGTTCTGTATTTTTTCTTTCTGTAAAATCTCTGTTTTTTAGACAGTTGTTACTATTTAGAGCGGACACCTTATTGCCTTCATCTTATAATGATTCCGTCCATCGATTAGCTTGCCTTATATTCACCCCTGCCTTGTTTACGTGCAATATTTACCAATATGCTATCAACAGCTGACTACGATATCATACGTTTTACGTGCACTTAACTTATGCATGGTCATCATAATGACTTGCACTTGAAGTACCATACTGCAGCACGTTCTTTCTCCAATGAAAGTCAATGCAGAGAAAAGTAAAAATGGTGCTTGAGAAGGTTCAGCCCAGTCAAGGTGCGATTTCCAAAAAGGGTCTAAAAATTGTACTAAGCAACATTAAAAATATCTATGAAGAATTTATATTGCAATGATACTTAGATGATAATCTTCATTTATTTTGAGGTAGGTTTAAAGCTGATTTCACTAATTATATTGGAGAAGTTTCCTCAGCACCAGAGGGCGCCAGACAGCCTTTTTTCATACTGACTGATGTTGGTTTGCAGGCTGTATGTGGTTTACGTGTAACACTGACACCACACCCTTCATTATCAAAGCATATTAGGTACATTCATTTCATTTATAACTCTTGGAAATAAATATATCGATTAACTTCCCAATTTTTGCTCCTTGACATTGCCAACACGGTGGTTATGATCTGTAACATGTGTCATTTAGAACAGGATTTCGAACGAAATCAAAGCGTTGCTATGGTCGGAAAGTCAGAAAAGGAAGCGTAGATGGCGCTATTTGAGCCTCATGAAGCAGTCAGGCAGACTTATCGCCAGATAAACAAACACTCGTTAAATTGCAAATTAATAATTTGTTAAATAATAAACGATTACATAAAAATAACTTTTACTATCGTTCAAACGTCAAAGCTTTTCTAGGCATTCTTGAGTATCCTGACATGTTATTTTTGCATATGTAGCAGAATTTTGTTATATACTAAGGATTTTTTTCATTAACGAAATGTCCTCAGGAATAAAATACGAGGTATTGACATTTTCAAATGTTTCGCAAAGTTAGAAAGTATTTATAAAGTTTCCATAATATTTCATTTTAGCTTGACTGACAAGACAAATGTTAAGAGCTGGTAAACTAGGAAAGAATGATGTTTGTGATTTTCAAATGGAGATGCCCTTGAACACTGCTCGAGCATGCTTAAATGACCATAATTGAATAGACGTTTTATCGTTGACTCAATGCGTAAGATCTTGATCAAAGAATATTTATTTATTTATTTATTTATTTATTTGTCTTATTTACCCAGGGTAGCCTGTTCAGTGATTGAACACTGTTGTCAACCAGGCCTGCACATATATATACATAAAACATCATAGGAACAACAAAGTATAAACGAGAACATGGAAACAAAGATATTAAATTGACAATATTACCTACAATCGCAATTACAATAGACATGGTAGAAGTGAAATGATCATGAGGGTATTTGAAAAGACCAGTATTGGTATTCAGCATAAATCAAGGAAATTATGGAGGTGTGCAATTTATAAATCAAAAGTAATTATACAAAAGCTTAAGTTAGATAACCAAAAATTTTATCTCTAAAATACTATTTGATTGTTATAAGAAATAAGGTATATATGCACACAAGAGGGTCTGATTTGATTTGATTTATTGATCAAATTAAATCAAATCATAAAGAATGATGGTGATTTTGTTGGTGATTGTAATTATTCAAAATTCATTGGCCTTAAACGTTTAATTCTAGTTACGTAACAGTTATTTTCATTTTCTTTTCATAACATATATCTTTAAACATATTACATAGCATAAGATTACATATAATTAAGATTCATTAAGAATTTCACTACATAATAACATTTTTTTTTTAATACATAAGGTTTGCCTATCCCTTCAGAAACTATTATTGCCTATATGCACGGTTACACTCATTGGCTAGCATCAGAGGACAAAATATACAGAATTAAAATCCTTCATGAGTTTTTGCTAGTCTCCAGAATAGAGTCGTGAATGCTTGTTTAGTTGGTGCATTCTTAAGGGCTGAAGGAAGCCCGTTCCACAAAAGTGACCCTTCGTGGGAAAAGCTTTTTTTCCCCATTTGTGTTTTGACCATTGGCACCAGCAAACCTTGTGAAGTGGCACCCCTCGTGCGGTGAGTATGAACACTATTACTTTTGGTAAACATACCAGAGATATAGTTAGGGCTTTCTCCATTGATTGCATTATATAACAACTTACATTTGTGAAATTTCCATCTTTGTTCAATGGTTACCCATTTCAGTTGAGACAGTACATCAACAGTAGGTGTCATAAAATTGCATTTGAGGACCAGTCTCGCCATTTTTTTATGTTGGGTAATGAGAACGTTCTTTATGTATTGTGAACAGTTTACCCAAGAACAGCTGCAATAGTCAAAATGGCGTGTTATCAAGGCATTTGCTAGAAGTTTGGCACTATCGACAGTTAAGTACTTTCTCAGTCTACTTAATAAGGCAATGCGTGAGCCAATTTTTTTGCTGATTACATCTACTTGCTTTTGCCATGTGAGCGACTCGTCCAACCACGTACCCAAATATTTGAAATTTGTGACTCTTTCAAGGACGTGATTATCAACCTTCACATTTAGCGGGTTTGCATTTTTCAGTTTATTAGAGGTACCAAATAACATGAATTTTGACTTATCAGGGTTTAGTGTAAGTCGATTTGATATTAACCATTGACTTATTCTTTGGAGATCTGCATTGATTTCTGTTACAATTTCTTCGGCACATTTGGCGCTAAACACTAATACAGTGTCATCAGCATAGAGCATTATTTTACATTTCTTCAGAACGTTGGGCATGTCATTCACCATTATAGTAAACAGGAGTGGGCCCAAGATTGAACCTTGGGGCACTCTTGCTTGTACTTCTTTCAATTCGGAGGAAGATGTTTTTACAGAGGTACACTGCGAACGATGTTTTAGATATTCTCAAACCAGTTATACTCTGTTCCATGAATTCCATACAAGGTAAGTTTATGAGCAATAGATCATGGTCGACTGAGTCAACGCCTTTTTGAGGTCTAAAAACACAACTCCCGTCAGTCGACCATGATCCATTGCTTGTACAGTGATCACTTAAGTAGGTAAGAACAGTGCTTGTTGAGTGGTTCTCGAAAACCAGACTGTTCACTTGCTAACAAGTTATGTTCTAAAAAGTAGTCCTGAACCTGGGTGTGGACTAATCTTTCAAATACTTCATAACCACGGGGATAACAGATATAGGTCTGTAGTGATTAGGATCAGTTTCTCACCTCCCTTGTGAATGGAGTGACTTTGGTTGTTTCCATCATCAGGAATGTACCCAGTATCTAGTGAGCGTTAAAGAGGGATGTGAGGTGAGTACAAATTATAGAGAGGCTACTTAAGAAGCATAGTATCAGACCATCTAATCCTTTGCTTTGGTTATTGCGAGTTTCTTCACATGATATTTGATACATTTTGTTCCCCAATTGGTTCGAAGACAAAGGTAGTACCTGGAATAGGCTTAGCTATATGGGTAAGTATCTCATTGAATTACATTCTATCCCTTGTAAAATTTGAAGCCAATCTGGCCCGACGAGATACAAAGAAATTGTTGAATTCATTGGCCATGTCAAGGGTATCAGACATTGATCTCCATTTACACATGAGCTGATCTGTGGCAAGTTAGTATCACAGGTTGTCAAAGTTTCAATACTTTCCATATTTAGCAGAGTTTTTTTCTGTTTTCTAAGATACTATTCTGGTAATAATCTTTCTTTAGTGTTTGGCGTAGGTTGTTAACATAATTTCTAACTGAAGACTGCCTCCAATCTGCAGATGACCTACTTTTTCTGCTTTCATTTGAGTCTGTCTCGATTCCTGACAGGTCAATGAATTCTTCAGTAACCCACGGAGTCTTTTCACCCCTGACTCTTCTAGTTATACATGGGGCATGCTTGTCACATACTCTAAGGAAACCAGTTTTCCATGAGTTCCAAGCTGCATGGAAATCTGGTTGCCCAGGTAGTAGTTCAAGTCAGCACTTCTTAGGTCATTGAGTAAAATCAGCTTCTTATAAACTTCTTGTAAGATCTGAACTGCACAATTTTGTGGTGGTATTTTGGGTTTAAACATCTTCGAACCACATATACCAGACTAGGTCACTCAAACCTTCGGAGAGCACTTGCTCTCACATACATTTTTGGGGTATTTGTTAAAACAGATCGATCAAGCTTGGTGGCTTTCTGTAATTCTAGTTGGGAAATTAATCATTTGTTTCAGGTCATTTTGATTACACAGTTGTTTGACAAACTTAGAGTCTCTACAGTCACGTCAATTGAAATCTCCAAGGAATGATATAACTCTTTTTGTTCATTCGTAGCTCTGTTATTGATTGACCAATTAACATTTGGTATTCGACCTTTGAACTTGGTGGACGGTAGTACGTCCCTATAAGAATTTGAGTAGAGTTTGTGTAGTTTGACTTCAACCCACAACGACTCTAGTCCTTCAATTTCTAAATCAAATCTGCGAGTATAAACCAGTTCATTAGAGACATACACGGCTACCCCACCACCGTGGCGGTTTCTATCTGCTCTCTCTAGTAAATCCATTCTGATGTGATTTCTCTGCTTCAACTACAATCATCTAACAGAGTTTCTGATACCGTGAAACATCAATGGCCGATTTACAAAACTTTTCTTTAAGATGGTCATGTTTAGCTAAAAGGCTATGAATATTAATGTGCGCAATCTTGAGTCCTTTAGTAGAAATGTTAATTGGATATTCACGTTGACTCTGTCATTGTCGTGTTGGCTGGTCTTCATCTGGCTGGTGATTACATCTGATACTTCCCATTTTGAGAATTAGTGGATCCGTCGTCATACATCGAAAGTGTAAGTGGTGCACTTCAGGTGCCATGGAGATTTGCAGGCCGCACAGGTGATACCCTTCTGGTTTAAGTGGATTGCTTTCCGACATTTCAGGCACGCAGGAACGGTAGTGGTGTTGGTATCATCTGCAGGTCCTAGAGGGCGTCCTTCGATGTTAGAATCATCAGAGGAGCTTGTAGATACGGACAAAGGTCTGACAGCCCTTCTCCTTCTGCTTCGCCTAGTTTTCTTTGTGTTGGCAATACCAAGACTATTAATGGTCTCCCATATTGGCCGCGGAAGCCTTTGCTTGCAGCCCGAAGCCCGATAAAGAGGGTTGAGATTGTATAGTTCCTCTCGAGAATATATATGTTTACAATCAGAAATGGATTGGGAGATAAGTCCGGCTTGTGATTGGTTGGAGTTATAGTTTTTATCATCAGTGGGACCTGGGTTAGTACTTATGTCCCCTGCTTGTAGAAGTAATGCTTGGAAGGTGGCATCCGAGTTTGGGTAATAACATGAGTTTTTGCCGCAGTATTTACCATTTGATTTCCATATATGTCGGGGTATATGTTCATATGCTACACATTCATATGTAGGTGTAATGCTCGAGTTAGTTATGTAACACAGCAACAGTGTGACAACGGTCACTAAGCTGGTCAGTGCCATGGTCAGTTTGGGGTTCTATTGTTTGGACACAAAAGGCAACTTTCATTGATGTTAAGCTTGACTGCCTTAATCAAGTCAACTGTGTGTATATATATGGTTGCTGTTCAAAAATGGCCAGTGCCTTCTAAGCAAGTATCAATGTTGTGAAATCAAAACACAACTACTCACATATCAGGATAAAGATCCTACTCAAAATTGTCCTGCCACTTCCTTGATACTGTTCCGTTGGTCCACATTAGAGACAATCACTCATATCAGAAACATATAAAAAGTCAAAAGTTAGGCACAAGGTGAGGAGCAACACTCACGCGCTCAACCCCATACACATGCAATTGCCAAACATATAATTATCGAAACATTGCAAAAGTCTGGAATTGGCGCACTACTAGTATCGGGTGCTTTGGAAGAGTCTGAAAATGCAAGGGCCACATCCCCCAAATAACTGTTTTGACTTCGTTTATATCATTTCAAGTGACGAGGAAAACTGTCACTTCCACGGCGAGCTGGACGGACACACTATTTTCCCTCAGATTCGCTTCGGAAAGATAACTATGCAGCTGACCTCTAAAGTGATAATTTGCCCATCACTTTCACTAAACGGTGATTATTTGCTCACTAATGACACGCCCTTAGGACTGAATGATGAGCTTAAATCGATAAATTAGCACCAATAAAACCCAAGGTAAGTATCAATTTGTGTCACTCAGATGTGGGTCCTTTTGTTTGTTTGTTTTATTCTTTATAGATGGCGCTATTCAATCTTGAAGAGTATTGGCATGAGCTTCAGAAGTTAAGCCCACAGGCCACTTTTCTTGGTGAAATGTTATTAGGCTTAGATATGTGGTTTATTTATGTATTTTTTTAATGAATTTGACCATTACGGCGGCCCCAGGGGCGTACTTTTTGGCGCCCAGCAAATATTGAAATAGTATGGCATTAATCAATTTCCTTCTCTCTCTCTCTCTCTATAGCTCTTTCTCTTTCTTTCATTTTTTTTTTTCTTTCTTTCAGTCTCTCTCTGTCTTCCCCTCTCTCTCTCTCTCCCTCTCTCTCTCTCTCTCTCTGACCCCCTTTTTCTGTTTCCTATATTTCTCTAACTAAATTATTGATGTGCTTCTGGAAGTTTTTTCTTTCTGTCTGAAAAGCCCAAGCATTTTTGCATGATTTTGATTGGTTGTATTCATCTTGAATAAATATATTTCTATCACCTCCTAACTTAAAGGAATAAAGTAATTGTAAATTTCTGTTAATCATCAACCAATAAAAAAAAATGTCATCAAAAGATACAATAGCATATTATCTTACAGCTCCACTATTTCATCATCTTCGCTCAACATAATATCGAACATTCATTTTCATTATGAAAAAAACCCGGATTGAAGACAAGTAAAGACATGATTTTGTTTCAACTATACATAATTTGTGAAATATTTATTTGAAGCTTGCTAAAAACGAATAATGCAAGGAATTTTCGAATCATTATTAGAATTAATCACAATAAGACAGAATGCGACAACGCAGAAACATTCAATGATATACAATTCTTCAAGTTCAAGAACAGATTTCTTACAACAAGATATATCAAGTATTTTCTTTGTGCAATTAATTCATGATTATGACTAATTTTACTACTGCTAACAAATTTATCTACATTAATCTATATACAGTTCAATTACTCTATTCAATGCCATGTATACATTCATACTGCAAATATGGATACGACTCCTCAGGCACTTGACGAAATTGTGTATACTCACTAGTAATTCATTCTAATGATTGGGCACTAAATTTAGACATATTTTTATTCCAATAAAAAAACTGAAATATTATCAAAACTATCCCTGGCAATTTCGAGTTGGTAAACTCTTTCTCTTTAATCATTTAACAACAGATACTATTCATTCATCCAAGTTTTTTTTTCGACACCACAATATTGCACGTAGCATGCGTAGCACATGTGTATAGCGTCACTGGGCGACCCAACACATTTTTTTTTAGTATACCCTGTAGCCCTGGCGTTTCAATCTTTAAAAAAGACCCTCGAAAGAACCATATCATTCCTATTCTACAGGGAAACCCCACTTCAGAAAAAATCACAAGATGAATAAAACAATAAAACATACAAAAATCCATAATTATGATGAGAGGTAAAATCAGAATTGTTCCGACAGAGAGTTTAGCAATCGGCAATTCTGTGATACGACCGCCAATGTTTCCCAAAGCCACCAAATCAAGCCAACATGATGATCATATTTTTTACGTCGTTTCCCCTGTGAAATGAAAACCCACCCCCTTTGCGATCCGACACTTTCAAATATGATCCGAAGAGAAGAAGGAAAAAAGACCTCTGTAGGTTTTTTAACCATGTTTCATTGAAGTCTTGACCATAACTAACAATAAAAAAAAAGTTTCATAAAGAGTACATTACCACAGTTGCATAACCATTTAAAAAAAGTAATGAGATGTCAAAATGTTTTGTTTTTTTTCTGATAGAAAAAAAACTATGACATTCACCCCCAGGAGGAAAGCAATTCCACATCAAATCTGATGAAATTAAAATGAAAAGCAGAAAGACAATAACAAAGTAATGCATCATGTTAACACCTCGATACCTGCCTATGAAATGGGATATTCCGATTTTGCTTGGGGGGGGGGGGGAATTAAAAGGGGGATTGATCAAGAAAAATGAAGTGGAAGTGTTATTTAGATAGAATCCTGACGTTGTTCAACTTATTAAATGATTACTTTGTGCGTCCGAAGTTATGATGAGGTTGTTTATAGCATACAGCAAGAAAGGCCTAGTTTGCATAGACAAATAATACCCCTATTGTT
Organism: Paracentrotus lividus; assembly: GCA_940671915.1. Classification (NCBI taxonomy): domain Eukaryota; kingdom Metazoa; phylum Echinodermata; class Echinoidea; order Camarodonta; family Echinidae; genus Paracentrotus; species Paracentrotus lividus. Next base: position 4,632,520 of record CALNVZ010003014.1, on the reverse strand, counting down.
AAAAACAAAAATCGCAAAATACGGCCCAATGTTTTTATCTAAAGTACCCCGTGTGTGATAAAAGGGTTTGCTAATATTGTTTTTGGTTAAACAACATTTGAACTAATCTTTAATAATACTAACATTTATCAAAAATGTTTGTTATAATATATAACCGCACGTGAAGTAATAGGGTTCCAAATGGGACTTGATTTTAAGGCGTATAGCAATTCAGAAATAACGTAATAATCATGCTAAATAATGAAAATATATACAATGAAGATATCGTTTCAACCTCTTAATAATCTACTACTGAACAATGCAAAGAAAAATGATATTTGATAATACAATGACATTCTGGTATACGACAAATGTAAATGCAACTTAATACAACAGTTACATTAATACAGGACAAACAAGTGGATGTATATAGTACGTGTGGCAAGTGCACTAGTAAAACAAAACAAAATATACATTTGAAATCTCGAGATTAGATTAATTACCACACATTGTAAATCATAATATAATGTAATATTTTATACTATAATATTTTCTCACATAACAAGGCAATTATTTTATGTTTGCTGTTATAAAAATGTCTAGTTTCTAGATTATTATCTGATATGCATACGTAATAAATTTGATCGTATTCTGTACACAATTCAATATTCTAAAATGTCTACATCTAAAATTGAATTTCTAGCAATAACAATTATGCAATATTCATAAATTTCAATATAATACATCTCTTCTATTATATAGATATAGATCTGTGGCGACGGAACCTTTCCCAAAAGTGATGGTAAATAAAATCATCACATAAAAAAAAATAATAAAGATTGGTCCGAAGATTTAGACTATTAAAAATAATCACGTAGTGTGATATTTCTTATCGGAATGCATTAATCCCGTCGCCATTAGAAAGTCATTATAAAATCATTTAATTTTCTTTTAACTTTGACTGCAACTTCTAGCATAACTGTATATAAGCTAACCCTGGAATGAATAGGTTACACAGTTTCAATTCAAACATTTTCCATGGGTAACCATTGTAAGATGGCTAAGAAAGCATTTTAATGCTTTTTCTTCACATTTACAGAGAATAATTCATTCCCTAGAATACTGCCCGGTTTTTAAATGCTTGAAATCATTCAAAGATATTTATACTGAGCTAAAACGTCTCATAAATATAGAAACACGAGAACTTCTTATTGTCTGAATATTTGAAATTTTGTCACTAAACAATTATGAAGACACAGATCAGTTTGACTGATGGTTTGGAAGCCTAGTGTAAACCACTTTTTTTTAGCACTTTGTCCTCACATCTTGTAGGCACTAGGTAGTTTAGCATATAATTCGATTATTAATTTGAATTTCATTATTACTGACATTCTCACAGGCTTGTATTACAATTTACAAAACAAAATATAATGTTACCGAGTATCCAAATGATACACATATTGGTCACAAAATTTAGAACTTTACAGAACTGGAAGACTTAGGGATTTTGTTGTAAAAACAAGGCATCAAATAAAGGCCATTTTACACATTTCTGTGTGTAAATTCAAATATGGAAGTAGCAACTATGGTACAAATTAAATTAGATGGAAGTCTTTGATAACAAAGCTCTGCAGCAGTTATACAGGAAGACAGCCGACTAATAATGACATAAGGCACATTATGGCGTTGCCAACTCGCAACAAGGAGTATTCAGTTATTTACAAAATTCAGAAATTGGAAATAGTACTATTCTACAAAGATAGCAATATATAATCAATTAATCACTAATATTCGTTACATTTATTATGTACATAAGAGCTCATTAACTTGGTCAATATCATAACGACATGCCCAATTTCACTTGTGAGTTTAAGGATTAATCAATATTATTCATATTTAAATCGCAGATATTGGAAATGGCTGGCAATTAAGTCATCTTTTCTTTCGTTATTACTACTTTTCTACAGCCCTTTAATTTAATTTCTTTTAAAGAAAATAATTTTCTTCGAATTTTAATCAAATTTGTACTGTTGATGGACAATGACATTTACAATGCATGTAAATGACGAAATCAGATACATTGTATAATACAACAAAAATCACATTAGCAAGCCACCTCTAATTTGTTATTTGAGTTGTGCTAAAAAAAATTAAGAAAAGTATTTTTTTCTCACTTCTATTTTAAGATGACAGTCTATTTTCATTCTTTTTCATAATTACGGGAAATTTCATATTTCATGAATATTGAGCTGGAATTGAGTGTAATAACTAGAACCAACATAATTATTTTAACGCTATAGTGTTTAAAAAGAGATGAGATTTCAAACAATTCAAATTTCCTCTTGGAATAATATTTCACAATCACAGGAGTTGGAATGAAGGAGATGTAGATTATAAGGATTTTAACACACTCAAGGCAATATATGCACACATTTTAGCATAAAGAAACACATCATTACTGTGGCAAAAAAAATAGTGTAAAACATTCTAAAAATACAATGTTTTTACTGAAATTGTAACCAACCGAGCAAACCTGGCAAGCTCATAATTTAAATAATATATCAGCCGTTGTCGTGGGTACCTATACTCAAAATGTTTATTTTTGCATGGACGCGATAAATGCTGACACGTTCCAATCTTTCGGGACAGAACTGACAATTCATCCCTTACATACGTTTGGGCGTCATTTAACATGTGTTCGGTAGGATAGGCTTTGTGATGCGCAAATGTGCTCTGCGCAAAAAAAGGAGCACGTGATGTGTCACAGCTGACCAATCAAAATCAACTAGGCCGTCGTGTTCTTAAACACGTATACATGTGGGATGATCTTATTCTATTTCTGGGTCAGAAAGTTTGGAATATTGTAGCGTTTATATCACGTTCACTTTCTTGTGTATATACAAAAAGCGTTTTGAGTGTAAGTAAAGCGATCAAGTAAGTCAAAATAGCCTTATTTGTGATCACACACAACAGCGGACAATGTCTTCTGTTCTTCTCTTTAGGCGACGAATAGTTCCATTTTGCCGGCGAATTGCCGTTGTCGGTCTTGCAGGGCTCGGACTGCAATGTCTTGAGAAGAAAATGGGACCACTGCCTCGCCATTCTGGTTTACTTGAACGCTTTCTGGAGGTACCTAAATAAAGACAGGGAAACAAAGGAATAAACGTTACATAAATGTCATCTAAACATACATGTATACCAACATTGTCAGAGCCAATATCAAAACGGTTATGTCACCTACCAGCTCAAAAATACCAATTACCCATCAAAATCATTTTGTATCTTTTTTCTCGAAATAGGGATTCTAAGCTTTCCATTTAACTGCATTCGAAATAGGAATAAACTGAAAACAAAATAGTCCGTTTTGACATTTTTGTTGCGAAGAGGAAAAAAACAACAATATCCAATGATTTGACAATCAAAGAGAAATGTGAAATTCAGATAAGCCAATGAATATGCTATATCTACTTAGACATCTCCGATATGTCCGATAGAAACATATGACTTATTCAACGATAATTTGGCTCATTGATAAAGCATTTGCGTGTAATGGCAATTATTATAGAATTAAAAGTTCATCTCTCCGTTAATATTTAAAGATTATGGCGATATGATGTTATATTGTATTTATATCTAAAATTGATAAAATGAAATGAAAATCTAAACTCGATACATGTAAATGATTTTTTTATGAGCTATGTTGTTATGATGGCGAATGAAATGCAAATGAGATGAAATCTCGTGTTCATTAAATTTTCCCTCCCTCCCTATCAAATTGACCAGCCTTACGCCAAATTCAAATAGGTTTATACTCTCATACACTTATCAATCATCTTATAATTACATTCAAAATGTTTTCAGAAGAAACATAAACACTTGGCTTACATTATTACTTCTAAATGTAAACTGTAAAAAAAACCAATAGAAGATGTAGAAATCTAAGAAATCCAGACGATTTAGAAGTCTAAGATGTAGAAATCTGAGAATTCCAGACAAAACAATAATCCCATGTAAAACTCATTTAAAACGTGCTCACAGTGATTGCTGATTGTTTTGTACAGAACGGTGCAAAAAGCAGAAAATAACCGATAAACTGTTTTTGAACACATTTAATAAATTCCATTGAATTTTTCATCAATGGACGAAATGTTTAGATAAACTCAAACCTCTTGAATAAAAGATGAGATGAAATGAGATGAAGAAAGTGGAAAAGAAACAACACATCTAGATACATGTCAGAAGAAAAGAATTATCAATAAGACCCCAAGAAAGAGTCATCATACCATTGTAGTGTGATGGATGCGTTCTTTCCAAATTTTTGACAACATGCAATATTAAAAAACCACCACAAAATCTCTTCAACCAACACCCATTGATAACCAGCACCAGAAGAAAATTATATATTAACCCTCTTGCCCCCATAGCACCTTCCACCAAAGAACCCATAGGTATACACCCTCGTGACCGCTACCCCCAACACCAGGTATCCAAACGAAAAGCAGTTAGTGCTCTTGTACCTATTGCATAGTTAGAGTTCGTCACCCTGTTTGTAAACTAGGAGCCAGAGAGGGGTAATAGGTTGACCCCCTCTTGACCCCCTTGGTCGCCTGGTCATTGCCATGACTCCGTTCCACGGGCTGATGTTAATCCCTTCATGGGTGAGGTTAGGAAACATAATCGGTTGACAAGTTAATAATTTGTTTTACCCCATACAAAGCCCCAATAATTACAAGAAGAATTTATGAAATGATAATCCGTATGAAATCATGCAGTTATCACTCCCAGGAGTAACGTCTCAACATTCCCACAAACTAAATATAGTTTGAAGGTTTTCAAGACAACTTTTAAAAAGTGAGAAAATAATTCTTTGTGTTGAACAAATAACAATAATGAAATTAATTATATTTTCTTACAAAAATCAGTAATGCTTGTGCAGGATGGGGTGAGTGTAGTAACTTGGATTCATGCTTATTCATAATATCTGTTAACTGAGCGACTTAATTAGTTGTCCTGGTCATGAGGATTAAACACGAAAAGGTATGACGACATCATCATACATGCGCCCCATTTTTTAAAACTTTTGTCTTTATTTAAAGCCTCACATAATCTTTCTGCAATCAAATATCAAATCACATTCCAGCTGAGCACCTAACGAGTTTAAAGAACACAAACTTATTTGGCGAAAAAAACTTTAGGGAAGGTGTTTGTTAGCTTGTTTCTTATCCATCCAAGAATAGCCCTTTTGCAGACATAAACAATTGTATTAGCCTACATAAGTTAATAACCTCACGACCTTACTTTACTGAGAATACATAGACCATTAAATTAAGGACAGCCACATAACAACAGTTAGTCCTTAAAGGAACTTACCCCGTAGCCCTGGAAGAACTTGGCAATGTCGTGGGCGGTGGCGCCTGTATGAAGACCTCGTAGACGAATCATGGCGTTACTCTGCGCTGCGGCCAGTGCTGCAGCGGCCGCTGCGTTGGAACCGCCTCCAGCCCCGGGATAATACAACTGTCCAGTCGGTGACACAGGCGGGCTTGGGAAACCCGGATGAACATACATCAATTGCTGCTGGTGGTGCATGAGGGTGGTGCCGGGTGGTAGCTGAGGATGGCCCGCAGCCGCCGCGGCAGCTAGAGCAGCAGCGTGTGGGTTAGGATGCATACCTGGTATCTGAGGCATAGGAGACATGATACCACCTGTACTAACCGGTGGCATGTGGTTAGGATGTTGGAGTTGAGCATGTGGGTGGTGAGGTGGAGGGAATGGCACCGGAGTTGTTGGAGATATTGCGTTTACTGTGAAGGTAAAAACAAAACAGTATAAATTGAAATAAGCCACCATAGTTTCAGTATCATATATTCTAATTTTGGGGGGTTTAGTTTTCATAAAGTAGTTTAATATCTAAGTAAGATAGCACAAGCTATGTTGTTAAATACAACAATACTACTACCACTACAGTATTTGTATGCTACTACTTACTAATTCTTCTCCAACAACTACTACTTTTACTACTACAATTACTACTACAATTACTACTACTAATACTACTACTACTACTACTACTACTACTACTACTACTACTACTACTACTACGACTACTACTCTACTACTACTACTACCTCTACTACTACTACTACTACAACAACAACAACAACAACTACTACTACTACAGCAAAATGATTCCTACCCTGCGGTTGTGGTGCTTTTTCATTTCGGATACCACTTGTCAGAACCATTTGCATTTCCTCTCCTGAGCACTGAAACACTTCAACATAACGCTCCCTCATATACTTCATGTGGCAGGTCTGTGCTGCGAGACAGGCGCGTTCAGCTGAAGTCATTTGAATAAATGCTTCACCGTTCGGCTTACCCTAAAATAAGAAAAGTTTTACACAATAAAAAATGAATGGCCTTGGCAATGAAGAAGGGATATTTTATGACATATAAAGTCATTCAGGATATTTTACTTGTTACAGTTTTATTACTTTGATTAATATAAATCACTTGCACCATTCATGTGAAAATTAGTTGATAGATAAGAAAACATGCACGCGGAGTGGCTTAAGTGAAACTGTATCTAAAATAAGAAGTAAGCTTGTAGACCGTCAATCTTGAACAATTATGATATCCCCATGGACCTGCTGCTTAAATATCATAGACCTCTTATGCTTGGTTTCTATAACAATATTCGTTTTCACACTTTTATGAGTCATTCTACCTGATAAGTCATTGTACGTGAGAAAAAATGTTCCAGCAAGTTCATCTCATTAATTTTTAAGAGTGGTTTGCTGTCATGAAATACTTCTTTCCCTTTTCTTTCAATGAGAAATATTATTCAATCAATCTTAAACTAACGCAATGAATATAATTTGTACATAATATAATTATTATGATCTATCTATATTCTGACAAATAAAATGAGACAAAGTGTTTATTCCATTTGATCTCAGAAAAGGGTAATCTAGTAAAAGATTCTAAAGATTCATAGTAAAACTTTTCCAAAATTTTACCTGTAGGTTCAGTACCATGTGGACACCATGGGGGCGAATATACTGGGCAGCTTCTCCAAGAAACAACATGATATCCTCGATGGACGCGTTGTATGGGAGACCACGCATTCTAATACAATCACGGACTACCCCTGCAGTAATGAAGTGCTGGGGTGGAGGAGGCGGCATGGCCGGGATGTGAATGGGGAAAATCTGCGGTGGCATGATCTGCTGCTGCTGGGGAATATCCGCCATGATGGGCTCGGACTGGACTCGAGATAAGACCTAGAGATATCAGAGGAATTTAGGAATAAGTTTAACTATTATCACATGATGTACTTTGTTAGAGTATTACGACCACATTTGCATAAGATGCGCAAAATTATCTTGAATAGTTATTTACAGGTAGAATACAGTACTAGTAGTAATTTACAGGTAAGTTGATCCGTGGACGTATTTCCAAGAATGATGACTATCTTTAAAGTAATTGAAAGAAAATAATTCCATGTAGGCTAATGGTGTTTTGTCAAGGACTTAAGGTGGTATTAGTTTTCGAGCAATGGGCAGTGATTCGTTTTAACCCACATAATTTAATTTACACTCTGTTCATCTGTACTTATCAATATTATTGTTCGTCATTGAAAATTTACTTGATAACCATCTCATATCTCTTCTTTTTTTAGCGCTGCAAAAGTCAATTATGAGCAGGAAGGACGTAGGATACAAAATTAACTTTGAACTCTCACCTGTTGGACTTCAGCCGTTGTGCTTCTAAAGATCTCAATGTATCTGTTTCCCAAGTACTCCCTGTGTTTAGCCAGAGCCTTTGACACTGCATCTTCAGAGGCAAACAGCACGAAAGCATCCCCGGTCATCTTCCCATTCTTCTGCTTCACGAAGAGGATCCCCTCCTCGCCTCCAGCTACGGGGATCTCCAGGCCAAAGAAATCCACCTGCAGTAGCACAAAACAAAATTAGTTTTCAGGTATATTGTCTTCCGAAAAGGTTAAACTCCAAAAGCTTCATCTTTGAAGACACCACGCACATACTGACTGAACGTCAAAAAAGACGTCAGTGATAAAATGGCTGTCAAGTTCATGAGCTGGTTGACGTATCACCTTTAGCTAATGTTTAGGTTGTTCGGAATTAAACTGAACATTTTTGTAACCGTCTTGGAAAAACAAACAAAAATATTATGGATATACCAAACATACATGCCTCCTTATTGAAAGTTATCCCAAGTTCTACTGTCAGGGCAGTAACAAAAAATAAAACTGTGTCGTGACTTTGAATGACTCGGAGAATTATGTAAACTATTATTGAACAACCTGCTTGCATGGAGTTAAAATAGTTAGTTCTTTTCCCACACAACCTCAATCCGGAACCAAATGCAAGATATCATTATCTCGATTTTACTTCCCTTGCTTTTAACCCAATGAGAGTGCAGTTAATTAGTTCACGCAGTGGCAAGATCTTCACATTTTATGATTGGTTACGAGCTCTACGTATCTCATCTATTTTTTAAAATATAATTATCATTATCTTTATTTCTCTCTATCTGTATCGCTCTACCTCTGCATCACGTTAAATCCTCCTCCATTTTCAATCATCCCCAATCTCTTTAAATTAATTAACAATATATTAGGGAGGCCAACATATCATTAAATAAATGAACAATATATTTTCTTCATGAAATAGATGTATTATATTAGAATATTTCGATATTTTAATAACTTTTATTGTTATGAAATTATACATACCACATCTTTCTCTGAGGCTGTGAATGGTAAACCACGCATGCGCACGATAATATGGCCTTCATCCCGAGCTAAAAATAACGTAGCCTCTTTCGAAGTCCCTGGAAATATAACAAATGAAACATAATTCATTAGAAATCATACATCTACACAGCTAGTTTAATTAATAATGGAAAATGGCGCTATAAAAATCCCATGTATTATTATTATTATTATTATTATTATTATTATTATTATTATTATTTAAAGAGGTATAACCATGCAACATAGCAAACGATATTCAACTTCAGTTCAAGGTCTACATTCTATTATTATTATTATTATTTTATTATTTTATTTATTTATTTATTTATTTATTTTTATTTTATTTTATTTATTTTTTTTTGGGGGGGGGGGTATCAATGAATCTATTTGAATGGCTGTCAATCAATCCCAAATATGGGCTATCATATCCCTCTCTCTATAATCGACCTTTACTTCAAGAAAGAAACATGAGGGCGGAATAACAAAGACAATAATGATATCTTTAAAAGTCAAGAACAACCTAGACCTGAAATATTTAAGACAAAAGAAATGAGATACATACCCGCAGCTACCCGGATAAACTCGTCTCCTGTTGCTTTAAATACCTGCAGAAATATGAAAAAGAGAGCGATTACTCGAAAGACCCTATAAAAAGTCGAAAGTAATAGTCCAAACCAAATGGTCTTTTTTAAACAAATATATATTTTATGGTTTTCTGCCCTGGTTTGAACCAAGTTTGAGACCAGCAAATATGAAAGTATCTGCCACGCTAAAGAATTTTATGTTTCATCTAATGCGGTCAGTTAGTGTATAGTAAGGTCATTCTAAATGAACTCTATTTGAAATCCGCATACATTTCTCAATATTACTTCCTTCACTGCATTGACAAAGTACATTTCCAAGTACAATTTATTGAATATTGATACAGCTTTTTAAGACATGTTGTATCCATGTTTGTTCCATGCTACAGGTATATTCATGTAATATATTTATCAAAACATCCACTCCCTGAGTTGCCCTGAATATGATTATTCCTGTAAACACAGATTCTGTAAGATATTTTAAAATTTCTTTTAAAACTCATGGCTTATGTCCATTAAAATACTTATTCTATCAACAAATTGCAGATACTATGTATGCTATATCTTCCAGTAGTACATAAGAGAATGTTGAATGACAGTTACTGGATGAATAAATGATTTGCTCAAAATTTACCTCGACGTATCTCTTGCCGAGGTTGTGTTTATGCCTCTGAAGTGCCATATCTCTCTGCTCAGAGCTCTCAAAGTGAACCATCACCTCACCGTTCCTGCGACCATGTGTGTTCAGGCAAAGAGCAACACCACCCCTGAAAATAACAAATACAATGATGTTTAATTTCTTAAACAATCTAATTATACATTCTATTACTTTAAACAAAACTGAAGAGTGATGCGGTTTTTCGAAAGGGAAGAATTTCAACTTAAAAATGGTAGTTATAGGTATATAAAGGAGGGAATTAATTTCTGTTCTACTAATAAAATTGTCGTTTCGATTTGATAAATATCATACAGTTTAAAGCGGTATATCTTTGTTTAAATCTTCTTCTTTTTTTACAGAAAAACTCATTGCGATTAACAAATTCTAAACAAATAAAAATAAAAAATTATTGAAAAACGTTTATCTATCATCATGGAGTTATATTAATTTGTTACACAAAATTAACCTTCTGAATGTTCGAATATGATGCTCATTGCATTATTCTATCAAAAATATTAATCCCCGTTTCATTGAAGCTTAATCATTTTGCTAAAAATTAGAGACGCGAGGAAAAAACTGACCTGGCAATGTTGAGTCCTTTGAAGAACCGGAAGACATCCCTGTCTGATGCCTGCCATGGTAGACCACGGGCTTTCACTGCAGTATCATCAGGTATGGAATCAGTCTTGTCACTACAATGATGTAAAATGATAATTAAAATAATAGTAACATTTATATAGCGCTTAATACATATATCCACCTTAGTGTTTCTAAGCGCTTATAGTGTTACCTAATTATTACCCGGCTTAGCTAGGCTACCCCGAAAGGTGCTGACAGCATTCAAGGAATTGCTTCCTACCGGTACCCATTCACCTCACTTGGGTCAAGTAAGGCAAATTTGCAGGTTGACACCTTGCCGAAGGATGCTAGTGGTACGGACGGGATTCGAACCGCGTACCTTGTGATCGTAAGTCCGCTGACTTATCCACTCGACCACACCAAGAGAAGAACTGGGGAAACATGGAAAGAGAGGAGGATAGTGAAGACGAGAGAGGGTGAATGCAGTAGAAATATAACCGGGGGAAACTGGAGGGGACGGGGGAAACTGGAGAAACAAAGAAGGGACGAAAGAGATGGAGAAAGAACAAGATTAGATTAAATAGAAACAGAAACCCGACGAAGGATCCAGCCCTGAAAGAAATCGGAACGAACATGTGTTCTCCATACAGCGCTACAAATCTTGATGTAAATATAGCTGGAATGAATCAATATTTACCATGGGGATACCAGGTTGAAGTACAATCTAATGTTTACCCAATACTCACTTCAAGACCCTAGCTTGACACCGTTTAAGTGAAGGCTTAAGTAGAAATTAAATAGCTGTTGGATACATTATAGCGGGCTTGTATGATGCAAGTCAGCTTATATTACTTGCATTCTTTGAAGAAAAAAAATGGAAATGCGACTTTGAAAGGTTTTATTAAAATATTATATATGTTTTGCGTTTGTTTGAATCTTTATCATGTGTTTGCTTTCTGAAAATGATTGCCTTCAGCCTACCATTTCCTAAAGAAACATATAATTGCCAATATGAACGCAGTTAAAATACAGGGTCAACAAATAACTTAACTCTTGTGATCTCGGAAAGAAAAGTAATAAGTTTATAGTTATGTTAATGAGATAATGGCTGAAATACGTACTTGCACCATATCAAAGGACGACTATGGTCATTTTTAAATGTTTTGTTCTGATTAATCATAATTATTATATATAGTTAAATGGCAAATTCCTAAACCAATTCACACTTCTAAAACATACAGGCATATTCTTTGGCACAAAGGTGACCAGCTGTCGCGCCTCACCAAAATGCACAATTTCGAACCACAGACACCCACATATATCGATATTATATACTATTGCAATTTTCTTTTCAGATATTCCAGTTTGTGTTTAAAAAATCAATAATGCATACTGTTACAACTGGCTTTTTTTCAAATTTCCATTTTGTGGACTCTCACAAAATCATTTTTCAAAAACACCTTCCTCCAATGTGATATAGGTTACTATATTAGTCTAGATAATGGTCTGGGGCTGTAAACTGAATTTACAGGTTCCGTTGGAAAATTCATCCGTTATGTCACACGAAAATCGATCAAATTAAAATCGTCTAACATAGTCATGTTACCCGTTACTCCAACCTTTGAGAGCGGGATTGCCTTTAACTAATTTCTTCACATTTTACAGACTCCCGAACCTTGAATACTTGCCCGCATATTTGTAGAATATGTTGTTGACATGTTATGCAAATGCATAGACATTCCCTGTATTTCGATAAATTTGGAGTAATGAATGCACATTTTCTCTGCTGGAACCGACCTTATGGCGCCAGCAATGATTTAGATACGAGTAAATCAAAAGAGATTGTTTGATTATGTTTATTGCAACATTGCTTCTTTTGTTTATCCATTTGTTGATGACCGTGCAGCTCATCATATGGTAGTAATTCATGAAATTTGGATCAAATAGTGCATAGTTGTGTTTTTAATGTCTCACCCGTGTAATAGTTTGTGTATCTTCTTTTATCCTAACGCTTATTTACCCCCCTTCTAAACACAAGTTTAATCTATTTGCAAAATGATTTTCATGTCAACAAAAGTATTTCCGTTTTATATTCCTTCTTTAAATATGTTCATTGTCATTACTTTATGAAAGTGAAATTGTGTATACATAGAATAAATCTATTATATCATCATCAGATTGATTTCAGATGTCTAAAATTCATGAATTTATTAATACTTACTACGTGCCAGGTTCGTATTTCTTCGTCACATAATCCGGTTTCATGAACAGATGATCTGAAACAAAAATAGAACAAGAAGAGATCATTTAAAGCGTGTTCGAAAATTAAAAAGAAGGCATATAAAAGAAACTATATTCGATCTATCCATCTATCTATCTATCTATCTATCTATCTATCTATCTATCTATATATCTATCTATCCATCTATCCATCTATCTATCTATAATTTCTCTATCTATCTATCTATATATCTATCTATCCATCTATCCATCTATCTATCTATAATTTCTCTATCTATCTATATATCTATAGATGTACCTATGTATCTATCTATTCATCTATCCATCTATCTATCTATCTATCTATCTATCTATATATCTATCTATCTATATATCTATCTATCTATCTATCCATCTATCCATCTATCTATCTATCTATCTATATATCTATCTATCCATCTATCCATCTATCTATCTGTAATTTCTCTATCTATCTATCTATATATCTATCTATCCATCTATCCATCTATCTATCTATAATTTCTCTATCTATCTATATATCTATAGATGTACCTATGTATCTATCTATTCATCTATCCATCTATCTATCTATCTATCACTCTATCTATCTATCTATTTATCTATCTATCTATCTATCTATCTATCTATCTATCCATCTTCAGGCATCTTCTCTTGGTAAGGAGGTTAATTGCAACATCTCTTTATTTCACTCTATCTTCTGACGTTCTTGCAGTTTTAGTGCACTCCATCTTTCTATTCATTTCAAGTTCTAATTCCATCACCTCTTCTGCCAATATTTATTGTTTTATAACATACACAAATAAGATTAAATAAATTTGCATATCTTTAAAAATAGATACATTTCTTTATTTAACTCGACTGGTCAAATTGATTTCATTAACAGATTCAATTTTCAGACGTCAATGACATAGATATCAAACCATATAAAAAACCTTCTTCCTTTTTGAAAGTTGTTTTAAAAATTCATGAATTTAGGACAATGATTTTAATAGTAATACACTGGAGAATGAAAGTATTACAGACGAATGAATAAGTAAAAAAAAACGATATGACCTCTAGCAATATAAATATCCTTACATTTTCCCCGTAGGAAACATGCAAATATTTACAATGAAACAAAGCGTACCCTCGTCACCCCTTGAACATCTTGCCCATTCTCACAATCATATTTGATATCTAGAGCAACGTTATCTCTCTACCAACGATAATCTGAATCTCGTGTGAAAATTATCCCCCCACCCCAACCCCTCTAGAGATTAAAAAAACCATCCAATCATCTCGTCGTTAAAACAATATCAGTGATGTTTGAGAGATAAGAACACGAGACTAGGGGACAAGACTGTTTACAGAAGATGGGGACTTTGGGGGTGAACTTGTGTGACCGCGCAATTTACCAGCCACATGTGTTGTATATGGCGAGAATGGCGCCTCGGTTGCGCTGGGAAACCCCCAGCTGTGTCCACGTGACTAAGCGTCGCTACCAGTGACCGAGCGTGGCGTACGCTTGACCACGCCTTGCCACGCCCATCTTGGGGTATCTTTATATTTTAGGTTTTTATTCCAATTTCAAAGTGTTTATGTCGGTGTGTATTTAGATTAATAGTTTTATTATTGATCTCCTATCTTGCGGACGTTTAGTTCAACCAAAATTGTTCAGTAGGGAAGCGTATTCACGGACTCTGTTTCTGATTATGGTGTTTTCTTGAATTGTATTATTTTGATTCTTTGAATAGAGCATAAAATGTAAAATATTAAATCGATAATCGATAACTGCATGCATATATCCTAACCAGTTAGATATCAATCTGCCACAGATAACCCAAAATTAATATCAATGAAAAATTAGTGCAAGCCTTTTCAGACACTTTCAGACACTATTCTGCATGCTGAGTGTCCGACGTTAAGAAAATAATTACGAGAACAAATCACGTGCTGATCGATACCACGCCTTGGGAAGCTTTGCAGTATCAAGTTTGGCATAGGTTCACAGATTTCCCTTCTTTTTTTTGCGAGATCTTGATACGTGGGGTTTCTGTCGAGGGAGCAGAATAATAGGGAAATGACACACAATCGATATGGCTGGAAATTCCCTGGACACGTGTTAGCATTCGCACGGCCTTTCCCCTCAACTATACCGATGTATTACAGTATGCAGTCACATTGCTAAATAAACAAGAGAGCGGCAAACTATTGGTAATTAGAAGTAACACCATACTTTGTCGGTTTGGTGCCACTTGCGTTCGTGTGACTCTTGTATTCATTGGATATTTTCTCGATATGTAACCCTCCGAATTACACCAGGAAGTGTGATTGTTTTGTTTTTAAGCACATGTAGTTTTATACAGAACAGACTGACAAGTTACAGGGGGTCTTTTTTTCTACCATTCAGTTTTGATGTATAAAGTATAAAAGAAACAAGGGGGGAAACTGCGTGGGGTCTTTATATACGTCTGGTGTTTTTGTTAGCCATTTATTAATAGAAAACATCGGTATGTAACGCCGAAATATATTATCAATGCAGGGTGGCAGTACCCAAAGAGCTTTCGTTTGGAAGATGGGAGTTCGTGTTAGTGGTGTGTGGGTTGAGGCTGGTGGTAGGTGGTGGTGGTAATGGTGGTGTAGTTGCAAAATAGGTGGTCAGGGTCAGGTGGTGCGTGTAGAGATGGTATGTCTCGCATGAGAAGTGTGAAGTTTGCGCTGTGTTGTTGGGTTGCATTGTTGGTGTACAGGTCGTGGTTTGGCGGGCCGATAAAGAGGTGTTGATGTAGATGGTGGGGCGGGGTGGTAGTGAGTGGCTGGCGTGAGTCCGCGTTGGCTCCTGCCGTAGCTCCACGTTCGTGTGACTGGCCAGGAGGGGTGGTGGCTCTGCTCGCCGGTTGACGTCATCGGTAAGTCGTTATGCTTTGGTGGTCGCCGCTCAGGGTTCATCGGGGTTCTATGTTATGATCCCTGCTTGGTGTCGTGGTAGTGCAGGGTGGTGGTGGTGGTTGGTAGGTGGTTGTTGACTGGGAGGCGAGGCGACCGGTAGGTGGTACAGCCTCATCGTTGCCACCGCCGCGTGTGCTCTGGGTCACTTAGAGCTTCCTCCTCTATCACGTAAGATAAGAAGATGCAATACTCCCTCCAGGAATGAATGCTAAACGACCGCGAAAAGAGGGCGATCTTGAAGCCGAGTTTTCATATCATGATTTGAATGTAATTGTTTTCTCGGACTCGACGAAGCGAGAACAAGATTTGCAGCCGCGGAGTGTATTTTCTGTGGGGAAGGTATCTTGTTTCCAGTTGTGATAATTTCTCATTTATTTTTGGTTTTTATGGTCCTATATAGTACGTGAATGAGCCTTTCGTTCCTTTTGGGATAGATTGGCAAATGTGCGTGTGTTGAGTGTGTTTTTTTACGTATGGTGGGTTGAAGATAGCAGGTATTGCCTGCTACCCACCCCTCTCGGTTGGAAATTTGATTTGTGATTCTAGGTGGGCATTGGCAGTAAGCTAAATACAAAATATCCGATCTCGGGACGATATTCATGTGCTAAATAGGATGGCAGTAGGTTTTTTAGTGTATGATCTGGTGGTTCACGATGTTTGTGTTTAATTATGGTCCAGTGGGGTGGGGGGGGAGGGTGGATATTTGTGAGATGAATGCGCGCCGAGCAATGTCAATGATCTCAGCGGACCCTATATGACAATTATTTGTCGCAAAGATGTTAGTTCGTAATGTTTTTGAGGTTCACTGCGACATAGGAAAACAGCACAAGATGAATACGAGTTGGCAGTTTTTTACTTACGGAGAACAGAGGTGGTGTCACAATGGGTAATTTCGGTGGCATACGCCCAATTTGGTAGTTCGGTGGTGGTGAGTATCGACGGTGCATGGTCGCCCCGGTGCTGCGTCTGGCTTCTCGCTTGTGTATCTACGTGTCATGCTGTCATCTCTGCTCTTCGTGGTTCTGGTGTCTATGCTCTGCTGGTCTTCCGTCTGATTGACTCAGGTGTTAAACGCAAAGTATGGTTTGTGATGCGTGTCGCTGCTGATCAAGTGGATTAGAGGTTCTAACTCAGCTGGTTGGTTCGCTGTTTTAGTATGTTAGATGGTCTTGGATTTGGTGGTGGTGGTAGATTCGCTTTGTTGTAGATTCAGGTAGGTTTTGGGTGGTGCGGTTTTCGAGATATTTGATAAAAGGTCAAATTCGTCAAGCTGTGTCGAAAATTAACGGTTACGCTCTGTGGGCAAAATCATAGGCTAACGTAGGTGGTATAGTTTGTAGGTTCTATTGGTGTAGACGTGGGTATCGTTGATGTAACGTGGAGCGAGGCAGAGCGGTCGTTTTTGAGGTCGGATGGTCTTTGGTTAATGAGTTGGTTGACCGGTATCGTGCTGGACAAGTCGTAGTTGAGTAGATGTTTAGGTTATTGCGTATGGTGTGACGTCTTCCTGCTGCGTTCGCGCACTGAAATGGGGGTATTGCGTTATGGGGCGCTGCTTCCTCTTAATTATAAGGATGCTGTCATTACTTAGTGTTCTCATTGGAGATGGGGCTTAAGTTTAAAATGCTGCAACTAGACTAAAATATATCATTACAATAATATCACTATTTCTCAATGTAGCAGAAGCTTGGCCTATACAAAATTATGAGGCTCGCATGTAACCAAAAGAGATTATTGCGTTATTGAGTAATTTGAATCGCGCAATAGAAGATATCTGGTCTGATATAAGTCCAGGTTTGAGAGACGCCAATTTATAGCCATCTAGAGGACTTTGGTTTAAGTGTAAGAATGGTGTATTGAACTGAATTTACGGCGGATATTTTTAGGATTGGGTCTCAGTAAGAAATGAGAATGACTTTTAGTCTCGCGCATATAGCTGTGGAGGGGTCCCCTCTAGGTAAGGTGGCTAGGTACGGTGGCTTGGTATTTGTGAGACGTGGGTTTGTGATAGGCAGAATGTGCGACGCAATAGTGTCACGTGGTGAGATAAGAGTTTCACTGTAGGTTTATACGGCAGCTAGAGGCAGAAGTAGTAAGCTGTGGACGCAGTGTAGTGATGTGATTTCATGCGTGCGCTCGCGCCGTTGTTACTGTTGGTGAGTGAGTTAGTGAGTAGTCATCGGATAGCGATAGGATAGGGATAATAATGTGATGGATCGCAGCATTAGTTGGAGGGTGGTTATGTTAGAGGTTACCTTTTAGCAGTAGCTGTATCAGTTGTTTGTATGCGAGGTATAGTGTGAATTAAAGAAGTGAATTAGTAGTTGGTGGGGTTGGTGTGTACGTATGCGAGCCGCGCCTCGCGCGTTATACGAAGCGCTCCGCGAGAGTTTCAGGTAATTTGGAGTTGCTGTCCATGATGATAATGATGACGGTGATGGTGGTGGTGGATATAAATGCATATTTGGTCTACCTGTCAAGGTTTGAGACCGATGTGATCGCAGTCACACTCTGACAATCATGATCTTAGATAGTAGTACGAGGTTTGCAATGCTCCAATATTCATGGTAGAATAGCTGATGAAATCTCCATATTTACATAGATACTGCAATACCTATGTAAAAGGGGTATACTTACTATCTGAGATCATCTTCGTGACTATACTGGCCATCGTTCGGCATTCATCTATTCCAGTCTCGGTGTAGTTGAAGTTGCCAACGTCTATTTTCAAATCTGTAAATGTTGTATTTGGTCAAGGAAATCAAAATCCTCTAGAATTGTCAATCATTCAAAAGCTTCAACAAAACAAAAAATAGAAATGAACCTCAAATCATAACTCACCTCTCTCTCTCTCTCTCTCTGTTGAGTTTAGCCATGAACTTTTTTTGAGGGGTTAATTAATTTGTCTTGGTATTTGCCTGTTAACAAATATGTTTTTGTTTTTTGTTTGTTTGTCGTTTTTTTTTACTTGTAACAAGCATTTGTATTTTAACACTCTATCGTATACAAATCATTTATACAGAAACCATTCTGGGTTAGACGGTAATTAATATTGTATTTCTGTTTGTCTGATTTTATATTGTTTTCTTTAATTCCATTGCTATTATGTTTATTCATATTTGTTCCTCTAATTTCTACAAGTATTCTCCTCTTTCACGATCTAAATCACAGTAAATTATCCGTATTGTAAAGCAACAAAGTTACATATTTTCACACCCCCGATGTGCACTTCTGAACCAAGAATCAGTCAACTCTGGAACGACAACATATTATGAACTTTTACCTAACCAATTTTCTTTTTAAAGTTCTCCACCAAGCAATGATACGGCCTAAAGCTATTTTTGAATAAGAGACGGAAAATTGCTGCAAAAATCATGACAAACAACTTGATATCAAACGTTCTTCATGATTGATTCAGCTTACACCATTGTAATTAATCATCCGCGTAACCATACGGTAAAGTTGAGGTGGACACAAATGGAAAGAAAGAGAGAGGTAAAGATAGTGAAGAAAAGAAAGGGGGAGAGAGAAAGAGAGGAGGGGAGATAAGAATCAAATTACATTATTCTGCAGAGTTTGCCATTTTTGTTCCTCTTTTTTATGTGTCGATGCGCAAAACTGGAGCGAGATATTCTAGTTTGCGCTTTGGTTGATGACGATTTCGTCAACATGGAAGTTGAATGTCATTTGAAAACCTTTCAAAGTTGATTTGAAAAGGAATTCGGTGATAAAAATGATATTTCCTTCTACGCTCCTCAATGCACCGACTATTTTATTCTCGAATTCAATTGTTCGTGTCTCTCCCCTCTTTACCTGCAACTTTTCTATATCCCACCCTCTCCTTCTCTTCACGACTTTAACCCTCATCCTTTTCCTTACTCCTCTTTATTTTGCCCTTCTCCATCTCTTACCCACTACCTTCTCGCCCCACCTCCCCCTATCTCCTCCACCCCCCCCTTTCTCTCTCTCCTCTCTCCTCTCTCTCTCTCTCTCTCTCGCCTCTCTCTCTCTCTTTCCCCTGAGGTCATGGGTATATTGTACACGCTCTCCTGGAGCGAATGGATAACAATAGTTTTGGATGAGACAGAAAGCGTGGGATAGGCCTCGGGCATGCCATGGTTGGTATGCGGTACTACATCGGAACCTATAACTGAGCTACTGCCGTGAAGAAGCAGAAAAACAACAACAACAACACACATCTTACTAAGATCTGAACACATATTACATAAAGACAATAATACCTGTGATGCTAAACGATTGCTTTAGGCTTAACTCGTCCACTGATTGTGATGATGATATGAATGATCGTATGCGCTGAAAATACACTTAGGATATAAGTAACTACTCGAATAGCTTTGATTAAATTTGTTTAAATGAAATGATGCATTTCTGTAAGAAGCCTAAATAATGAACTCTTTGTGCTCCAATAAAAATAGCAGCATGTTAAATTCTAGTACGTTTTTGATAATTGGGTGCACTTTTAAACATTAATATGCCTGTTCATCATGGTACTTGATTTCAAATTGTAAGACATTATTTATGATACTTGGATATAACTGGCCTATATAGAATGAATTTCCCAATTAATCAAAATAATTTATTGCACTGTGATAAATATAACCAAAAAAATAGCAGCAAAAATATGTTATTTTGTATTTATTCAATCTACCGTTGCGGTTAGTCCAATTTGATCATATGTTACGGTCGACTGACGATAGCGTGTGGTTTTGCTAAAGAATCACAGAATTGCATTCCAGTGAATATGCACACTGATTATGAATATTATGCGTTAACAATAACAACCATACATGTGCACAATGTGTGGAAGCGTATATAAAAGCCGCTACAGAACTCTAGATATGGCTGGTCTAGTATTGGTTTTGCGATGTTACTATTAAATGTAATGTGAATTATTTACCGTGACTACAAAGTGTTTCAACAAAAGTGAAATCCATACTATCAAGATAGAAAAACTTTGTTTTTCCGAAGCTTCGTTGAAAAGCAAATATTATATCTATTACGGGTTTGCACTCTGATATATAAAAATAGGCCTACGACAAGCGAAACAACATAATTGTGTGTATTAACTACTGGTATGATTATTTGTAGTACGTTTAGAAGTGACGGAGAATAAAATATGGAATGAAAGAGAGAGAAGGAAGCTAGTCTCAAGGAAACCTATATTACAGATATCATTGAATGAATCCTTAGTAAATACAGAAGTACTTTACATCAATAGAAGCAGTGATAAACATGATAAAACGACATTGAAAATTCCACATATTTCCACGTAAAAACTTAACACACTATAAACATTGATAAATGAATATGGATATAACCATTGCAATTCTGGTCAGAACAGCAACAAGTTTTAGAGAAACGTTTTAGCCTGTAAGGACGCAACACTTTTACTACGGCGAAATGGCGTCGGAAACATTTAGCCTACGTTCGGACCACACCCACCCCGCTTCCGTATTTCACCCCCTCTTTTCGCCCCTCTTTGCGTTCAGATGGGGAGAGCGCATTACCCTTTCGGTCCAACCACTCATGTAGAGTTCGACCTTTTCAACTCTCTAAGTGCGCCGCCATTATGACCCCTCCCATCATCTCGCTCACAGTCTCATCATTTAATCCATTCATTCGCAATGTATGGTTATACGTGCTCCTTGATCGAACAAAACTAACTCGGCTTTAATTCGATGAGTGCCTTTTGATTCTTCAGACTATTCTTCCACTATAATCTCCCTGTATATGAAGAGGTGTGACCTCGCAGAAAAAAAAAATCGTAAACACAGCAAAAGGTATCATCTAAAACGGTCATAGGTAACATTTAAGGAGGGCAAACCAGCAAAATAGTAAATGCCACATAAAAACACTATTCAAAATGGAGCAGATCAATAAAAATAAAAGGTATTCTCGTATTTTTCCCATGGTATTTGTATTTCACATAAAAGACAAAAAAATAGATAAATGGAATATTAGAACGACTTGTTCCTCTTTGTAATCATGCATAGCCTCCGGTGGCGAATATTACTAAGGTATATTCCTGATATATGTCGGCTTGCATTTTTATTAATATTTTGTTTACATTGGAATGTTTTATCATTTTTAATACCCGATGTTCCATAAAGTCAAGTTCGTGATATGCCCTAGGTGTTTTGATAATTAGCATTAATATTCGTTCAAGTTGATTGATTTGCATAAACAAGTTTACTAAGGTTTATACTACAAGAACACTACAATAACAATCTATGTTTCTTAATGAGTTTTATAGCGAATCCATTTTGGATGCTTTACAATAATTCATCACAGCATCATGATATTCGTTTCATACAAATCATTGATTTCATCATTATTAGGCCTAAAGCTTATTCGAGGCATCAACATCCATTCGTTATGAAAACGTGTGATCAAGTACTCATCTATAAATGCTGCATCTAACTTTCTGATTACTAAGGTGAAAATCTGCCACTTCTAATCACTGCCAACCAAATCACTTTTCATCATAATCCTTCTAAAAATCTGTCTTTGAAAGGGATGTATAGGGTAACGCACACTTCACCCAATCTTCTTCTTCTCGAGTCCTTTCTCTCAATTTATGTTTATTTGTGAATTAGAATTTGATTCAAACTTCACCCAATAATACACCTATAATCGCTGCGTCTCTATAAAGTTAAAAATACCTCAGTCAGAAGTGCGAGACAGACTCCTAATGCGCAACAGGCTGAACAAAAAAAATGCATTATCCCAAATGGGTTAAGATTCTTTTGATAAGCATTCACTTTTACAGTCTGACTGTGACACCAGAGAAGAGCAAAATTAACCTCTTCACCTCTCCTAGATGAGACAAAATCCTTTAATAAGCTCCTCGTTCGTTATAAGAGAAATGCAATAAACACTCTTTTCAAAACACTGTTATTATCAGTGCCTCAATATATCTGTATACCAATCCTATAATTCGGTATGCCTGGATAGAATATGGCGGACAGATTATGTAAATCAAATGGGGAAAGGGGATTTAAAAGATCATTTTCTATAGGAAAACTGTGCCCTGAACTGAAATAATGATGCTTGGGTAAAATCTTAACTAATATGAGTATTTACTTGCTATAAAATGGAAAAAAAAAAAAACTTTGCTGTAATGTAGTTGTATTTATCTTGAAATAAATGTATAACATATTTCATTGAAAATTGTTTGTTTTTTTTTCTTTTAAGAAGGTAAGACTCCTTTGTCATAGATAAAAGCTGCATAGCACCCAGCGAAATGACACTCGTCTTTTTGAGTAACGTATTATCGTCAAAACTCAATCTATTATTCCTCATTTGGATAAGTAGGCTAATTGTTTGAGCTCTAGTTATGCTGTAAAAATGAAAACTGTTAAAATACGTATCCTTAACAAAACTATAAGCTAAATACTAGACATTTTCAAAAATGATATTTAATTGGCGTATCATTAAATGATAAATTCGTCTTCGTATTATTTTCACATATACAATATATTTACATTGATTGGATATGTGCCATGCGGACATGTCATTATACATCTTCCATTATAACGCAATTCGCACTTGTTGATTTATTCGACATCACGTCCTTTGACACTAGTGTCCAGTAGAATTGGATTACTATTGCGACTTATTGATTTATCGAACGCGGTCAGTGATCTGTATGGAAGATACTTTCTTTCTGGTCACGGAGTAGAATCTATTCATCGTTGAACACCTAATGATTTCATCGAAGGACATTCAAAATATATAAGATTGAAAGTGGAATTTTGATTAAAGCCTCGTATCTTAGTCATATTGTGATTTTAATTGCAATGGTACCATTTGTTATTAACGTTGTTGCTGTTCTTGTTATTGGTGTTATGGTTGAATTGAATTTATTTATTTTTTTTACAAAGAAGTTTTTCAACTAGAAATGAAAATATCGTTATTTAAATCTTGGCTCGGGCTATTTATATTCAAAATCAGAAATACATGACCGAGTTTTAAACAAGGGTCTTATCTGAATTAATGAACGGGCAAAGCTACCATGCAAGAGAACTGTGTGTTTTATGTAAAATTGTTTCCCGGTCTATTGTTCCATGTTAGATAACTATTGTTTTACGTCACGAAATCTAGAGCAACATAACTCACACTCCTGAATCTCTTTCACAATACATTATATAAAAAAAAAGAGAGAAGTATTCAGCTTTGTGAAATGATTTTCAGAATGAATTATGTATTAAAGGTATTTGTCTGTTGAAAATAATGAAATATTTGTCCGATACGGCCGATAGCTTGAATGGCGGGGGTGTGTAAGTAAATAGAACTTGACAATAAAACTGTTCTGAAAGTAATATTTGGAAAATGTTTAAAAGTTCCGTGAACCATAACAAACGGTAGAGGTTAAAAAGCATTTTTTCAAGATCGTGATAATATAGATCATCAGAGGCAGATATCAATTAAAGCACTTTCATTCTGAAGCAATGGGTAGAGCCTGTATAATAAGTTTACTTGGATATAAAATAATATAAAATGTATATAAAAGGTATATAAAAACATAAGAGATCTCCTCTTTAATCCTGACAAAAATACTTCAAATTTTAAGGGTACTGTTTATCACTCTTTAATCCGATACCCAGAAAGACGGGTGAATGCAAAGATGATCGTAGATCGCAAAATTATCTCCCCATCTCCTTATTTCAAAACCAATTGACACCCTTTTACTTTAACCCCGACATAAAGGAGAATAATTTAAAGATTTATTATAACCCCTCTTGACTCGGTTATAGACTACTTTCGTAATGTCTGCTGGATTTCATCATGACAATGGACCCAGGCCACCCCTGTCTTAACGGGGAGACTTAATCGATAAATCTACTCTTGCTGCCCTGGTGGAAAATAAAGCTTATGTTCTAAAGGCGAGGTTGCAAGACAAAAGAGGAACACTTGGCCCTAGTCTAGGTGATCATAGACCAGGTCCAAAGTTAATTGTTAGACAGTAGTTCCTGGTTTAAAAATAGTCGCCATGGCAAGACAACGCTGAATTGAAGCTAACATGACTAAAGAATAAACATCATTGTACATTCCGTTCAGAACATACACACATGCCTGTGCTAACCGTCCAGGAAGAATGACAAACAGAAGTCCATCAAACTTTCTTTGTATGATTTTGTAACGTGGATGTTACACTCTTTCTAAATCTTAACAACAGCCATTTCAATTGGTACCCTGTAAAATAAGAATACATTCAGAACACATTATTTTTAAAGCTCATGCATGACATGGCCTCAGCACTACAATGTTTATAAAGGTTTCAGATTTTAAAAATAATGCGCCCTGTATTGGATTAAATCTGAGTGCGTCTCTTGCATTCCCAGGCATCTTAAACCATTAAAATTGCTATACTGGTGAATTCTCATTCATACTATAGAATGGTTTCATCTTAATGAGTCTTAAGACGGAGGACAATGGTATGGATCTGAATAGAGAAGGGGTTCCTTTTGCCGCGAATGTGAGAAACGCTCCACCGAAAGTGGTCAGTCCTAATAAAGGAAGACCCCCGATCGATAAAAGTATTGTCTTTATTTTCCATTGGGAAAAAGCCACCGTCTCCCTGTATCTGTGAACGTGGATGGGCGATTAAGATGGTTTCAAAAACAAAGAAGGAATAGAGGCCTCCTTATTCGCGTTTGTAATGTAAGCTTCTCCTTTCAATAGAAGACTTGAGATTACGTCATAAGGGCAGAGATTGAGATTTGTAAGTTCTAGGTAGATTCTTTTATTGGAAAGTAAATCACAGTCCTACCAACCTGTTCATTCCACGCAGTCCTGGGGGTAACTCGGTATTTTATCACTTTAGGGTGTTTCGTTAAGTTGCTCATTACGGATTATCATACTCTTGAAAGGTAATCGAGTGGGTGAAAA
This sequence comes from Paracentrotus lividus, assembly GCA_940671915.1. Classification (NCBI taxonomy): domain Eukaryota; kingdom Metazoa; phylum Echinodermata; class Echinoidea; order Camarodonta; family Echinidae; genus Paracentrotus; species Paracentrotus lividus. Next base: position 4,606,842 of record CALNVZ010003014.1, on the reverse strand, counting down.
ACACTCTAAAATAAGTGAATCTTTACTCGAATAAAGACTAAAATGAGGGTGATACCCCTTTCTAGCTAAACGAAGCTGAACTTGAATGAAAAAGTTTCATCCTAATATAGGTTTAATATAAAATCTTGCCTCATTCACGACCTTAATAACCAATCTCCACTTCTAGAAAGATACCGTTAACTAAGTGAAACCACCCACCGATTTAATAATATTTTGATCATGATACTTATAATCTTAAGCTATTACATCAGCCCCTGCTTCTCTTCCTTAATCTATCATTTTACGGGTAGTTAAGTTAAGCTGCTATTAATTGATTATTATACTCTCGAAATGTGATTGAGTTTGGGAAAAACACTCAAAAGTTGAAATAGTGCTTTATTGTTATACGAATTCTGCTTTATTATCAAAAAGTAAATCCACCGTAAACTTTTTGAGACTGGTATTTGACAAACACCGTGTCAAATACGCTGCTATCTTCAGTAGATCAAAAAACATCGGGAAATATATTTACGAAATATATTTATAATTGCATTTTACATTCATATAAATCAGAGTAGTTTTCTATAGCTACCCTTTTCCTAGATAGATCGGACAATCTTTGTCCCCATATCATTCTAATAACGAGGTATAAGGTTCACCATAACTTGTAGGCCTAGTGGGCCGTGAAAAAAGGACTACTGAATGGGATGACATATAGAAAAAAGGTAATGAGGAAAGAAGATATCAACAAGAAATGGAAAAGCGAGGAAGAGAGTACAGAACAAAGATTAATCTAAGATTAAGCTTTCTTAAAAATGAGTAAAGTCTCGAAAATGACAATAAACTAAATGAAAAAAAAAGCCCCAAATACAAACCAGGTCTAAAGGAATTGGAGATGAGGAGGGGGCTTTATGGTACGGAACCTTCATACGCTTCTCAAAAAAAAAAAAAAAAAAGACTGACGAGGAATTTAACTATATGGGGGTGACTGTATACGGTAGCTGAAAATATATCTAAGCAATCGTTTTGAACGAACAAATGTTTATTGCCTCTGGTAGATACTTCAAAGAAGTCACATCGCTTTGATTGCAATTTTATAGGAGTTGAGATCTCTCTTTAGCATGAACAATAAATTCCCCCATCAAATTCTGACATTAATTCTGGCCACCACACAAAAGTTATCCAGGGGTGTCCAACATTTATAGCGAAACTGATCAAATAACACCATTTCGAAGTTGCTGTTGTTGCTGTTACTTAACTGAACCTTTTTGTCAAAGGCAGACAAACAACCTTTCCCTTTTAGATATATCAATAGCTTTATTATAGGCTCAATACGTGACAGAGAAAAGGCCCTCCTTTTAAATTCCATGTCGGGTTGACTTAATCTAAAGGTTTTGAGGTTGGGCCCCATATTGACCTAGCTTGACTCAACTTGAAGAACTCGAGATAACCCTGCCTGGGCTTGAGTTCCTTTAGAGTATTAATGATTTTGACTTTTATTCGTTTTACTTTTCAAAAACCAAAGTAAGAGAATCATTGGTTCAAGATGTTTATGTCATTAAGTCCGTATTTTATGAAAATACAACAGAAAATAATTTATTGTACTTCTAGAGCTTAGCATTTTGTATTAGACGAAAAAACCCACGTACTATTACACTGTGATTTAAATAATAGTTGTATAAATCGATACTTAGGTAAAATAACTTTATTGTATAACATTAGTTTAACTTCCAACATAAATAATAAAGATATTAGACTGGACCTACAAACAAATTTATTTGTTCAACAACAAAATTAAAATACTAATTACTTATTTAAAGCACCAGGTATGAATAGATAGCAATGTAAGAAGAAACTTTTAAACAAATTCGGTAATTAGTAGATAGGATGACCTATGTTGAAAATGTCTTTTTTCCCTATGAGTTCTCCTATTAAATTTTTACTACTTAGATCCATCTTTTAAGAGCAATATGTCTAGTCGCATTTGAAAAAAAGAATGTACGAATATTTCAAAGTCGATACAAAAAAAAAAACAGAAGTTGTTTGCGTTTTGGGGTTCTGATCTCGTTCAATCCATCATGGTGAGCTACCTCTTTGCCAAACCGCAAAAAAAAAAGTTATATAAAAAGCTGATAATACTATAAAAAATTCTCCACCCTCGCCGCAATTGTTCGATTTCTAAAGCTCGGTGATAATGCCTTGCCAATGAATAGGACGGAATAATCATAATAAAAATCATCCCGTGCAGGTAATACCGGCCCCAATACCGGTGATCGATTTGAAAAGGGGTGCATTGTATTACCCCTCGAATCATTGGTATTCCGGAATTTTGCATTTTTCTATGCACTCTTCTCTTTTTCTTTGGAGGTGAATGGGAGAAGCCATGCACCATTTCTCAAATAGTATTTGTGAAGAGAAATTATGATTTGTTCCCATCGTACAGTAGGACAGAATCCTGAAAATGCTCTTCATTTTTTTCCTCTCATTTATGATGTAGAACTAATCTATCTATCACTAATCAACCAAGTCGACAGAAGTTAATGAAATTTGCCTGTCATTTCTAACAATATAAGGAGATCGGTCTTACTCAGAATTTATAATAATTTCATATCAATTGGGGTGTATAATTGTGATTTAACTAAACTGAGTTAGCTTCTGCTCAGGAAAAGAAAATTCTAAGCAGTGTGTATGTAAGATTTACTAGCTGGACGAACATTGTCAGGTCGTGTATGAAAGAATGGGTGAAGAGAACAGCAAAGTTTAAAACGCCAAAAACAACAGTATAGTCTTACTTTGCGAAACGCGTATAGGGTTATTACCCCATAACATTAATGTAAATTGCGAGTTTTCTGCCCGTTGATTTTACACGAGGCAAGTGTTGAAAAAATGTCTTGCAAAAGGACATATATATATGTAAGTAGGCCTACCGAGGAAGATTTTCGAACCACGGACCTTATGACAAAATTGATCTCCGACACACATCCACTAGATTAAAAAAAGACCTCTACATACACGTCGAGGATTCAACTCAGGTTTCTCATCTAAAAACAACGAATATTACAGGAAACACAATTTCAAATCATACCTAAACATGACAACTGCATGCATGAAAGTACCCATAATCGATAATGTAGAACCATAATAAAGTTGTCTGAACGCTCAAGAGTAAGGACCTAATACTAGTAAAAGGAAATCAGTTACAAGATGAATGGGAAGCCTTACGTTTTCTCGACTCAACAACTGGCACTCATGACCAAATCGTTAAACATCTTCAAAAAGGTAGATCGGATTTACGGAAATTTGCATCGCAAAAGTATCATCCTTGTCCCTAGAATAGAAAAGGAATTCGGTCCTCCTGTGTAGGAAGTCACCAAATAATCTCCTTTCGCCTCTTAGGTGAAAACAATGAGAAAATCAACTTCCTTTTACGCATCTTTTCAGCCTTACACGAGGAAATATAAAGCAATGTTATTCTTCTTTTTAATCTCTTTACTAAATCACGCAAACAAGTGGATTTGTATAGCGGTGCACCGTGAAGTAATTCACTGGGCTATTATCTATTTCTGAGATTTACGAAAATGCTGATCGTCTCTTTCTCCCTAAAATATAAGAAATAATGAAATCTATCATCATCATATTTATTCGTTAATAATTCGAAACAAATCAGACAATATTTTAAACATTATTTCTGGAATCCATGGGGTTCTTTAAAATTTAAGGTGTTAACACCACAGTGCTGTACGGAGAAGGAATAGTATCATATCTTACTTAGATAACGGTGTTAATGCAATCTTATTTCCTCATCCTCACATATTTTTGAAAAAAGGAACCAAGAGGATAAGCATTAGTTTAGAACGTCGTGTAAGGTTTATGAAATTGTTATATTTGACTGTATTTAGTTGCCCTAAAATAATAATAATAATAGAATCGTTTACCTTTTCAAGTGTGCTATAATCTAACTTACAAGGACTAGATAGATGCAAATGGTACTATCTAAATATCGAACCATATAGTTCAAGCAAGATTTGGTCCAATTAAAATTATCTTTGTGAATTCGGTTTGAAATCATCAAAGTCAGCAATAACTAATGTATCATAAGGGTTGTCTGAGAGGCCGGACCTCAATGGCCTCAGATTCAGACAATAATTGAAGTGTATTCCACTCTTCAAAGAAGGGAAATATTGAATAGAATTGCGGAACAACATCGTGAGAATTATTGTGTGCAAACGGCTCTGGGCCAAACTACATTCAATGCATCGGAAAAGAAGAAAGAAAAAAGGGAATCGAAATAGGATTAATATATTATCATTGACAACTGAAATGGAATTATGTAAATATCACAGAGTGACGATAAGCTATGTCAAGGCCGGACCAAAAGAAGAAGTATATATTTTGTACCATCAATAGAGGTATATAGTTTGTGCTATTACCTCGGCAGTGCATTGGACCATAATATATCTATAGGCCTACAGCTCATGCTTTGATGACCTGAGAGACGATGGGAATATCATTTTCAGATCGAAGACATTTTACTAAGTTCTAATGAAATCTTTTCAGGTTTATGTTTGTCCTTTAAGATTAAAAGGGCACATCAAAATATTAGAAAATATGAAGTTAAACTGGTATCTAAAGTTTTACCATTTACCTTTTCCACTAGTGTATAAACCCTAAATGTGCTAGTCTTTAAATTTCGTTGTTTAGCTGCCCATCTTGCCATTATATTTAATTAAATACATGTTTATTTGTCAATGTTTTTTTTTCTTCTCAAGACAAACGTGGAACTCGCAAAAGCAGACATTTACCTTTTAATACTTTCTTATCATCCGTGTCCCTGATAAAAATAGTCGGTAAAAAGACGAAGAAAAACCGTACACGGAGTACTAGGAGAATCTCCTTTACTGTCTTTATGAAACCAAGTGTCTCTCGAACCCCCTTCCGCATTCATGAATATTATTCCCTATTTTTAAAATAGAATTTATTTGAGGAATTCCTCATATCTGGACTTTGGTCTCAAGAAATTCGTATTGTTTGAGTAAGAAAGGAAACTTTAAGAAGGAATTGTTACCATCCCCTGGGGACCGTGCCGAGATGAAAAAGAGGAAATTTCGGCGAATACAAAAATGAGGCAGTAAATAGTATCAGAATGATCTCTCAGATCATTTATGAGATATAAAACGATTTGAATGTGGTTGGGTTTGAACTTTGCAGTGTTGGAGAGAAGAAAAGGGGTATTTGAATTGTTCGGATTTGCGCAGTGTATTGAGTCTTAAACCATGATTATAGAAACTAGAGAAAAGTCGTGTTTGAGATGCTGATCTCTAAGAAATAGACGCGGGTGGCTAATCATGTAGAGTAATACTTGAAGGTTCGTCTAGGGGTGATGATCGTCTTAAAGTATGGCGTCGTATGATTTAGCACTAAGGTTGTTGATATGTAGATGGATTATAAAAAGATCATCAAAAATCATTCGTTACATATTACCATATTGGTTATAACATACATTCGGGAATGAGGCCATCTCTCTCTCTCTCTCTCTCTCTCTCTCTCTCTCTCTCTCTCCCCCCCCCCCTCTACTCTTTCTCCCTACCTATCTTCTGGCGCACAATAAATAAATTGCGACGGACAATTACAGCATTAATATCACACAATGTATTGAAAGGATACAGGTCGCCATATCTTTTAATCTGTGATGTGAGGTGCATTGGGGTACTTCCGTCTGAACTCCTTCCGGAGGTCGAAGAAGCTGTAGAAGTATTCTGGGATTGGGATGCCCTTGTTGATGGTCTGTGGATGAAGGCATTGTCGGACGTGAAGCTGGCCGTCGGTCAGGAGGCAGAAAGTCTTTCCTTCTCGCCACCAGTTCGGTCTTGAGATAGTTGTCGAACTGCGGATATCATAAGATGATACAATTATTACAATTATTGGATGTTTACGGTATATCTTAACTTCATTTTTTTCTTATTATATATCGTTGCAACTTTGACTGCCAATTTAACTGCGATATTCCTATAATCTACATTTTCATGAAATTATGTCTGTTTGTCTTCATTTCATAGTACATATATAATTGTGACGTATTATCAGATCAAATTCGACGACGTTTTTCATCCGTCTCATTCCCGAATCTATTAAAGACAGACCTGAGTTTAGATAGCGCAACAGGGCCAGTTAAGCCCGATTGTATAGTTGAAAGTTTTCCTTTTATTGTCTCAAACCCTTGACCTGTTGACCAGACCAGTTAGTTTGTTGTAGAAAAGGAGATAAATAAACGGGAATTTTTCTGTAAAGACATGAAAGATGGAAAGAGAAGAGAGAGGGAGAGAGATGGGGATAAATTGTAGATCCTCAGAAACCTGTTGTTGTTTGTCTGCCTCATTTGACTCAAACAATTGGAATAAATGGATTGGCGAGAAGCCATTGGACGAGCACTCATTCACGGAAGTGGCTCATTTAAAACACGACAAATCTGTTTCGGGGTCACGACCTCTCATCAGCCTCGTCCAATATACAAAAGACACGCTGGTATATCTTTGTATACGTTTTTTTACAACGGTTATATCCAGAAACTGACCACAAGGAGAACTATTATATGAATGAATGAATCACCAAATGTGGATTAACATAATCCTTTAGAGTCTGAGACTATTAAAAAAAAAAAGTGATTACTATTCAATCGGTGCTCTATTTAAGTGTAACCACATGTGTATTTTACATTTCCATTAAATACATCAGATAGTTCGTGTGTGGATGGTTTTAATTATGCATAACACACACACACACACACACACACACACACACTCACACACACGATAAATGCAAATGACATTATAGTTCTATCAAGTTGAGGACAAGAGACCTTTTCAGTACCGTGCTTCCATCATGTTCAAATTGCAATTATGATGTCACAATATAGTAGTCTGTTTGTGTGATCGATTTAATAAGTTTCGTTTATTTTATTGTGCAATGCAATACTATTAAATTATGAAGGTAAATCAATTTTGGAGACTTTTTTATCAATTCATTATACATAATGAATATGTGCTTCGCAGACGTCAATCTAATAAATCACTTCTTATATAACATAATTATAATATTTTCAAAAGAAAATTATGAACATAATCTCACTAATGACTTGATAAGGATATCTTGTGTAGGTGTATGGCAGTTCAATGATATCGTGTTGCTGCTTTTTCTTCAATATCAGATTTCCCTATTATACACGAAGGAATAACTATTATAGTTTAATGATTTTCACGTAACTCGTGAAATATAATACCAACAGCTGCGAACATTCTCATCGTTTAGTCCTAGTCCACGTGTATTAATTTCCATTCAAAATATCTAACTGTATGTTATTACATATATCAGGTTTTCCTAAAGAACACCACGAATATGAAAATAAAGCATGAAAAAGTTATGCACACAAAAAGAGTACTGCCACATTGTTTGTATGCTTGCCTATAAACGCAAAAATGTTGATGTTAAAAATAGGCAAAGCTATGGTGTTGATTTGATAAATCTGAAAAGAATCTCTTTCCAATTATTTATATTTTGTAATTATTTTTTTATATCTCATCATTCAAATGTTATGTTTTTAAACCCAGAGAAAATATAATATTTGAAAGACTTAAGATTAACCAAAAGTGTAATCCAGCTTTAAAGAACGGGCAAGGACTTTGAGGGAATTGACAATGGCATTAGAGCAATGAGTAACGTTTGTGCTAAGAGGATACCATTTTCTATGAATGCTCCTTGAATTGCATCATTTAATCTTAGTATTCTTGTGGTCTGTGTATAAGCATCCATGTGAGTTAATATCCTAATCACTGAGCACGGATTTTAATTCCTGTAACACACTACTAACATGCACATTGCGTCGTCATAATACAACACACAAGCTTGATAAATGGTCGCAGTTAGCATGGTAAGGAGTGAATTTCGTGATAAGTCACGTTTCATATTGAGTTTAATGAGATATTACGGTACACATAAACGTGCCATATAGTAAATCAAACTCATATTTAAGGGGGTTACTACTGTAATACCAGGGGGAAAAGGGGACACACCCACACTTGCATGCGGTATCATGGTTATGGGCTTAGGGAGCGGCTGATCTCCGCTACACCAAGTGATTTCTACTTTTGTCATATCAGACGAGATACCTTCTCATGAATTTGACTTGTAAATCTATATTATGTAGTTAAAATGGCTCATTAGGATGATAAGTTTTAATAATTATCATAACCTGTGTGTAATATGACGACAACATCCTTTCCACACCAGCCCACCCCCCCCCCCGTGCCGCCACCGTCAAGAATCTATATTCGAATGTTCCTTAATGAGTGTTCAAGTTAATTTATCATTTTTGAACGTGGGGCACAAGTCGTTTTATAAACCAGTGGCGAGTGTCAAATAGTCCTAAAGAGGCATTTGGGGGAACATATTTTTCTGATGGGGTGAGTGAGTTGTCATGCTGGAAAACAGCCACTGTAACATTTATCAATGTCCTATATCTTGAATGACACAGACATGGTTGTTAAATACTTCGAACAAACATGGAATCAATTTATTGTTTTCTTAGGAACACTACTCACATATGTATTTATGATGCATAATATGATGTGTAAATAATAAACGGTTTATTATATCAGTGATATTTGGAGGATTGCCTCTAGTTTGAAGTCAATAGGCACCGGTCCACGTGTAAATATTTCGTTTCATAATTGTGTGAATAACATAAGCCATATTCAGTCATCATCCATAATTGTAAAATATTAGTGTATTGTGTTTATGGCAAAGTATAATATTAACTAGCCATTGGATTATCAACTTAATTCGCTCAGTTGCAATAGCAATGGCTTGTAACTAGAATATGACAAAAAATAAAATAATATTTTACACAAGGGCTGCATACGTGACCGTATGGATAGACCCACATGAGTGGTGAAAAAAGTACCTTCATATTTTCAGTATTATTTATAGGGATAGAGGATCGTTTTCTGTATTTGCATATTCCTATGAATTCCTTACGGCTGTATAAATGCGGGTAGGATATTGATGCATATTCGAATGGAGTTTGCTCATATTAATTCCACAAAGATTACCATCATACTATTCGTGTAGAATATACAATTTATATACATCACACAAGTTTGTATCTTTGCATAGTTTGCCTATTTATTTATTGCAGCTGCTTTTCTTTCTTTTTTTCTTTATAATATACAATTTACATTAATTTGAATCCTTAAATTTAATGACAAATCCTATCAAACACTGAAACTGAATAAGAATATGAAATGTAATATTTTAATATTTCTAGTTAATTCAGATTGGCTAAATTGCTATGTCGTTTAGCAGCTAAAGACCCAACCGATTTAATTTTCTACTTCGAGCTATGAAATTGAAATATTAATATGATTATACTGGGAATTATCATTACGTGTGATAATGATGCAATTACTTTCTTATGATAAATTATATGCCTTTATGATACTCCATTAGTCACAAAAAGTAATAATTCTTATGTTGCTATTTTGGAATAATCATTTTCTATTACGATAATTATATTTTTTTTACAAATGAAAATCTAATAAAGTCGACGAAATATTATAGTGTATGCACCTGCACCTGTCCTGTTCAAATAACTCAAATCGTTGACTTTAGTTTCAGTTTTGGACCAATTTATGAGTAGCCAATTTTCAGTAAATACACAACCGATACAAACAAAATATGACTCGAAACTACAGTATACTTTTATGAAAATAATACTTCTAAAACAGGGTTCTTGTGATATGGCTTTTTAATGAAGGTATATTTAATGTCAAATAATTGACTAAATCGATGGAATATACTAAGATAATATATCCTTATTAAAAAAAAAGGTTTGTTTTATGACGGCAAAGCATATTGATATAAATATTTAGCAGAGCAACCCTCAAAAAGCCGTCATTCTAAGCTTAAAAGAGAAGCCTACATGTATACAGCACGAGTCATTAATGACACACTTTGCTATTTTAAATACAAATCGCATTTTCCAATTAATTTATTAACGCATTAAAACTCACTATTATTTTGTTAAGAAGAATAAGGTCGATGTGAGGACGATTACAAGTAAAGAGGAGAGAGTATTTTCTTAACATTTCAAATCAAAACATCCATCGATTTTTTTTTCCTTCTCTATTTTCGAGATTATCTGTTTTCTCATACGCATCGCGGAAAGATTTCCCACCGTACCCTTGTAATACCCCTGGCACACTACATGTACGACAGATCAACTCCCCCATCCAGAACCGCTAACATTTTGGCCATTTATATCATTCCTGAAGTCCTATAATATCACTATTTGGGAGAATGTGATATGTAAGAAATATATGAGACATTAGGCAAGTCTTTAAAATTGATAATGAGTTCTTGGTCATACAGATTACTGGTGGTGCCATAATTACGTTGTCAGCTGCAGACTGCAGACTCTAATAATACATGTAAGTGAGTAAATAAGAAATGCGGTAATAAAAAAATAATAATAAAAAAAAAAAAAAAGTTATTGGTCATATCCAGAGTGATACCTGTTCTCAACACTCCATCACAAGACTCTCTGGTGTGTGTATGAATGTGAGAAGTGAGACCAGTCTGTAATTATGCTCAGTGTGACTGTGAAAACACATTCTCCAAGGGAGCGTATTTTTAATTAGTTCTCATCATCGTAAGGATCATCACCGATGTTATACTTCCTCCCCATAGAATCTCTCTCGCTATTCATCTCTCTTTTCTCTTTTTGCTTCCCCATCATCTATTGTCCATCAATCTCTTTTGAGGTTGAGGAGGAGGAGGAAACAATTTAGCGATAATTTCTCAAGCTGGGATTGGATTGTTTAGCAACTCACACTAAGTAGCGGCCGTTGCATTATATATGATGGAAAATGCTTTTAGTGAGAGCTAATAAGGAAGAAATGAAAAATGTTGCGCTATAATTATTGACGTAAGCCTATGCCACCTTGTTAATGTCCATTTGTTTTTATAGGAAGACACATTGGATTCATGTGTGGATATTTGTGTTTGAAACTGAAAGTATCTCTTTGACTTTTGAAAAGAAAACGAAAATGACTCTGTGCAATGACTTTTGTTGAGAAGTTTAGCATTTCTAGTTCATTGCATTGTCATGTGATCGCAAATGCAAAGTTTATATCATGATATCTTTAATTGAGGTAGGACCTTTAGCTTAAAAATTACTTCGGTTATACATTCTTTCGAGACTAAACTCACGTATGTCTACCTTTGGACAAAAAGGGGTCTAAAACATCATCAGGGGTAGACAGAAAGTAGGGAAATCAGGATATTAACAACCAATGCGGGGGAAATGATTAAAGAAAGACTCAAAAGATGATTTCATTTTCAAATCTCCTCGAATAGAAACTCATTCAGAGTTGGAAAGGGTGCACCATAAGCATTGGAGTTTCAGAGATAGTTTCTGTATCGGTTCTCCGATCATATACTGGAGCATTTCTATCGAACGTCTGCCGGTGTTTGTTTTATGCTACCATGTATTCAACACTCGAAATATAAACGAAGGGAAAAAAGCACTAGAACACGTGTACACCACAGCCTTATCATAATAATATCGTATCTAAATAATAATAGCCCTGAGGCCTGAACGTATGGCCAGAAACCTCACCAAACAATATCAGGAAGAGAGAGGAAAAAGAGAAAGAAAGAAATGTAAACAATACTATGATATGACGCAGAAGACACGCAATTGAATTATTAGGAACGGAGGGCGAAATATCTTATCAAATATTATTAGCTATAGATGTGATGTATTAGTTTCTGTATGCATACGCTTGCGGTTTGGCGATACGGATGTGTTATGGAGCAGGAATCATTATTATTAGTTGTTAATATAAAAACGATTGTAGAAGATTTAATTTTCAAGAAATTAGACACAGTCTGATACCCGCTTAATTGATATTTGTTGTAAGGTCGTGGTACATTGAGCATGCTGAATATCAAATTCAAATGACCAATCGCTAAATTTTAAAGTTTGTTTCTTGTTTTTACATGTCTTTTTTATATTTTTTAAAGGGCCAATATCAATTGAAATTGGATGCAAGATCATAAGTGATTTGGAATTCAAATATTACAATGACGTATAGAAAATTGAAGACCTTGTAATTATTCGGATTCCACTCAATCATTTACCCATCTTAAGTGTGTAGATGTGTACTATATTTTTCTGTCGTATTAAACTTGTTAAAAATAATATTTAGCATTTTTAAGTCTACAACGCCATCGTTTTGAATCACTTTTACTAACTATGGAATATCGCTTTTTATCTACGCGCACAGGGAATCATAAATGCATAACTCGATTTATTCTATTTGATAAATTAGTTCTCCATTTAACGAGAAACAGAAAAGGGCATTGAATCCTATTATAATCAAAACATATACCATGCTGGAATCCCTACAAAGGTGATTCACTATAGGCCGCATGCTGTCACTCGCTATGTACACGGAAAAAAGCGATTGTATAAATAGTCGTTAGCAAATTTATATTTACTTTCTTCTTCAGACGACAAAAGCCTACGAGTGGGACTGAGGACAAGGGGAAACACTAGTAGCAAACTGAGTGGACCAAATAGGTTCCTGAGAATTAACAAGATTCTACCGTATGTGCACAAATAGATACAGTCCAAAGAGGGTTTATGTTTAGATTTGTATGGTGATATAGATACTTAAGTATTGTAACAAGTTTGTAGTAGGCCTAGATTGTGTTAAGACCATTTACAGTGGAAATCACATCAATTGTTAAGTTTGTTGGAATATAGTTAATTTGAGCCTACTGATACATTGTTATGGTGAAGTCATAATAATAATAATAATAATAGTTACATTTATATAGCGCTTAATACATATATCCACCGTGGTGTTTCTAAGCGCTTTTTTTTTTTTTTTAGTGTTAACTAATTATTACCCGGCTTAGCTAGGCTACCCCGAAAGGTGCTCACAGCATTCAAGGAATTGCTTCCTACCGATACCCATTCACCTCACTTGGGTCAAGTACGGCAAATTTGCAGGTTGACACCTTGCCGAAGGATGCTAGTGGTATGGACGGGATTTGAACCGCGTACCTTGTGATCGTAAGTCCGCCGACTTATCCACTCGACCACACCACTCCCACAAGTCATGGACTATATATCTAAGTGGAATAGCATGTATAAGTATTATGCGACCTTATCACTTTGAATAAGAATCATTTTAAAGCATAATTTTAAGAGTGCGGTTTCGTTTCGTGCATGTTATTCTAACTTTTAGATTTTGGGCAGTATAGTTTGTTTGCAGTAAGCCAATATGACTTTTAAAATGTTGTATAAGACTGAAATATAATTTATTATATGTATATAATTACTGTGCTTGTTTTAACTTTTATTATGGTATACCATTAGACTGTCTTTAAATAATTGATATATTGTTACAAGGCATTGAACCCTCATAGCGAACAACTTGGAAAGCCTTTTATAAACCATTTGTCGTTAATTTTGAAGTACATGAGCAAATGGACGGCAACCACTTAACTCGAATCTCTATACACTTTAAACGTCATCATTTCTAAGAAATCTGCAACATTCCAAATTCATGGAGCATTGTTGCAAATAATAATAGATGACCTCTCAAAATATTGTTTAAATCTTCATTAAAAACTTTGCAAAGAACATTGCTGAATGTTTACATGAAGTATTATAAGGTATGATTGAGCTTGGAACGTTTTTGTTGAATATGATTGAAACACACCTTCATATTGTGACGTCACATAAATATAGTTCTAACCAAAAGGGGTTGGGTAGTGAAACAGCTGTTACAATTCTACTACCGTGTAAATCTACGAATACACACATTTATAATGCATACATGACTCTATTTTGTTGAAATGCTTTGTAGCAACAGACTGTTATGTGATTTCTTTCTCCTTAATTGTTACAGGCGACTGATTATTTCAATAGTCTATTCTGGGCGCACGTTATGTCTTTATCTTAATCTAGTGGACACAATAATCTCAGATAACGATGTTTATCGCTATTTACAATTTGTATTACAATCCCTCCCCGTTTAATATGGCACTACAGCATTTTAAATGGTGTGTACTATGGATCCAATACACACGTGTTTAGGCTATTTAGTTAATTACCTAGTAATATTGAAACAATGAATGGCGGTGAGATTTCGACCATGTGTCTCCTAGATTTTCACATGTTTCATACAAAAGTAATGTTTTTATATATTTGATATGGTCAAATTTAGGTCATGGAATAGACACCTCTTTATCGTAGCTTATAACATGTACGAAACAGATACCAACGGTGGACGTGCTGGTAAATACCCATGGGGGACATAACCACTTTGATGAGTTTAATGTTTTAGATTTCCAAACGATCCTAACTGCATGTATGTTCAAAAGTATAAATCCATACACGAAATGCTATTCCTGACGTTTAAAGCAGATATTATTTTGAATATAAACTTATGATACTGAATGACCACAGTATTTTAACTAAATTTTACTTACGTAATAAGTAATACATCATTATTCCCTCATTTACCCGTAATACCTGGAATATATATTTTTTTTTAATTTGTAGTTCCATAATTGAACGGTACCACAATCCTTAGAAAAGTTAATATTCAGAGCTATCAAACACTGCAGGTTTCCTTGTTAATGCTACATATAACACTTTCTTTATAAACACAGCAATATCAAACGAATATATATATATATATATATATATATATATATATATAAACTAAGAAACTTCATTTACCTCTGCTAAGACACGACTGAGATTGGCTGCTCCTGTTATGACATCGGGACGGACGTTGAGTGTGTTGCAGAGTTCTTCTGAAAGTTCAGAGTTCTCCGGACGAATGTAATTCTGGTTGAATTTCACCACCTGAAAGTTTGGGATATGCATAAATCATGGTCATTTTTCAGTCCAACGTGAAGGATTTTGCATACATATGTGTTTTTGTAGAACTTGGTCTATTTCTTTCTATTATTTTTTCAATATTGTTCCACCACTTGGTTGATTCACACTTTCGTGAAATTATGAAAAATCTCATTTAAAAAAAAAAGTGTTAATAAGAAAGTCTCTTTATTAATGTCATAATTATCAAGATTAAAAACATTCTTGTCATCTTGTATAATCCTCGAAAACTGTCATACATGGAAACATAAAGAAAAGAAACTTTGTAGGGCTATATATTGATGAAGAGTTTCACGTGTTAGAATACAGGTATATAAATAATAATAGTATACAATTCATTCTGTTCATCCTTTTTTCCAGCGATGATTTATTCACAACAAATATTTTCGAGGCCTTCCGCTTCCTTCTCAAGTGAAGACATTTGAGAAGCAGAATGCTTCGAAAATGTGTGTTGTATATAAATCGTCGTTAGAAAAAAAAAGCATGAACAGAATGGACTGTGTATTATTATTTCTTATGCATAAATACAGGTACAGTGACAAACATTGAAGAGAGAAAAAGAACGAGATGTAGATCAAAATATAGAGAAATAAAGAAATTTAAGAAACAAATAGAGATGAAGAGAGAACAAGATAATATCTAAGATGTTTTAGATAGAAGGGAGATAGAAAAAAGAAGTAGACAAGGATAAAAACAGAGAGTAACAGAAAGAGATATATATATCGAAGAGACGGTTTGCCACTCCCACCTCCGGAGTGGGCCCCCTAATCTAGTCTATTTTCAAGGAAGGGTAACAATAGAAGCCGGCTGCATTGTTAAGGTGTAACGATGTCCCCCTTGGTCTATATACTATAGCGGATTGAGACCATTGAGATTAAAGCGTGATTAATGTCAGACAAACACTAAAGAATCCAACCTGGTCTAAACAAGTCAAGTCACCACAGTTCAGTTGAGATATATAGTGTAAATTAAAGTACATTAATGGGAAAAATATTCACCCTTCTCTTTTCAAAGTGAAAAAAAAATGACGATTGCTGAAACTACATTATAATTAACTTACAAAAACTTAAGTGTGAAATCTATACTCTACAATTAATTGTTGAATGTTAGATCTAAACACTTCTAGCATAATAGGTTTCATGTTTAGCTATCAAAATGTGTTATAACTCAAACAAAACCTTATTCTTTCGTGCTTTTTTTTTTTTTTTTTTTTTTTTTTTTTTTTTTTTTTTTTTTTTTTTTGTTTTTTTTGTAAAACATACCTACATGCAAATAAGCTTTTGGGAGAAATGTAAATGTCAAACATTGTGTGAGCAATTGTTGACTTTCGTTGCTTGAAGAATGTGATAACTTGGCGTTATAATGGACAAAGTATATATATTATTATGTTTATACACAAATGTTATCAACAGGGCGATAAAGGATTGAGATTAAACGTTGAATATTACGAATAGAAAATGACAAGAGTTTTGAAAGGGAGATACATTTGACTTACCACAAACAATATCAACAACAATAACAAATTGACTGACAGGGAGAATTATGATTAGTCGCATGGAAATGAGATGGTTTTTGTGTGCAAGATGTATTTGCGAAGTAGTAGTTGCGATTTATATCCACATGAGTGAGTTAAGAGTATTGGATTGTGATAAAGCATGACATTAAATATAAAACGAAGGCTAGGGTGCATGAAAGGCAGTGATGAACTTTAAGATGAACATGTGATAATTCGGAGATTGATAAGTGGAGAGATAAGAGAAAGGTGGGAGGAGAGATGGTGAGAAATAGGTGAAAATAAGGGAGAGATTAGTGTGGGATAGAGATTAGTGTGGGATGGAGATGAGGGGAAAATTGAGCCAGAGATAAAAGGATAAAAGGGGAGATAAGGGAGAGATCAGGAAGAGATACAGGAGAGAAGAGGGAGAAAAAAAGGGGAAAGATGATGGAGAGGCGAGCGAGATATGAGGGAGAGATGAGTGACAGTTCAGCGAAATATGAGGGAGAGATAAGGGAGAGATAAGTGGGAGTTAAGTGAAATGTGAGCGAGAGTTGAGGGAAAGTTAAGACAGTGAGAGATGAGGGAGCGATGAGTGAGAGATGAATGAGAGATGAGTGAGAGATGAGTGATAGATGAGTGACAGATGAGGGAGAGATGAAGGAGAGATGGGGGAGAGAATAGTGATAGAGGAATGAGAGATGAGGGAGAGATGAATGAGAGATGAGTGAGAGATGAGAGAACATGTTTGACCATACCTTATTGGTTTCTACGTCCACCACCACTGAAACTAGGAGGACTAGGTCTTCCTCATCCGTGCCAAGCAAAGCTCCTCTTCGCCCAGCTGTCGTGCAGAACACAATCACCAGATAGTTAAACGCCATTTTGCCTCCAACCAACTATTTCTGATCATAAAACACCAAAATACCGAAGATCACAAGAAGGAGAGGAAGAAGAAGCCAAATTCCACCTGCGTTTTAATTTCAATCAGTTCTCAACTCTATATTTCAATCAAACCCAGCAATAAAGAAAATAAATTACAAATACAAAATGGGAAGAGAGTCACCACTAAGATAATCTGACACCACCACACCAAAAATGCACCCCAAAATGGTCTAGAAGTTTGTTTTTAACCTAACCCAGCACCGAAGAAATGGAGAGCCCCCTGCACCGTACGGCTCGTTAGACCACAGACCGAACTATCTACTGCCGTCGTCCACTTGATGTCTATTTACCCCCTGAGCCGGATTGAGTGAGGAAGAAATAATACTGGTATGACGACAGCTATCAGTGTCTCACAGGTCTGCCCTCAGAGTTGAGAGGGTATACTGCCTTTGAACGGTGGTGCGACCAAGTCCCCGTAGCGTGTAATGCGTAAATTGGTGTCGCCACTTCGCTCCAATGTGATGGTAGAAGTTTTGCGATCAGCGATGCTTATTGGTTCAATCCGCCGCGGCTCTGCTATACGTGGCGTGTGTTTGATACACTGGACGGGGCGTGGACGGTGTACATCTGGTTCTCTATTGAATGCCTACATCGGTCTACTACTACTATCTGTTGCATGTGGTGCCCATGTATTCATTAAACCCGCATAATCCAACTTGTCTCAGCAAGGAAAAAACACTACAATCCTACGAACCCCGATTTTTTTCCTCTCTCTACTTTTTTTTATATCCTCTCTCCCCTGTTGTATCAACGTGCTTTTATCGCTTTTTCTTTTATGTGAGCATCTACAGTTGGTTGGTGTTATACAATGCATTGAGGGCGAGGGTATAACCTCGGCGTTTCACTGTCTGATTCGCTCTATTGTTCTCTCTTTTCTTTTATCTCTCCTCAGTTCGTATGAGGTTGTTGTGTTGGAATGCTTTCAAAGTCGCAAAGAAGCCTATCTCTTAAATCTTTTTAAAGGATGGCTCCTTATCATATACTCCGTGATTGTATCCTACCACCATCCCATTGTAATAAAAGAGTGAAAAGAAAAAGGCGAAAATCTCTGCACGCCTACGCGACGTAATGACATGAAGCCAGGGTGCCAACCCTAATCTAATGTTCTTTCATGCTATTATTTTAGACCTTAAATATCAAGCAGGTAGTCAAAGTTAATTAACTGCTCTCTGCAAGTTGATTAGTATTCAAAGTGAATGTGATAAAGAATGAGAGAGAAAGAGAAAGATAGTTGCCACACCCATAATTTGTAAAGAGATTATCAGAAGAGTTCAGGCGGTTTGAAATTGTTTTGCGTTATATATAATACATAAATTTATTTCAAAATTTAGTTAAACTTTCAAAAGATGCATATTAAGAAATATATAGAGTAATTATTTGTTTTCTTCAATATTTAGTGTTACATGAATTTTTGTATGCAAGGCATTTAGAGATCTATTTACATTTTAGACTTTTTGATATTATTTGTTTCCAATGTTATCAGTTTATCTCAAATAGATCCTTTAAACAATATTATGATATAAAGCTACCGAGATTCGATTTTTGACAAGGATATGCCTCAAACCAAAGTGACCACAACCTTCACAAACCCGGTCAATATCTAGAAATCCTATTTTTATGAATCGAATTGATTTGAATTGATTTTTATATCATTTACATTATTTATTGTCCTTCTTTATTTTAAATTCATCTACTAGCAATCACTAATGATTGACAGCAGTTGCCATTATGATTATGATTTGTCCGACTCAATATTCATGATATTGATGCATTTTAGGCCCGTTATTTTCTTTTTTATCCTCAGGGATACCCTCACTTAGTATTGCAACACAGTTAAAGATTTGTCCCTTTTGATACCCGAGAGCAGTAGATGACCAGACCCAGTCATTTCTGACTTATATGATTATTTGGTAGCTTGGCTGTTACCCATATAGTTCCCCGATAAGGCGATTAAAGCAATCAACAAGTTTCTCCTATCTCACTTCGTGGAGACGTCTCCGCGGCGGAGAAAAAAGTATTAGAGACGTCTTCGATACTTTATTCTGTCGCGGAGACGTCTCTGAGTCGTCTCCACAACAATTTTCACAAATTGTCTCAAAGCAGTTTCAAAGAACCGTCTCAAAGTAGTTTCCGCGACTCATGAACGTCGCGGAGACGTCTCCGCGACGTCTCCACGACAATTTTCGAAACTGTCTCCAAGTAGTTTCAAAACCGTCTCATAGTAGTCCCCGAATCCGTCTCAAAGTAGTTTCAAATTAGTTTCCGCGAAGTGAGATACCACCATTGTAGGTCTATGTCGAGGAGGAGACGTCACAACGCCAACTTGTTAGATTGTATAAATGGGTTCTTGGACATTCGTTTAGTTGACTTTGATATTATTTACCATATGATATATTTATACATTTCATTCAGCGTGATGACATAGAAATACATACGTAAATAACATATCGTAATTGCGAGTGGTCAATATACATTAGAGGACCAATTGAACAGAGATGGTGGTAATCACAAGAAAACAAGCTTGTAGTAGGTCCTTTAGAAACGTATTTAAACAATAATGACCAAAGAATTTGAAAGTGATTTTCCACTCTGAAAGACACAAATGATACATAATGATATATCAATACGTGACAAGTTATTACTTACTATATTGACTTATTTCCATTCCTGAGTATCTTCTCTTCTCTGCATGCTAGATGGTATCACATCTGCAGTGATGTAATCTGCAACGTTTTACGCATCCCTATATGGCACCATCGAAACCACTTTCTCTCTCTCTCTCTCTTTTCAAAATAAGGATGTTCTTCCATTTCTCTTGATTCCCAAGGCGACTGTATTTTCTCAAACAGAGCATGCCTTCAAAGAAAACCCGAACTAGCGCAGATTGAACCTTTCCATCTGTTAAAGAAAAAGAAAAAGAAAAAGAAAAAGAAAGAAAAGAAACACAAGAAAGAAAGAAAGGAGGAGCAGGAGGAGGAGTAGGCATGGAGGGGAGGCGTTTCCGTGATGCGTAAATCTGACACCCCTTACATTTGAAATTGTTGTATATAGCAACTCTTAAATTCTATTTAGAATTCTGTTTCAATTCTATGTAGAATGTACATAATTGAATAAATTGTTTCCTTCTTATAAAGTCATAGCGATTTACGCTTTTACAATCTGTATATTGTTATTGACGCTCTTTTCTTGTTCACTCGCATATAATATGTACAGCGGAATTGATTTACTTAATAATTATCGCAGAGGGACTATCGTTTTCTTCCTGAGTCCTGTTTTATACGCGACCTCCTGACCGGTAATATCTTCCACGTTTTTATTCGGATTCGGATATAGGAAATAGTTGCAGCAACTGTACCTTTTATGTATTGGTGATAGGCGTATAAAGGTAAAGAAAAAGAAAAAAAAATATTCACATCCACCAATTCTCTCTGATGATTTCCATTTTGTTTTATTGACATATGTATGGCATGTATGGGTGTCTTCTATCATAAATCAACAAATCTTCCAATAGATTAAGTAGTTGAAAAAAAAAATAGAAATAAAAATAGTCGTGGTTTAACCCTTTACAGTTGTTGTTATTGTAGTTTAGTAAAGATGATGATGATGATAACGACGACGCTGATGCTAATGATTATAATTATGATGATGATGATGATGATGATGATGATGATGATGATGATGATGAAGAAGAAGATGATGGTGATAATGGTGGAGATGATAATGATGATGATAATGTCGAGGTTTTTGTTGGAGAAAGTATATACAAATAATGATGGTTATGATGTAAGATGGTAATGATGATGGTGATGCTGCTGATAATAAAGATGATAATGATTAATCAATTTGTGTATTAACTGTGACGTCATACCGGTGTATGTAATGATAAATCATTCATAGATGTATTGGCTCTTCCAAGTGTTGTTGTTCAGCTAGGACATGAATTGAAGGAGCGAGTGCCATAAGCCATACCGACATTGAGCCATTTAAAAATTCTTGATATTAGCTAAACAACAACAACAACAACATCAACAACAACAACAACAACAACAACAACACAACATCATCCTCAATAACAACAGCCGTGGGGAAATCAAGAGTAAACGGAATTTGAATTTGAATCTGGACCGATTGATCGATGACGCAAAATCTCGAATCGATGCTTGATTAATGAGTAAACAGTTCATCAGACACCTAAGGTCACGATATGAAGAGACAATGTCTATCGTGACAACGAGATCAGTTGCATCTTGAGCGGGAGATGACCAATACAATGATGAAAGGTCAACTGGCGGTCAGTGGTCTGGACAGGGGGAGGGGGTTGGGGCCAAGTCGATCATCACCCATTCCCCCTTCATCAAAAGCAATCGGTCATGCCATTTTCGATTTTGGCGGTAATGACTATCGATTACACGACGTCGAACTTTTTGTGTTTCAACTCGATCTAGGCTGCAGACTCAAGGTTGGGAGGTTAAAGGTCATTTAAACCGACTGACTTATTTAGGATGTTTGAGGAAGGCGCTACTGAGGATTTCCTTGAGGTATTCTTTCTTACATTGTGATCTGATCGATTAATCAATTTGCAGACAATCGTCACATCAATCAGGGATTTGTCAACCTGTCATATCGTGTTGACTCATTGCTTTTTTCCCCTCACCGTGTGCCTTGGCTTACAGCGCTACCAAAAAAAAGGTCTTCCCTTTTGCTCTCCCACTTTCTTCCTCCTTATCCTATCCCCATCCCACCCCCTCTTTCTCTCTCTTTTTTACCTCTCCAATTTTCACCGTCTCCCTTCCTCGTCCATCTTCTTCTTCTTCTCGAGTCGTTCCTCTCAATTTTTGCTTATTTGTGAATAAGAACTTGATTCAGACTCTGCCCATTAGATACTGAACGCAGGCGATCCCATTAGGCGAAAGGGTAGAAAGATCAGCTGGGGAACAGGGGGAAGGCAGAAGAGGGCATTGTAGGAGGTGACTCATGGTCTCCTCCTCTCCGCATTCGCAAACCGGCTGTCCTTCATTGTCGATGCCCCATTTAACAATTAGAGCCTTGCAACGGCCAACTCCAGCTCGCAAGAAGCGGTTTAACACAGCCAGAAAGGCTAAGGTTTACGGAATCCGGGTGGGAGGGACTCTTTTGGACTTGTGTTGACACTGTGTGGTGCAGACACAAGGCGGGTTGACCAAAGGTCTAGCCTACGGTTGTGGGAGCTTTGGCTCAGGGGAACGATAGAATGAAGGAAACTGTGCCTAGATCTTAAGAGCTTAATTATTGCAGGCATGGCGTTGCAGAGAGGGTGGAGTGGGTCATTTTCTTGCTTAAGTTTCTCTTTTTGGGAGAGAACATGCCTCCTGAGGAGGGGCGATGCCACTCAGGATGTACATATCGTCTACCTTAGTCGTGGTTTAACCCTTTACAGTTGTTGTTATTGTAGTTTAGTAAAGATGATGATGATGATGATAATGACGACGCTGATGCTAGTGATTATAATTATGATGATGATGATGATGATGATGATGATGATGATGATGAAGAAGAAGATGATGGTGATAATGGTGGAGATGATAATGATCTTAAGAGCTTAATTGCAGGCATGGCGTTGAAGAGAGGGTGGAGTGGGTCATTTTCTTGCTTAAGTTTCTCTTTTTGGGAGAGAACATGCCTCCTGAGGAGGGGCGATGCCACTCAGGATGTACATATCGTCTACCTTGGTTGGTTTCAGGCAACCTGTTACGGCCCTACATGAACTGTTGAGTGATGGGTCTATCTTTGAAGCATGGGCTGATCTACGTACCCACACAGGACAGGCATATTCTGCAGCTGAGTAGCAAAGGGCAAGGGCTGTTGTGCGGATGGTGCTTGTATCAGTGCCCCATTTCGAATTAGCTAGCTTCTTCAGTATGCTGTTCATGGCACTGACTTTCTTTCTCGTCCAATATCCTCTGTCTTTAGTTCCTCATTAATATAGGTTTTCCCGGTCGATTTTAAACTCTTTTCTATCGAATTCGTTAATGTTCAGTCAATTTAAACGATACCTTCCCGAAGCGGGGCTATCGGTAATTTAAGTTAACGTTTAGAGCAATCGATTTCGTTTATGTTCTTTCATAATCGTTAATGATCATTCGCATTCGTTTATGTGCGATGTACAGTAAACTTCGTCAATGTGCATGAAATCAAATTCGTGCGATCAATTTAAAAAATTCCCAGCTGTAAAAAGGAAGTGGAGGTGAGCTTTCAGCAGTCAAATTCGTTTTTAGGCATGCAATTTAAAACGTTTTAGGCCTATCCGTGTGAACACACGAAGCAAGGGGGTCACGGTGGCGCCCATGGTAAACAAAAAATAAATTTATAAGCAATAATTTGTATTCAGAGGCTGCGAAACGAACTTGAAAGTGGGGGGGGGGGCACTTTTTTCTGAAAAGGGGGCCCTTTACCTCAGTGGCATAATGAGCAAAATTTATGGGATAGGGAGGGGCTGGGTATAAAAGTAGTATTTCAATTTATTATGGTGTTCAATATATTGATTTTTGAGAGATTAAAAGTGCTACCTTTAAAAAGAAAAATGTACATTTTGGAGTTTAAGCAACATTTAAAGTTTAAGCAACATTACAGTTTTATTACACACTTTAAGCAAAGTGTAAAATTATTGCCCCCATGATAATGTTAAATACCAATTGCAAATAGATTTACATGTTTTAAATGATTTTAAAAAACATAAGTGCTAAAAAGGGCATTAAAAATACGTTTAGAGTGATGTAAATAGGCCTATGTGCCTTTAACAACACTTTTTTTTTTTAACAATAGTTGCCTCCGGCAGCAGGGTAATTGGTCTCATGCGTATTGCTTGGTATTCCCTTTTTATGCGGGGCAATTAAGCGAACGAGCGGAAAAAAATTGGGTTTAAAAAAAGAAACTGTGGAGGAAAAAGGGTTCTTTTTAGTAACAAGAGTGCCCTTTTTACAAAAAAAGTTGTCGCGGGCCTTTCAAGAAGTCTAAAAGTTTTTTTTTTTTTTTATAATATGAAAAGTGTCCTTTGTAGCCAAGAAAAAGGGCACTTTTAGTAACGAAAAGGGACAATTGTTTATTATTTTTGCGGCATTCGGTCATCCAGAACGTCATCATGTAACGGTCACAGGGGTACGGTTTATTGGTCGATATTGTCGATCTTGCATTTTTTCTCTCCCTTTTTTTTTTTTTCTTTCCCTTTTTTTTTTTTTTTTTTTTCCTGGGTGATGGGTCCGCGCCTGTCTACAAGCTATTTGGTCTAATCTGAATTTTATTTAATACAAACTTGATATAATTGTCACTTGGTCTATTGACCATTTCAGGTGTGGATCCAGGGGCCCAGAGGGAAAGCCCCCCCCCCCCCAGCAAAAAAAAAAAAAAAAAAAAAAAAAAAAAAAAACGAAACGAAAAAGAGGAAAATGGTAAAAATAAATAGATTGCTGACCCGACTGACCAATCTAACCCCCCCCCTGCCCATGGCCGTTACATGATGACCTTGTTGATGGCCGAAGGCCGAGAAATTTTAACACCCCCTACCCCCTCATGTTATGCAGGTTTCTAATGAATAGAGTGAGGATGGGGGCTGAAGCCCATACTCTGTTTTATACACATTAGTTTTGTTTTTATTGTTTGTTTTTTTTTTATATATATTTCGTTTTCGAGCAGACATATAGTTTTTGAATTCATTCTGACTAAAACGCAAACATTATAATTAGCTTATGTTTTTTGTTTTTGTTTTGTTTTGTTTTGTTTTGTGTGCATGAGTGTTTTCCAAGCTCAGGCTCCCCCTTCCCCCATGATCAGCCTCTTTTTTTGACAAAAACACTTCATGGCCCCTCCCAAATTTTATTTTCCTACCCGAACCTAACATTTCTAATTTGTATACAGTTATTTCTAAAGTGGATGCCCAAAAACGAATTTGAATTCACCAGAAGACGGGAATTTTACGAATGGACGAATTTGAGCGAACATTGACGAATGCGACTGCTCACAACAGCAAATTCCTCGGCGCAATTTGCAATTGGATTGAATGGTGTTTGATTTTGGCTACACATAAACGAATTTCATTGCAGATTTGTAATCGTAATCACATTCCGGACGAAAGCGCTCGAAAGAAATGTCAAATTGATCGGAGATAGTTTAAACTTGACCGGGAAAACCTATACTTTAACCCACGCTGTGCGTCGACATTTGCTCCGGCGACAGTGTTACTCTAGGTTTATTGTTGTCGGATCACAGTTTTCGAATCGACGCGACATGAACCTGCATGAAAATGGTTTTAGAGATAAAGAATTTAAGCTTTTTATCAATAATAACTAGAAAAACGATATGATTTTTCGGGAAAATAGAATTTTACATTAGTTGGGGTTATTTAAATTATATTATTAAAAATTAAAAGTATTCCAAAGAATACCCATGATACCAAAATTAAAAATTCATCGCGATTGTAAACCCCATTCTCTGTAATTCTCTGTAAATTTATTTCTCATCGCAGTGACGTCACGGCAATCTTCCGGTTGCCTGCGATTTGAAGCGAATTGGTTTTTAAGGGGATGGGGCTGCTTCACATCAAATTATTATTATTATTATTATTAAAGGCTTACAATAAATATTGAACGATAGTTTGATTTTATTGTTCCTTTAAGCCATTCGAACCTTACATAAGATAATTTACATGTCACAATAATGCAAAATTGTTCCAAAATCGTATCGCAGCTAATCGCATAGTGTGCATGGTATGAGGCGGGCTTTAGGGTGAATTCTTCACGCGGGACGCTCATAGTTGTACTAGCTGTTCTGTCTGGTTCACCATTTAAACGTAGTAGTTCTTATTTTCATCACGTTCTAGATTCTCAGAGTGAACCGGGTGAGCGTCACGCGTGAACAAAAACGCTAGTTATTATTATTATTATACGATTCAAAAATTGCTTAAGGTTATAAGAGTGCGTCCATACATGCGTGGCTTTTAACGAGGGCATTAAATATGATTAATGTGGACGATATAATGTACTTTACTAATTAAGTGGTTTGGTAGCTAATGTAAAACCTGATTTTGATCACCGGGAATGTGTTTCAAAGAAAAGGCAACTTCTGTAAACTTGACGTTAACGTTGTGAACTGATTTGTGCATTTATAAACAACCTTTTCAGGTAGTCGTGCAACTTAAGGTTTTTATTAATAATAAAAAGTACCCATGTGTATCGAAACCTTAATTTGTATGGCAATCGAAGATGATAGAGAACAAAAGATTTTACGATATTGAAGTTCTGATTTTGCTTGAACGGTTCGCAAAAGTATAATCATTTTTATTTGCCTGTATCACAAGAAAACAAGTCACCATGGCATTCAGTTCTTATCCATTCCGTCTACAGTTCTTTGGAGCTTGTCTCCTCGTGTTCTACTTCAGCCGAGCCTCTTGGCAGGATGCGACGTTGAGACCTCCAAGAAATACGGAAGGCCCGCATACGGGATGTGTTACAGACATTAAACAGATAGAAGCCGATTGCAGTAGCAGAGGACTTGATGAAGTTCCCCAGAATCTTTCTCAGGATATTAAGCGGCTTCTTTTGAGTGTGAATTATATCACTTCTCTCTTGAATTATACGTTTGGAAGGTACACTCTCATCAATGAATTGGACATTTCTTTCAATTGCATCAGAAAGATCGAACCAGCCACTTTCTACCCTCTCAAGGAACTGATAAACTTAGACTTGTCTGAAAATCCCAACCTTGTGCTGCCCGATGTAGGCTTATTCAGGTGGTCCGGTAAACTAGCTATTCTGAACTTGTTTTCGTCAAACCTCGAATCTATTCCCAACAACACTCTGAAATGGAGCACGCAAATAAATACATTTGACCTTTCCTTCAACAAGATCTCTTCTTTTAACATCAGTTCGTGTGGCAGAGCTCGTGATGTAAGCATGTTATTCAATGAAATTGAACAGCTTACTCCCGAAACTTTTGTTTTAGCGTGTCAGACTTCAGTCCTGATTCTTGTAGGAAACCCTATCATATCAGTGGACCCTGATGTAATAGCATCACTGCATGTCAAATCTTTGCACCTTGGCCAGTATCCTATACCATTAGAGGAATTGAGAAACATATTCATTGGAGTCTCACGTTCAATAATCGAACAACTTCAAATCCGGCGTGTCAGTTTGGGGGTTTTACCAAAGGATGTAGGCCTATTTGATCATTTTCGTGACCACTCCCTCTCTCTTCTCGACTTCAAAAACAACGACATAAAGGATCTCTTCCCGCATGTCTTCTCAAATCTGACACGACTCGAGCAAATGAAACTCGACAATAACGATATAGCCACAATTGAACCCGTCTTCTTTGAGGGTATGCAAAGGTTAAGAAAAATGAGTTTAAAAAGTAACAAATTAGAACATGTAAATCGGCATGGCCAGCCTTGGTCACTTGACCTATACGAGCTGGACTTGGAAGACAATTTTTTGACTGAGGTTTCCCCATTTATGTTTCTTGGTCTGGGAAATGTAACCTACTTGAACTTGAGGTCGAACAGACGCCTTGCACTTGTGAATTTCACAGCCTTTGCAGGACTTCATAAAATTCAAAACTTGGATTTGTCCGAATGTAATATCGCGAATTTAATTTTGTACACTCCGATGTTGCGCTCTCTTTCCCTGAACAGAAATTCGGATAATATTTTATTTATCGTGTTTCGCGTATTGTTTAACGTATTTAAGGTAGCACATTTTCTTGTAAATTTAGAAATGCGTGATTTAGGAATCTCTCCCTTTTTGTTATTGGATAGATCCAGAAAGATCTCTCTCTTCAGTGGGCTTCTTAACCTTACGAGTTTGGATTTGGGTGAGAATCTTTTTGGTCACCAGACATATTTGGATCCTGTTACCTTTCAGCAACTATCGGCTTTAGAAGAACTTAGATTAGACCGTTGTGAAATTTCATTCTTTCACCCTCTCGTCTTCTCCGGTTTGGAATCGCTTCAGCATCTTAATCTGATGGGAAACAACATTCAGCATCTTCAATACAACTTACTCGAAGGGTTACCTAAGATCATAACCATTGATCTAAGTAACAATTTATTGGAATACCTGGAAGAGACAGTATTTTCGAACAATTTAAGGCTTAAAGTACTTTCATTGGCCGACAACAAGTTCGCCCATTTAAATTACAGCACCTTTAAACCGATAAAGTCTTCTCTTTTATCTCTCGATCTTTCGATGAATCAAATTGACTGTGACTGTGATCTAAAGTGGCTTCTCAAGTTGATAAATAGACAAGTAAACTTGATGAACAAGGAAATGACAATCTGTTCGCCATCATCTTTGGTTTCTTTTCGCAATAAACCTCTATTAGAGTTTGATCCGACTGAATTATGTCGCGTCAACATTGTGGCCTTTTGTATGATTCCCCTCGTCGTCGTTTGTTTAATTGTCATCGTCGTACTCGTTTATCATAATCGATGGCCGTTGAGGTACAAACTCTTTCTCTTAAAGCTAGCAGCCATTGGGTATCAGGAGATACGAGACGCTCGGGACCACAATGATTACGAGTTTGATATCAATATCATCTTCTACGATGAGAATGAAGAATGGATTCGTGACCAACTTCGCCCTGCTCTCGACGAACATCTTCCACAGTTTCAAAGGAACATGTTCGGTGACGAAGACCTCGTGCTAGGAATGCATTACTTGGATTCCGTTGACTACGTGGTGAGCCATAGTTACAAGACTATCATAGTGCTTAGTAGAGCCTCAGTCAGCGATCGCTGGTTCATGCTCAAGTTCCGGACGGCCATGGATCACGTGAGTGATACGGGGACTGAGTTCGTAGTCGTGGTCTTTCTCGAAGATATCCCAGACGAGGAGATACCTTTCCTGGCTAGGTTATATCTCAGGGATGGCAGACCCTATGTCTACTGGCCTGACGATGTGAGAGGACAAGACTATTTCTGGAATGAATTATCACATCATCTTACTATCAATTTAAGAACCAATGACTTGATCCCTAACGAGTAGAAAATAGCGTCTGTATGTTGTCATATTTCATTTTTAACCAAAGCGTAGTGTTATTTTTGTCCACCATTTATTATTTAGAAAGGGAAACTATTCCCTTTTCATGAGTAGATGACAAGACCCGGTCATTTTGTTAAACAAAGGGTATTAGAAAAAGAAAGAAAAAAACAACAAAACAATTGGGAGCTGCGGATTATTAGTCAACGAAATTATGAGACCGTATCATCATATTATCCCCGAAAAAATGGCAACACCAAGAGAACATTAATTTATTCCTGCCGTTGCCAAGGAGGATTTAGCCCTGGAGAGCAAATACGGTTTAAAGAAGCTGTATTTCACCGGCATATCAAATTATAGACAATTATATTATGTTGAATATAATTATTGTTTTCTGCAGAAATTGAATATCACATATTCATTACGTTTTGCTGAATAATGATGACCTCTGATTTTCGCGTCCATCCTATGGCACAAAAGAACTGTTCTTCTCTGGGTTTCGATCTTTTTCCTCTGCAGCTTATGGGAATAGGGTACATGCAGGTAATATGGGCCCCTAAGCTCATTTGCCTAATTTGCATAAAATTAAGAAATGATACACAGTCTAATCTTTGTTTATATGAATCAATAACTACTGCTCTAACTTTTATTGTAAATAAAAACAATTATCACCTACCCCCCTGTCTGCAATATTCAAATGTTGGCGTCATTACCAAAGTGCCCATATTACCTGCATGTGCAGGTAATATGGGCACATGTATTTAATGTATGTTTTAAAAACTACAATAACTCTACCATGTCTGGAATTTGCTTAAAATGTTGAAAATCATTAACTTTAAGATATAATTTGAAATTATAAGACCCTTCAGTAAATCCTTTGACTATATATTTCATTGTTATGTATTTTGTATATTATTTCTTTTTTTAATATTATTTAAATATTATTTTCATTATACAAGTCAATACAGGCCTACAATAAGTTATTTATATTAATTATATACTGTGAATATGCCCCAAAAAATCGTAGCAAAGAGATTGATGCCTCATCCCAATATTAAGTACCAGAATAATTTCCGCCAATTTGGATGTCCCATATTACCTGCACTAATGTTGCTGTGTAAGGCAAGAATTCAGTGCCACATTGCACCCCTTCACTAAAACAAATTGACCTGTACACGCTAGTATGATCAAAATGAAACTATAAGCTTACTAGATATACAAAACAATTGAGGTTACCCCCTCAAACACTCTTTCACCATCACATTCTGTGAAATATCAAATTTTACATCAGGGTAAAAAAATGCCGTAAGTTTTTCCTACCTTGTTGGTTTTCAGCAATTTTCTCAGAGAAATTTCGGCATCAGATGCTCTCACGACGATATATTTTCGTATACAGTTCATATGAACAAAATTATGGTGCTCACACCGGTCACCGGTCACCGGTCGACGGTCACGACATGATTTGCTTCAGGTGGCCCATATTACCTGCTGGCCCATATTACCTG
The DNA here is from genome assembly GCA_940671915.1 of Paracentrotus lividus. Taxonomy (NCBI): domain Eukaryota; kingdom Metazoa; phylum Echinodermata; class Echinoidea; order Camarodonta; family Echinidae; genus Paracentrotus; species Paracentrotus lividus. Next base: position 4,575,939 of record CALNVZ010003014.1, on the reverse strand, counting down.
CATGTACCCTAATTCATTTGCAAGAAGTATAAACGAAACCCCTAAACAATTTTCAGAAAAATATAAAACCGAGTTTTAGGATTTTGTTAACTGATATTCCTCACCTCCCCTTGTTTTCCGGTTTTTTTTTGTTTTTTGTTTTTTTTTTGTTTTTTTTTTTTTTTTTTTTTTTTTTTTTTTTTTTTTGGGGGGGGGCTTTGTCCCTTTTCTACCCCTTTGTTTCAGAAATGGCCTGGTCAGGTCATCTACTGCTCTCAGGAATTAATGCTAAGATTTTGCAGAGGAGTATTGGGCTGTGTCAATTGAAAGGGAAATGCTCTGTGTAGGATTTCACTTATACATTTACTTTGGAATTAAATTTAATTCAATACTAATTTATTACGTTTCCAAATGATAAATAAACAACTACAATCAAAATATTAAAATTATGAAAAAATGAAAGTGCATGAGCAAAATTCTAGTATAAGTAATTACTTGCTTTTAGGAATACCTGCAAACAACCCAATGCAAACGGAGCATAAAGGCCTCGTCACACCGAGTCCGGTCCGGTGACCGGTACGGCAAACCGTCTCAAATCGCTCCATGAGCGATCCCATAAAAACCGTACCGGTTGCCGTTCCGGCTAGTACGGCATAGCCCGTGTTTGTTGTGACCAGGCTCATTGCAATAGTACACGGCCGATTCATTTCGACCGTTTTTGCCCATTGTTGAACCGGAACGGGCCCGTGCCGTGACCCGGACGCATGATTTGAAACTATTGTTATAAGTGCTATATAATTACAATGTATTATTATTATTATTATAATTATTATTATTATTACTATCATTGTTATTATTATAATTGTTATTATTTAATCTAATCGATGCATGCGGCCAATTAAGTGAATAGTTTAAATTTGATGACTAATCTAAAATCTTGTTTCGATTACAGTGAATGAGTTTTAAAAGAAAAGACAACCTCTATAAACTAGACGTTAACGGCGTGAATTGAAGTTTTGAAAAGTCCTTTTCAGGCATGACGTTCAATTTAAGGTTTTTATTACTGATAAAAACATGTATATCGAATATTGAAAGTTTAATTAAATTTCAATCACATGTGATAGAAAGGAAAGGGTTTTGCGACATTGATATTCAGGTTTTGCTTAAATGGTTTGCAAAAATGATGAAATTCTTCATTAACAAGTATCAGGAGTCATGAGAGAAGAAGTCATCATGGCATACAGGTCCTGTCCATTCTTTTTCCCGTTGGTTGGAGCTTGTATTCTCGTGTTCTGCTGTGGCCGAACCTTTCGGGGAGATGCGACGTTGAGACCTCCTAGAGATTGGGAAGGCTCTTCTGTGAGATGTGATACGGACCTTGAAAAAGGGAAAGCTGATTGCAGCCGCAGAGGACTTGATGATGTTCCCCAGAATCTTTCTCAGGACATTAAGCACCTTGTTTTGAGTAACAATAATATAACTTTTCTCTTGAACTCAACGTTCCAAAGATACCTCCTTATCTCTACTTTGGACCTTTCTTATAATGACATCAGAATGATCGAACAAGCGACTTTTTACCCTCTCAAGGATCTGTTTAAATTAGACATGTCGAATAATCTCAATATTGTGCTCCCCGACAGAGGTTTATTCAGATGGGCTGGTAAGCTGATCAGGCTGTACTTGCATTCTTCAAACCTTAAATCTCTTCCCAATGACACTCTAAAATGGAGCTCACAAGTACAAGACCTTGAACTTTCCTCCAACAAGATCGCCTCTATTAACTTCAGTTCTTGTCACGGTGACAGAAAATTAGTTGTTTCCTTGTTAGATAATGAAATTAAGCACATCAACGCGGAAACTTTCGTCTTTGCGTGTCAGACTCTGACTCTGGACCTTATGGGCAACCCAATCACATCAGTGGACGCTGATACAGTCGCCCCACTAAACGTCGAGAATTTGTACATTGGAGATAACCGATCATCGGAGGTATTGAGAAACATAACAATCTGGGTCTCTCGTTCACTGGTTTCAAAACTTTTTATCAGGGGTGCAAATTTATCGATTTTACCTAAAGATGTGTTCGACCCTCTTCGTGACTACCCTTTCTCTCTTCTCGAATTGACAGTCAATGATATAAAGAAGCTCTCTCCGTACGTCTTCTCAAATTTGACAAGACTCTCTGAACTAAATCTCAGCTGTAACGAAATAACTACAATTGAACCCGTTTTCTTTGAGGGTATGAAAAAGTTAAGAGTACTGAGCTTAGTCGGTAACAAAATAGAACATTTAAATTGACATGGCCAGCCTTGGTCATGTCACCTGTACGAGCTGGACTTGGAAGACAATCTTTTGGCCGAGGTTTCCCCATTTACGTTTCTTGGTTTGGGAAATTTAACCTACATAAACCTGATGTTAAATAAACGCCTTGCAGTCGTGAATATCACAGCCTTCACAGGACTTCACAACATCCAAAGCCTGAAAATATCCGGATGTAATATCCAGAATATTTTCTTGTACACTCCGATGTTATATTCCCTCTCCCTGAACAAAAATCTGGCTGATCCCTCTTATTTGGAATATAATATAAAATCGTTTCAAAACGCACAATCTCTTGTAAATATGGAAATGCGTAATTCGAAGATCTATCCTGCTCTCCTGGTGAATGGAGTAAAAAATATGTCTCTTTTTGATGGAATGGTGAAACTTCTGAGGTTGGATTTGGGTGAGAATTATTTTGGTTTCCAGTCGTATTTGGAACCCGTCATTTTCCAACAATTATCAGCTTTAGAAGATCTTAGTTTAGATCGTTGTGATATTTCTTTCTTCCATCCTCTCGTCTTCTCCGGTTTGGAATCGCTTCAGCGTCTGAATCTGATGGGAAATCAAATTAAGCACCTCCAATACAACTTACTTGAAGGATTACCCCAAGTCATAACGATTGACCTAAGTAACAATTTATTGGAATACCTCGAAGAGACAATATTTTCGAATAATTCAAGGCTTACGGGCCTTTCATTAGCCAGTAACAAGTTCGTCCATTTAAATTATACTACATTTCAACAGATTACGTCATCTCTATCATCTCTTGATCTCTCAAGGAATCCAATTGATTGTGACTGTGACCTCAAATGGCTTCCAAAATTATTTAATGGACAAGTAAACTTAATGAATAAGGACACAACAATCTGTTCGTCATCATCTTTATTTCCCCTGCGGAAGAAGCCTTTAACAGATTTTGATCCGACTGAGTTGTGTCGTCTCAATATTGTCGCCTTCTCTATGATTCCTCTCGTCGTAGTTTGTTTGGTTGTCATCGTCGTACTCGTTTATCATAATCGATGGCCGCTGAAGTATAAACTCTTTCTCTTAAAGCTAGCAGCCATTGGGTACCAGGAGATACGAGACGCTCGAGACCACAATGATTACGAGTTTGATATTAATATCATCTTCTATGATGAGGATGAAGAATGGATTCGTGACCAACTTCGCCCTGCTCTCGAGGAACATCTTCCACAGTTTCAAAGGAATATCTTCGGTGATGAAGACCTCGTGCTCGGAATGCATTACTTGGATTCCGTTGACTACGTGGTTAGCCATAGTTATAAGACAGTGATAGTGCTTAGTAGAGCCTCAGTCAGCGATCGCTGGTTCATGCTTAAGTTCCGGACGGCCATGGACCACGTGAGTGATACAGGAACTGAGTTCGTAGTCGTGGTCTTTCTCGAAGACATCCCAGACGAGGAGATACCTTTCCTGGCTAGGTTGTATCTCAGTGATGGCAGACCCTATGTCTACTGGCCTGACGATGTGAGAGGACAAGAATATTTCTGGAATGAATTATCACATCATCTTACTATCAATTTAAGAACCAATGACTTGATTCCTAACGAGTAGAAAACAGCATGAACTGAACCTTTATTATGTTTGCTCGTATTTCTTATTTTTTCTTCTTTTGAAATTTTTTCTATACAATTATATTGTCGGTATGATTACAAATATTCACGAATCAGCTGATTACATTATGGAGTTTCTTAACTATACCAATCAATTTAAAAAGCTATAATTGACATGTCAACAAATTTCGTTGAATCGAAGTCATTATCATTGTTTTTTATTCAATATTCTTGCTAAATTAAATTTTTTGGGGGTCGACCTTCAAGCGCAATGCAATCCTTAATATTTTCCTCCTCATGTATTTTATAGTTGATTATGTTGGCGCTTTATAAATATATTAATGATTTGTAAAAACTGAAACAGCTTTGAAAGAACAACCAGGGGAGCATTTCATCAATGGACTTGTCGGACGTTTTATCCGACAAACTGTTATAAGCTAATGAAATTCTTGCATCTGATTGGCTAAGAGGAAATTTGTCTGATAAAATGTCCGACAAGTCCTTTGATGAAATGCCCCCCGGGAAATTTATCTTAGCTGGTGAAAACCATGTACTTAAAATTATGAATTTCTCAATGATGTTGGATTCTTTTGAAGAAAATGAAAACATTCTCATATAAGCACCTATGCACACCGCTCAATCGTAAATGTCTCACTACTTATTGGATTCATACTTCGAACAGTAGGCAAATGACTGGTCATTGTTCGAATGTGTATGTGGGAGCTTTTAAGGAAAGTAAATATTGCGGAGTTCCAGAAGTTAGTTTACTTTACTGCTTTTGTAGACAGATGCGCTTTCACATTTTGATACGTTAACTCCGCCACCTGCATGAATAAAATGTAAATAAAGCGATCAAATAAGTGGCCTAAGGATAATGTCTCCTCTTTTCTTTCACTTTGTTCGGAAGTCGTTATATGACGGGTTACTGTCTTTCGATAGATTAAATAATAAATAGTAAAAATTGTGGCTTAGCCAGGTTAGCTATGCACGTCACCTTGGCGCTACAGAGGCATGTTTAATGGCCATTTTTTTTTTTTTTTTTGGGGGATTGTAAACCAATCCGAAAGAGTTTGGGAGAAATAGTATCAAGTTTTTGTTTCCTTTGACTAATTCAACATTTTCCTGGGGGGTCTTTGTTATTTTTGTCAAGGGTAGGAATGGTGACGAGCTATGAATTACAGAGCGAATCAGAAAAATGTCCAATAATCTTGAGGTTCTCTTGTATGAAGTATATTTAATCACAGATTTCATGATTATGTCTTTTAGAGTTATTGTCCAAGCATTCTTAGTACCCTTTTAATTTTGATATTATTCTCCATGCATGAATGAATAAAATCTTTATTAGATTACAAATTTCCACTTGTGCAAGGATACTGAGTTAAGATTAAGACAAATTTTGAAAGAACTTTTGACTTGTGTGCACATAGAGAGACACGCACACACTCACACACATACACACCCTCACACATCCTATTTCTCTATCTATCTCTCTCTCTCTCTCTCTATTAAGCCACATACACGCAAAACACGCATACATACACACACCACACACCCACACACACATCCACACACAGACACACCCTTACCCACATTCACACCTACACAAACGCACACACCTTAACACACGCTCATACACAACTTCATCCACCCACATACACACACTAACCCACATACTCAAACCCACATCCTAACACATTCTCATATACAACCTCATCCACCCTCACATACACACACACACACCCACTCCACGCACCCTATACTTCATCTATAAACTAAGATATTATTCTTCAGAAGTGTTAAAGGTTTTATTTAGTCTGTGAAATGCCCCGCGTGATTTTCATCATCCCTAATGATTCTAGGGAATGGTTTCAGCAACCATAACTTTCTTGACCACACCCTTTTCTGACAGATTTAAAACTGGGCTGGGCATGAAAAAAATATAATGCTTCACCTTCAAAAACTGGAAGTACCTGTATAAACCCCATGCGCAATCGTATTATGAATTAAAAAACATGAATGCTTTTCGTGATATTTTTTTTTCCTCTGTATAAGCTACTGATTAAAAGTATAAGTACGTGATTTTCTTTGTGTTCTTCAAAGAAATTAATTTAAGAGGTATGATGATTCCTTTTAAACACGGAAGCATACATTGACAGTTCAATGAGAAGTTTAGTGGAAATGACATGCATCTGAGCGGCGAGAAAATTATACGGCTTCTACATTAATGTCAAAACCCGCGCTAACGGCGGGAATCGACGCGAATTGACAACTGCATGCAATTATTACTTAGCGTACATACAAAAAACTCGCCTAGAACATTTCC
>CALNVZ010003014.1:4548900-4560521 GCA_940671915.1 Paracentrotus lividus | reverse complement strand
AAAAAAAAAAATAATAATAATAATAAAAATAATAATAATAATAATAAAAATAATAAATAAATAAATAAAAATAAAAACAAAATTGTCATGATTTGGCTAAGTGTCAGCGTCGGCATTATATTGGTTGGATGGTGGTATACGATACGGATAGAATAATGTATATAATTTCAGGGCCACTTACACGGATTCTGGTCTGAATAAATCACATTCGAAATTCATAGTATTAAATTATTGGAAAACCTGGTCATTGTATATCCATGGTCTCACGGACAATTCTGCAAATGATGATCTCTTAAACGACTTTTGAATTCATTGTTCCTGTTGTTGAAAGAAAGTGATATAGGCAAGGCTAATTACTGAGAAATACTGTTAAAATTCTGTTTTACTCCTTGAAAAATTTAGTCTGGAAATACATCTCCATTATAAACAAAATTTTGTTGTGTATTAGTCTTCCAAGATATTTAATAATTCGATAACATGTTCGATAACATTTAATGTTGGCGACACAATACCTCAAGGGAGGGGGGGGGGGCGCTGGTGACTAAATCGAATTAGATATGTTGTTTTTCACCAACAACAAAAAAGTATCATTCCCCCCCCCCCTCCCCCCGGAAGATAGGTAGGTCTAGGTATTATACCATAGAATGTCAGTTCTAAATTGTCCTAATGTTTTAAATCCTTTGATCATTTCTTGCATCACACAGTAATTATGTTAATGTAAAGGAATGGAGTTGCCACTCTATATTTAGAGTGAGGAAACTTCCACTACAAATAGCGTAGTATCAATTGTGGGTGTGGCGTGCGACTGCAATCGAGCCAAACAACAGAGAAAGTTAAACTGATGCACGGACCAGGCTTGATTTTCGGATGACAAAGCGTTGAACTTTATCGTCGAAAAATGGTTGCCCTCATTAAACCCCTTGTTAGAGTGGAATTTCACTCTGTTTTTAGTGATTTTCTTTAACATAGAGTGTGTATAGTTTCCCCTCTCGTTCTGTACGTTTTCTGGCGTCTAGACTCTGTTTCTTCTTAAAGAGACTCGAAACGATCAAGGTTTCCCAGAATAAACGAGATTTGACAGTTTAAAAAATATAATTTTAGTTTTGCATCATGTGGCTAGAAGTATCTATAAAACCAATATTTATGTCTTCCATTTCCTTTTCCTCGAAAAAAAAGCGTCTTCATTATAATAATATGGCAAATATTATTTGACGTCATTGGCATGTACTTCTTGATGACATCTAAGTCTTAGAATGTATCATGTAACCAAAGGACAATCAACAGACTTTTCCTTAATTCTGTTCTAAATTATTATTTTTTTTTATGAGAAAACAAAAACAAAAAGAAACAAGCAAACAAACAATCCTGCAATCACAATTATGGCCAAATGAATCACGTCTAATATCATCCTTTTCACATAGCATATTCCGCCGCAATTATATTTACATCAATAATTATTTTTTTTCTGTGTAGATGATATTTCTTCTAATTAATATGTCATTAGTCTGTATATCCAAATCTCAGTTTCACTTTGACTTCCTTTACTTTCTTAATTGTTTTATAAAGTATCCTCATAAGACTATCATACCTTTCAAACCTGTTTCTGAAGCCAGTTTTTATTTATGTTATGCTCATTAATTACCATTACATATTGTGTTTACAAACTTTGTAAAAAAAAAAGTCATATGCAATTTGGGCATGTGGCTACGATTTTGATTTCTAAATAAATACCATTATTATTATTATCAAAACATATTTCAATAAAAAAAAAAAAAAAACATTAAAGCGATTATATTATATCAGGGACGCGTTGCAATTACAAATTGTCAGTATTAAAATAAATTTTTCTTTTGCATATTTTCGATCAAATTGATATACCACTCCTTCTATAATAAATAAGGTGTCGTGAGAGAGTGAGCCCAGATTGTGGACCGTATTACGTAATACCTACGCACCTAGCTACCAGGTCTGCTTCACTGCAGAGTACGTAATTATGGTATATGGGTCCAAATCCGGTGATTAATCTTCAACTGCCACTTGCCAACTTAATTGTTATCGAAAAATAAGTACCGGTATGACCGGTAAGTAGAAATTCCTTCAAATTCATAAAATTAATCCGAAATCTCCTTTCATCTATCTTATTATTTGCAAGTCGTCTGGGGTCTCGTTGCTTTTAAACTCCTTTAAACCATCAGTTATAGTATTTCAAGTATTTTTCTGTGAGCTGCTCTAGCAAATCAATCAGTTTGATGATGACATAGCCCTCCTCTTTGACCTAGTTTAAGTTTAAGTTAATTATGATACATTCCCCGTTAATATAAGCTTTTTCCCCTTGAAAATGTAAATATGAAAAATAATTTGGAACCAAATCAATTTATTTGTTGTATTTTAGACTTTATATGACTGTTATCTGGTTGTGATGAAATGATTAGATAATGAACAGAAATGAGGATCAACGCTTTACCAAAAAGGTGCATCGACTTGGATTCGAACCAAGAATCTTCCTGTATTACATCACAGCTGCTCTACACCGAATGGATATCGGCCCTTCCTAAAAATGATCATACTGTAATGCGCAATATAATATATTTATATAAAAAATTGTAAAATTAGAATGTAAAATTTCATGAGATTAGGAATGGATAAAGAAGAATCTTTTGTGCATTTATTCGAAACCTGCCACAGACTGAGACAGACCCCAATCGAAACAGGGACAGGCATTTTCAAGTACATGTATACACGCCTTACGGTATCTGTCCAGCTAAGTACAAAATGAGACTGGAGGATGATATATTAGGGGAATCGAAACCCTGGACCATAAAATTCGGAATTGCGGGTACGGATATTTCAATTTCGCTTTCCCTGCGATGCGCCTTATGCTGGTTTGTGAAATGAGATATTAATATGCGGGTATAGGCGATGCAGGCGCCTAACGTTTTAGTTGACGCATAAGCTGGGTGCCATTTTAGTATTTACACTTACATATTTAAGTGAAGGGTGAGGCCGGGGATTCTGTACTTTCTGGATTTAAATATAGATGGAGGTGAAGATTGTGGAGGTGGAAATGCTTGATAAGGGGACACAATATGGTTTGTGAAAGAGGTGGTCATCATTTTATTGATATAAAAAAGTTGATAGAAAAACATTACTGGTATACTTTGTTATGTTATGATACATAGTATCTAAAGTAGGAATAAAGGCATGCCTTATGCGCTTACTAGATGTTAAAAATGCGATCCTTTTTTAAAATCGATATAAACATTGATACAACAAATACGACTGCATGTCTTTAAAAGCTCATTGAAATTCGATCTTCATACATTTAACTTGTAAAGCTGTTTAATGCTGTCGAGAACAACTATAGACCTAGGCATAAAATGTTGGTATTTTTTCACCCAGCTGCCCGGTCGGCTCTATACTATACTGTATATTAGATGTTTTTCGAGTGAAGAAGGGAGCGGCTCATTTCAGGCTCTACCTCCTATTTTATGAATACTGGAATTAATAATTAGATTAATTATGATGTAGTTCACTGAGTCTTCTTTTGATGCATTGTTCCATTCTGTTAACAAACAAACTTAAATTCTAATACCTACCACTATATAAAATGAGATTATAAACTTTAATGTTCACTGGTGCCACATTTACAATGGCTAATTAACTCCAATATTTGCGGATACCAGTATGTATATTTTATCACTTAATTCAAATGGAGTATCCTTAATTACTACCATCTTAATTAAGGCCCAGTCATTCTACCAATAATCTTAGCAATGTTTCAGTAATCACATTGTAGCCCTCTTCAGTACAGCAAACACGCTTTTTGCGAGAGTATCATAATTATTCAAGTTGTAAGAATACAAAAGAGGTACATTTATTGTGCAATTATTCAAATATAAAGGGGGCAGGGTTTCGTGTAAAATGGCAGAGGTAAAATGGCAGAGCAGAGGCCCGTAACCAGGGGGGGTTCGGGGGGTTCGAACGAACCCCCCCCCGCAGGCGAGCAGGGTCCGCTTGACAAAAAAAAAAAAAAAAAAAAAAAATTAAAACCCCCACTTTTTGGCAGAAATGCAGCAAGACATACATGAATAGAAATACAAGAAAGGAAGATTAAAACATTTGCTTTCAGTCCCCCTACATGTAAAATCTTTTGCTCGCGCTTCGCGCTCGCAACTTTTTATTTTGGGAATGATAAATCATGTTTTTTCAGAATAATTACGCAGGAATTACACTTTAAACAATTCGCAGGAATGTTTCGTTGCATTTGTGTTCTATTTTTATATTTTTAATGATGTTATCTTCAATTTTAGGAAATGATATAACAGAAATAAGGCCTAATGGCAGAGGCGGTGGAAACCGGGGGGGGGGGCAGGGGGCACAGTAACTACCAACTTTTTCATCCACCCTAAAGTGACCCTAATACTTCATGACCAAAAGTGTCCTTTTTCTAAGCTAAAAAGTGTCATCTTTATACTAAAAAGGAGCCTTTCAGAGTTTTGAAAAAAGTCCGTGGACAATTTCTTTTTTAAAGGGGGCACTTTTAATACTGAAAAGGGTCCATGTTACTCCATGTGTCTTTTAAAACCCCAATTTTCGGCTAGCGCTTCGCGCTCGTGGATATTAAATATATTGGTGCCATAATGCAAAATAAACTACATTTTTTAGCCAAAGTTTTCTACTCGCGCTTCGCGCTTCTTTGGGGTTTAACAGAGGCGGTGGAACCGGGGGCACTCTAAAAGTGCCCCTTTTCTTAGCTTAAAATTCCCTTTTTATATTAAAAAGAAGCCTTTCTCTACTTTTAAGTCCATGGACAATTTCTTAAAAAGTGTCACTTACAATACTAAAAAAGTGCCCCTTTCTTTACTTCATATGTCTTTTAACCCCAAATTTTCCTGCTCGGTCGCTATGGCGACCTCGCACTGTAAAATTGACGAACGGTTAGTATAAAAAAGGGTGGACCAGTGCCCTCTGCTGGAGACAAACCTTGTCAAAAGAATTGGTGTAATGTGTTTTGGGATAGATTGGGGTGGGCTAGGGTCTGCAGCCCACAAAATATTCATAGCAAAGATTTCTAATGAGCCAAGATTAATTATGTATCTCCAAATTTGATCCTAAAAAGACTTTATTATAAGACACTATTTTAACTCAACTTTCAGCTCGCGGATACTAAATAGGCTCTATATTGCAAAATTAACTCCAATTTTGATCTTAAAATTTTGGCTCGCGCTGCGCGCTCGCATTACTTTATATATATTCATTACTAAATGAACAATAATAAATGAAGCCATTGATTCCTAAAATTTTCAGCTCGCGCTCGCGTATACAATAAGTAGGGTCTAATGCACAATTACCCCGGTTTTGAGCTTCGTGCTCGCAAATACTAAAATAGAGTCTATAATCATGATATTGCATAGCTTGCTACATTAAGTTAAACTCAATTTTTCGTCTCGCGCTTCGCGCTCGTAAAAAAGGTCCGCGTTTTTCAGATTTCGAACCCCCCCCCCCCGTAAAAATCCTAGTTACGTGCCTGCGGTATATGGGAGGTAAAAATGGAGAGGTAAATAATGGCGAGGTAAAAATGGCAGAGGCAAAATGGGGCAGAAGGTAAAATGGCAGAGGTAATAATGGCGGAGGTAAAAAATGGCAGAGGTAAAATGGCAGAGGCAAAAATGGCAGAGGCAAAAATGGGGGTTATGGGCAGAGAGAAATGGCAGAGGTAAAAATGGCAGAGGTAAAAATGGCAGAGGTAAAAATGGCAGAGTTAAAAATGGCAGAGGTAAAATATCAGGTCTTACGCAATTAATTGTCATAGCAAATCCCATGAATAAAACATGGCCAATTCCCTTGGGTAGTATCTCACTTCTCGGAAACGCCTTCATGACAGATAAAAAAAATATATATATTACGTCTCCGTCTCCGATGTTGCTGAGACGTCGCGGAGATGTCTCCACGACGTCTCCGCGACAGTTTAAAAAAAAAAAACTGTAACAAAGCACTTTCAAAGAACCGTCTCGAAGTTGTTTAAGCGACTCATGAAACGTCTCAGAGACGTCTCCGCAACAATTTTTTTAAAAACTTGTTAAAACGTTTCATGAGTCGCTGATACAACTTTGAGATGGTTTTTTGAAATTGCTTTGTTACAGTTTATGAAAAATGTATCGGAAACGTCTCTACTACATCTCCGCGACATCGGAGACGTCTCTTATACTTTTTATCCGTCGCGGAAATGATTCTGTCGCGGAGACGTCTCCGCTACGGAATCCTTTGTTTCACGTATAAAGAGTAGGACCTATTAGAAATGTGTCTGAAAATTAAGGAGAAAGAGGAGACTTAGGATACAAGCTATAATGGCAAAACCATATTGACAAATCCGTCTCAAATGTGTTTCCGCGAAGTGAGATACCAAAAGGGGTAAATAGTTAACAAAGAAAGCTAGTTATAAGTAGGGATTATAAAGTATCATTGTTGGAGGTGTTCTTAACTTTTAAATTGACTGCCTTGCATTTGGACTAGCTGATTATGAGCTATTGCAATATCAAAGTATATTGGCGATTGTTATAGTCATTATACTGCACGTGTTACATCAAAATCGTATTGGTAATTTTATTCTATTTTTCTCTCATGTGGTAAAAATAATAAAGAATTACTTATAAGACATGTGGGGTGTAACACAAAGACTTACGATTGATTAAAAGTTACGATTAATTTTTTCTCGGTAGCCTCATTCGAAAACCAGCTACAGTCATAGATCGGGATTTGGATATGATTAAGAGTAGGGTTAGGGCTAGGGTTAGGATTGAGATCATCAACTTTGGAGCATCCTGTCCATGATGAGGCTACCGAGAAAAAATCAATCGTAACTTTTTATCAATCGTAAGTCTTTGTGTTACACCCCACTGTTGTTGTTTGTATGTAAACAAAAACGTGCACACCTATTTTAAAATGGCATTTCCACACTGACGTCGTACTTTATTTTTAATTTGTTATAACATGTACAGTTAAAAGGTAAAAATGTAAATAAAACAATCGTTCACTTTGGTATAGCAATATCTCATAGCAGATAGTAATCCTCCAAATGGACGTCAGGCAATTCTAAAGATAAGGACCCTCCAGGCAGTCCAGCATTGAAATTTGAAAATCCCTTTTCAGTTTTCTTCATGAATGTTTTACCCCCTTTCCTAAAGGGAATTTGCCGTAATTATGAGAATGGGCTTTGCTATGACAATTGGCTTGCGAAAGACATTCCATTTTACTTCTGGCATTTTTGCCTCTGCCATTTTTACCTCTGCCATTTTTACCTCTGCCATTTTTGCTTCTGCCATTTTTACCTCTGCCATTTTTACCTCTGCCATTTTTGCCTCTGCCATTTTTACCTCTGCCATTTTTACCTCTGCCATTTTTACCTCTGCCATTTTTACCTGGCACCGGGATTATAAGACTAGGTGATCAGAATATTACATTCTGACGTCGCTAAAGTGCAAAAAACCAAAATAGTGTATTTTGCCCATTCATCACACACTTTATAGGTATAAACCGGTTTTTATTTTGTTTCTTTATGGATTTTGATGGTTTAAAAGCTCAAATCTGACAATTTTAACATGACCAAATGTACCTAGTATGGTTATTTAGTGATTTTGATATGAGGTGATTTTTGCTCGATATTGACTGAAACTAACTACCAAACTGCACTAACAGTCAACTTAATCATGTTGGATTAATCATGTTGGGTTCCCTGACACCCAAAAGCCATATAAAAACGCAATAAAAGTGGTTTATTCGTATAAAAAAAGTGTGATAATTGGGCATAAAACGCTATTTTGGCGGCCATTTTGGTTTTTGCACTTTAGCGACGTAAGACGTCATCGTATGCAAAAATAATTGTCATTTTCATTTTCTACGTCGAATTTTACTATAGAAACAACTTGTTTGAAAAAAAAGTTGAGATTCGCCCAACCCTAGTTTTAGCGGGGTTTTTTTACAAGTCTACTCCACAGACCCATAAGTAATCTTTTATTTCTTGGGATTCTTTATTGACATCGGTCATCATTATTGAATGTTTAACTTTAAAAATGTACATGAGCAATGCAGAAGATGTTGGTTTAGTTCACGTAAATCACTTTAATCCATTAGTATTTTTATAATCACATACATTCCAAATATACAGCAAGAATAAAAAAAGGAAAAGGGAAATACCTTTATAATGTCTTTTTGGGCGCGCATGCGCATGGTCACTTGGTATAGTCTACTCTTTAATGACATAATGAACTAAATAAACGTGTAAATATGACTAAAATTTCTGATTGAAATAATGCTCTTTACTTCGCGTTTGAAATCTGGGCGCAGTTCTTATTAAATAAGGTTAGATAATTTTTTGCACACATTGTAAAATCAGAGCAACGGCACATGGCCCAGTCGATTTAAAAACGATTCGTTATTCAACTACGAAGAGAAAATTTGGGGAGGCATTTATTGGGGCCTTTTTGCTGCAAGTCTATTCACGTTACATTACATGCATTTACCATTAATTAAAAATGATGTTCAAATTTGTATTTCTTATTTTCTTGATATCACTAAATAAATACATATGTACTCAAACATTCAAACTTCACAGAAATTCGCACGTCTCAGGATTCAGGCTCTTGATATTTTGTTTAGATATTAAAAAGTATATACAAGAAAATGATGGCAATAGAAGAAGAAATTGGAAAACTACCAAGTTTCTGCGTACAAATAATTCCCATTTCAGACTGTTTACTGACTTAATAACTTACTCAGTTGAAAAGACAAAATTTGACCCAATAGTACTGAATATCTATAACATTGAATACAATTTTACGAGTACATTTACATCTCAAGGCACATCCACAACAAATAACACACTCAACATAGGACTCTCTAATTAGCAATACTTTGGCATATCAAACACAATTTAGTACATCTAGCTATGTCAGAAATTCCCCTTTTCATTTGGTCTTCTCTGTAATTTTGTATGTTTAATTTTTTAAATAATACAGAACAAATTAATTCCATTGTTTTCATGAAGTGCCGTTATTTCAAGTTGCAATTTGTTATCTACTTGTTATTTCCTTACACAATACAAACATTAAATGACTTTATATTCATTGAATATCCAGCAAATTTTTTAAATTTTTCACTTCATACAAGTCACGGACAGTTTTTGAGGGGGCGGGATAGGGAATTGAAGCAACAAAGAACAGAACAAACAGAAAAGAGGTGGGAAGGGAGGAAACAGAAAGAAGAAAATTATTAAAGATAGAATGATAGAAGACAATGCTATGACCACAAGACAGAGAAAGAGACAGAGACAGAGATCATCAAAGATGAAGAACTAGTCATTATGACGACACATTTCACTTTCATACAAGTTTATTGCACAAGCTAGGTATAGACACACTGCGGCAAATTATATACATTTGAAATAAACCACTAGATCTATAAATAGCTCACATTTCATTACAAAAGACACATAATTCGGTGTAATGAAAAAGCACTTTTTAAAATCTTGCACATCAAAATATAATACATGAGAGGAAAAAAGTTGGTTACTAGAGGGTGAGACAGAAAACAAAACTATTTTAAGGTATTTTCTTAAACACAACATGATAGATACAACATTTCATATCTATTTCATCTTATCTACGGTAACAAAGCATTTGTACTGCTCGAATATGGCTCCAAATACATCTGCAATCTAAACGAAATAATGAATTTACAGTTTATACAATGAATGAAACAATGTGAATATGCACAGAAGGCACAAGACACAGCAGGGAGGCATTTGATCAAAGGACATGTCGGACGTTTTATCTAACGAATTTGCTCTCAGCCAATCAGATGTAAGCATTTCAGTAGCTTATAACAGTTTGTCTGATAAAACGTCTGACAAGTCCTTTGATGAAATGCCCCCCTGGACTTGAAAGCATTATTCATATCAGTTCATACAGTCCACTCCCATTATAAAGGGCAGAGAAACATCAAGATTTTGTTATAACAAGGCAATTCTCTGGCCCGATTTCACAAAAGCCGCCTAACTTTAAGCCTGGCTTAAATCTGTGGTTAACTATGGCTTGCTAAGAGGGAATCAATCTGTCTATGTTACATGTTCCTATCACCTTCACTGTATTCAGGAATCGTGTTTAATTGTAAGGGAACTTTTGTACTTGTCATTCACAAGCAGTTTTAATAGTTTCACTACCAAAAATTATGATGAATTGAACATCTACTTTTGTGATTGATTCCCTTTTAGCAGGCCATATTTAAACCACAGATTTAGGCGAGGCTTAAAGGTAGGCGGCTTTTGAGAATACGGGCCTCTGTGTCCTTATTTCAGACACTAGTTTCAAAATCGATGTGTTAAGTGTTATAAGATTGTATTATAAAACAGTAATTGGCGTGGTCCAAAGTATCTCTTTATTGGGAGTGGAAATTCTCTGGTAAATGCCCTTTTGGATTTGTAACGTGGCAGTAACACTTCAGCAAGCATAGTTATCATTCTGAAGACAGAATGATATAAATCCCCTATTTAAAAAAAATCATTGGCTTGAAACAGAGAATCTCAACATAGTGGGGGTGACTGTATGGGGTAAATGCCCTTTTGGGTCTGTCAGTCTATACAAACAGGGTACTATACCATCATTACAGAGTAACACCTCAGCAAGCATAATTATTATTCTGAAGAAAAAGTGAATAAAATCTCTTCAAAAGAAATTATAACACAGTAATTGGCTTGGACCAAAGAACCTCACCATAGTGGGAGGTGACTGTATACTGTAAATGCCCTTTTTGCTTCCATACAAACAGATTACGATACCACCATTATACAGTTACACTTCAGCAAGCATATTTATCATGAAGAAAGAGTGAATAAAATCTGTTTGATGTTGATGAATATCACCGTCTTTTGATCCGGCGCGACACAAGAGCCATTATTTTTATTGATCCGTTGAGGAGTGAGAAACCAGCACACTAATCTGCTTTTCGCTTGGGTTAAATACTGCAATTAAAGATTTGATCTGAGAAAGTCTTTACACGTGGCAAGAGATCAACAAACAACAATCTTCAATTTACTGATAATATAAAAAATCATAAACTATTTCTATGCATTTTACAAATAAAACAAGCATACATTGAATCCAAATTTTCACAAATACCAAATAAATACCACTCTACATTGACATAATAAACATCAAATTTTCACAACATTATTTGATTTTGGCCTTAATGTGGTAATTTATAAAATGGCACATCAATAGAGAAAGAGCACTTTTCTAAGAATCCACTATTAAAAGGCCACATCACTGAATGTCGATTACTCCATTTAGACTACTGAATGTACATTTCACATTCCAAGGCAAATAAATCTTCTCTCTCTATTATATACATTTCATTTGGTTTGAAAGATATGTTTTGTGCTCATCCTTGGAGACTTACAGGCCCATTGAGTGAATATAATTGGCTTATTGATGTAAAAGAAATTTTTGCTATCTGCTGTCAAAATTTGGCAAAACATCGCAGACTTGTTTTTCACTCCAAGGTAAGCGATTCCCACAGATTGTGGCTTCTATAAATGACATGCCAAAATTCAGCTTGTATCCTTGGGG
>CALNVZ010003014.1:4464724-4548879 GCA_940671915.1 Paracentrotus lividus | reverse complement strand
CCCAAAAAAAAAGGGGAAAAAAAAGGGAGTGCCAAAAAGATGCTGGCCCTTTCTGGCATTTTTTGTTCTCACTTTTCTAGGAGACAAAGAAGAAAAATTTCAGCTGCAACCAAGTTGACAACCATTTTTTTTTTTCCTTTTTATTTTTGAGGATCCTTTCTGTTTCTTCTCACTATTTCTTGGGACAAATAAAAAATTGGAGGAACAAATTATTTTTTTAAGAGGGGGTGTCAAAATCTAACATTGGCAGGCCCCATCGGGTGTAAATCCTTGATATGCCCCTGATATCTTTCTCCTCATACCAGTATGAAGTACTGTTACATTAAATGTCCGTTTATGGGATACTCATTATAGACAAGAAAGACATATATCCTTGAATACAATATATATATATATAATGAAGGTTTATCAATCATAGCGTATTGATAATCATTTCCATAAAAAACTATTCATCTATACTTTAATGTACTATTCTCACGAACTCAACTATTTAGCATTATTTACAACACTGCAGCACATTCTCACTGCCAGAATAGTACTTTTAAGTGATGCACAACCTCTTTTACATAGACAAGTGCTTACATCCAGGATTTACTACTAGCACTCTTCACGCACAGCTTAACCCGTTGGGGACTGAGCCCGAATATATTCGGGCTGAGGTCTATGGGAAATGTGTGTTGTAGCCAAATCAGCTCGTCTCCAACAGGTTAAAAAGCTAATAACAGGGTGCAGTACTCACAAGAAAGTACATTACATAAATATTTCAAGCATCAAGGTGAATTTCATGTACATTTGGCTCAAGAAGTTTTGCATTAGAGTGAATTGATATTAGTTTACAATCTTGTAAACTGTTCTACATAATTCATTATTACAAGTACTTTTGAAATACACATGGTCCATGCTTTTCTTCAAAACAAAATGGTCTCAAAGGGTACTTTTGACCAAATTATCGGCATGAGTTTATACAAATGAGCTATGCATGACAATTATCATTTCAAAAAATACCATTAATGCACATCGATCAATAAACATAATATTTTGAACATAATGTTTTGATATTGTCTTTCATTCTTAATGACAATGTAAATTCATTTTTATTCCTTTGATGCAAAAGGGATGTAAACAGATTGAAAGCATGCAGTGTTACAGTTAATTAGTAGATAAACTGCTACATACAAAACAAAGTCACTGCTTGTATGAAAACTTATAAACCTGACTTAACTGTGATGAACTTGCACACAATTTTCAACTGAGGTAGGAAGCAACATGACAAAAAACTAAAAACTTTTGCAAAATGTTAACAAAAACTGCCGGTTTAGCTGCAAATATTGCAGGTTGCCATGAATTACTGTATTGATTGGCATAAATTGTTGTATTTCACAGCATTGAAGTTTCAAGAATCTGTTACCTTTACAAAGTTTAAGAGAGGAAAATGCTTGCAAAAATTTCTGGTGTTACACAAAACAGATCTCGAATACATCCATTATTATATATGAAAACAGATCTTGAATACAACTATTGTCGTATATGAAAACAAATCTCTAATGCTACCATTGTCATACATGTATATGAAAACTGATATTGAATACAGCCATTGTCGTTTATGACATATATGATATACATCTGGCACTACTCAGCGGCTGGCAGGCCTACGAAAATTGGGGCAAAAAGAAGTTTCAGACAATAAAATTTGGAGCATTTTGGAGCACGACAGGAATGTAAACTCCTAAACCATTAATTAAACATTCATGCAAAAGCTGGTAAGAAAACATAAATTTTTAAAAATCCGCTTTTAATTGATGAATAGATGAATCATAATAACTCAAGGTGTTTATTTCTTTACTGCAGCACACATTTAGAAATGCTTTACGTCTTTGGATGAACATGACAAACCTTTTCATTCAGATGAAGAATACAAAAATCTCATCCCCTTTAATAGAAACATAGGATAAAATAAAGCAGACACGGATTCAAGCAATGGTAACATATTCCTTTCTTGTCATTACACAGATACAAATATTTTCCTTCCATAATAATGCAATATTATAATAATGTATATGAAGCATAATAAAGTGTCTATCCCAATAAATTCACGAGCAGAGGATCTGCTTACAAATATGTTTTCTGTTGAATCATTTTCTGTTCTTTTCTAGTGTACATGTATGTGCATAATTATTCCTGTGAACTTTATTTCCTGTATTGTATTGTTATCTTTTTCTATTCAATTTCCTTAATGAATTGTAAATTTTTATTTTTTTTTTCTCCCTTTCTTTCCTATGACCATTTAAATATTCACTAACTTTTATTCACAGCCTATTCACAGCAAGTTGTCCCTTCAACAATAACAAAATTTCAATTTTATTTTGAATATCATTTACAAAAGCCTCAGAGATTTTAAAAAAAATTCAAACTCTTGCACAACTGCTGCACTCATTTATTCATCCATATGAATTATTTACATTAAAAAAATTTCAAACACTGCTTATGTTTAAGCAATTTTTTAACAGGATTTCATAATTTATAATTTATTTCCACTCATTAGATACAACATAATAATCATTCTTTTACATAACAAGTACGAAAAATCAAATGCTGCTTAACACAATGGTTAAGCCATTTGGCACAATTTACAATCTTTTAATTTCACAATTGAAATGTTTTACATGACAGAAAAGAACATCAGCAATATTCTATCTCACAGCATCAGCACACACAAAAACATTCCATACTGAGCTAACTGCTTTTTCTTCCATAAGACTGCATTTCTATGGTGAGCCACTGCTGTTCTTATTGGCAAACTGCACTATGTATAAATTTTTAAAAACTTCTATTTCAAAACAGTTTATACAAACCTCAAGTTCAAATATTGGACACTCTGATCTTTATTCCGAACATGAGTCAAGTCCAGATTCTAGTTCAGTTCAGATCTCTTTCCAGCCGTACTGTTGCTGTTATCCTACACTGTTCTCAATTTAAAGGTGTATCATTTTGTTACTATTGTGACCAAGGAATTGTCCCTTCATGGTGTTTCAGCCCTACAGATGTAACTAGAACTTAAGTAATGATGATAATGAGGGATGCATGAAGAGAAGGGGTCCCATAAGAGACCCCTGAGGTGTTCACCATTTCTACAGGAGGCGTGATAGCTCAGTCAGGAAAGCAGTGGCCTTGTAACGGGGGGAGATTTCTGGTTCGAAACAAAGTTAATCCCTGGTCCTTGGGATAGGACTTAAAGTTGTAGGTCTCCTTGTTGCTCAGCAGTCAGGAAGATGTGGGGGAGGGGGAAGAGATCCCATAAGAGATATCTTAACTACTCAACAAACGTCTGATGAACTGCCTCTCTCCATTGCTCGAATGACTCAATTCAGATTGGAATGTATCAGATCCTGAAATCATAACAAAATAGATCAAATTTTGTAATAGGTATAATCAAGGATTTTTAAATATGTAAAGAAAAAAAAAATACTAGGATAAAAAAAAAATTGGATCTAAAAAGCTTGATTTGGACCAGATCACCTTGCACAACGACCTTTATCGCATATAAAAATCCTAAATAACAATCACAATAAAAAAATTCCCTCGTCAGTATTGACAGATACGTGTATCAGAATAAACAAACGCAAAAACAGTAAATGGTAAATGAAATAACACAGTTAAGTTTGATTTGACGCACTCCATGCAAACGGTTGAAAATTAATATTGATCTTACCTAGGTATCCCTGAAGTTGGCGAAGAAAATCTGACATTGCCTCTTGAAAGACAGACTGGTCCTAAACAACAACAGTAAAATAAAACAAGAAATAGAAAAACAATGATGAAAAACTTACACAATACTAATACTCAAACTATTTCCATGGTTATCCTTCCTATCACAACTATGTCTACTCCTACTACTAAAGAGGTGCCAAATCCACAGGATGTTTATCATGAACATGTCACATATCTTTCCTGGAACACATACAGTTGGGATGCAGCATCATAAACAAATACCCAATGATGACATAATTAGTCATTACGGTTTTCTTTTATAATCTGTTTCTATAAATTATTCTATGAATTCTTCTCTTTTTGGAAGGCTAAGAATAATCTTCCCTTCTGCATAAATCCATTTTAAAAATGCAAAATTCCACAGGCAAATTCATCTTAGTCAATTTTGGCAAAAGTAGATTAATGTGGAATCATTCGAACCAGGTACCTCGTGATCAACAGTTGGCAACTTGTCAATTCAACGACAGAACTTCTGAAACAAGCTGTGATCACATAGGCCCGAACTCACAAAAGCCGCCTAACTTTAAGCCTAGCTTAAATCCGTGGTTTAACTATGGCTTGCTGAAAGGGATTCAATACCGAAAAGTAGATGTTCAATTCATCGTAATTTCTGGTAGTGAAACTATTAAAAACTGCTAGGGAATGATAAGTACAAAATTTTCCCTTACAAATAAAATACGATTCCACAATTCAGTGAAGGTGATAGGAATATGCAACATAAAGAGATTGATTCCCTCTTAGCAGGCCAAACTTAAACCACAAATTTAAGCTACGCTTAAAGTTAGGCGGCTTTTGAGAATACGGGCCATTGCTTTTAATATATTTATTGGTAAGTTAAATCATCTTACCTCCTCATCCTCATCCCAGCTATCCCAGTCTGAGTCTTCATCCTCCACGTCTGTACCAGGAGAAGGGGAAACCCCAGCCATCCTAGAGGTTGGGTCACTCCCAGAAGAGAGGCGTGCTGTCTGACCGCTACCACCACTAGCATTCAAGGCTAGCGACTCAGATAGAGGGTGACTTGAACCTGATTGGAGATAAAAATAACATTGATAATACAGAATTCTGTTATGTAACACATGCCTGCCATACATGACGATTCTGGCACCTACCCCAAGCATCGCTGCCATTATCCTGCTCAATGACATGTAAATTGTAAAGTAGATTGGTTTGCTTGTGTGCTTATAACCTAACCTGGGTCTAGTATGGCAAATGTAGATTATTGTTTTACACTAGGATGTTTAGTGACTCTAAGGGCTTAAACCCTAGATTTTATGACCCACAATTAAGTGATGTGTCCACTAAACCAGAACATCGATACTATTTAAATTATGAGAAAAATTGAAAAATGTATTCTAATACCTCGAGTGAAAATAAGAAAGCAAGAGGGAAGGATGGACAGACAAATGAAAAACATGATGGTTCCGGCACCAACTTCTTTATCATCATCATCATCATCATCTTTAAAATCATCTTCATCATCATCATCATCATCATCATCATTTATTTCAGTCAGTTTCTATTCCCCCTAATTGAAAGTCCCTCACTCCCTTTCTTTAGCATCCTCCTACTTTCTCTTTCTACTATTTCTTGAACAACATCTTTGGCTTTAATCTCCCTCTTTCTCATCTCCATCAAGACACGCTTTAGTGGTGAAGAACAAAAAAAAAAATCCATGCTCTTAATATTGTAAGAATGAGAGGGGGGCAGTTACACATACCCTTTCGATCCACTTCTTCTTCATCTTCATCATCCGAAATCCTCATGTTATCAACAGGGCTTGCTGGAATATCATTAGATGCAAACAGGACCAGTCTGCCTGCCATACCATCGTTATCATCAGCAGGGTTCAGAGAGGATTTTGTTAAGGGCTAAAAATGAGCGGAGAAGAAATACAGGCAAAACATTGTTTAAATCAACTATCTGCTTAAACTAATGTGCAACTATATGACAACAACTTTCTAGAACTGGAATAACCCAAGAATATTCATATTTAAAGAGTCCTTATTTCTATATATTGCCTTTCAACTTTAGATGTAATATCAGATCCAAGTGATATACAATTGAATTGAATCAATAGGAATTCATTACTTTGCTCACTAGATTAAAGGCTCACCATATAATTACATCCCAAGGTAAATCTTTATAATAATAATAATAATAATAATAATAATAATATCGATTTATCTATCCAGGGTAGCCACTTCAGTTATTAGCAACTGTTTTCCAAGCAGGCCCTACAATGATTTTTTATTATTACCCCAAGCGCCTTGCCAGAAGACAGGTATAATCATCATTTTTGTAAGACTCTGGTATGACTTGGCCATGAATCAAACCCACGACCTTCAGTCCATGAGGTAAGGTAAGCTTCCTACGGACGCTCTTACCAATTTAGCCATCATATTCAGTTTAAACAAGTTGACTACAACTAAGAAAGTATTGTCTAAATTCATCAGATCTTTTTGATCGCCTAGACTCACCATAAGATCTAGCCTTGATGCTATAGCAGTGAAGAGTTTTTGGAGATGTGTGGTATATTGGACACACAGACTGAGATCCTGATACATCTCTAACATCTGACGTAGTGTGGAAAGATCTAGGGTCTAAAACAGAAAGAAAGATTGATTGAGTGTACGATAACCTGACTTGTTGATTGGTTCATAGGTTGCTTGCATGATTACATGATTGATTGATTGATTGATTGATTGATTGATTTGATCAATTGAATGGACACACAGACTTAGATCCTGATACATCTCTAGCATCTGACGAAGTGTGGAAAGATCTAGGGTCTAAGAGAGAAAGAAAGATTGATTGATTGAGTGCACGAGAACCTGACTTGTTGATTGGTTCATAGGTTGCTTGCATGATTACATGATTGATTGATTGATTAATTGATTGATTGATTGATTTGATTAATTGACTGAACACACAGACTCAGATCATGGGACTCTCTAGCATCTGATGCAGAGTGGAAAGACCTAAGGATGATAACAGATAAAGAGATATTGATTGATTGATTGATTGATTGATTGATTGATTGACTTGCTGATTTGTTTATAGGTAGCTTCCTTGATTGCATGATTGATTGATTGATTGATTGATTGATTGATTGATTGATTGATTGATCAATTGATTTGATCAACTGACTGGATGCACAGACTCAGATCCTGGTACATCTCTAGCATCTGATGAGTGTGGAAAGATCCAGGGTCTAAAACAGAAAGAAAGATTGATTGATTGATTGATTGATTGATTGAATGATTAATTGAATGATTAAATGATTTATGATATTTAAAAAATTGGGTAAAAAAGAGCCAGAGCTTTCAATTCAAGCTGAATCTTTGTCAGAGCAAAAAAAAATAAAATAATAATGCAAAAGTCTGAAAGATAATATACCTTAAAAAAAGAAAGGTTCTCTCTCTCAAAAAAAACGATCTCTCTATTCTCCCAACATTCTCTACGTCCCCTCTCCTTTTTCTCACTTCATATAATTCACTCCACTGGCTCACCCCCTCTCTTTTTCTCGTTGCCTCTTAAATACCTTGAGCTTGATCAGCAGAGTGATTTGTGCCAGGGAAAGCTCCAGGTTGTGGTTAAAATCTTTGGGAATCTCTGCATTGCCATTTTCCGTGATGTGACCTTTGACCAATGTCACTAGCAGACAGCATCTACAGATAGGGACATTGTTGTTTAGTATTTATACATGGCAGGGGAGATAGGAGACAAATATTATTCCAATGAAAAAGAGAGCTCAAATTGCATATTTCATTTCTAATACACCTCTAAGACATGGATGGAGAAAAAATAATTTTAAGCATTGAATATTAGCAATCTACTATGTCTTTCAGAGCTATGTGTGAAAAAACAACAAGAAAATAAAACAAAACAAAAACACAACAGATTAAATGCTTATAAAGAAATTTCTCAATTCACAACTGTGTTTACTTAAAAAACTCCGATATCAATGAAATGTATCTTTTACTTTGGCGCGACCTGAAGGGGAAAAAGGAATACTTTGACGGTTGCAACTTTTCCTTCTTCTTGGTATACATGTACCGCCTCCTTTAATATTCAAGATTATTGCAGTATTGAAGACGGGACAGTCAAGTACAAAACACTGTGTAAACACCCATCTATATCTTACGAATAGTGTATTTTAATGTGCTTAGGGTGTGACTCTCCAAAATAGAGGTCCAAAATTAGTGCCGTTATCCAAGGGACGGAGTGTTTTCCAAATACATTCACAACTTACCCGTCGAGTAATGTCTTAGAGATGTCTTCATCCTGCTGATAGTCCTGAAGCAGGGCCAGGTACAGAGGTAAGGTCTGACTTGCTGATCCTGGACTACATCGTTTCAGGTAGTCTAGAATGACACAGTTGGTCTCTCGCAGGACATAGCGTTCAAGCTGCCTGATGTGAGGCGCTGCGTTCTCATCCCGGTGGCAACAGCTGTAGAAATTAAAAAAATAATACTTGAGATTTGCCGGCTGAAAATCACCAGTAAGTGGGCAGAATTGTTTCGTCTTCTTTTTTCAGGTATGACCCAGATAAATGAGCTATCAATGATATCCTTTGCAGGGAAAAAAAAACACAACAATTCTCCAGTCATTTGCTCTGTTGTTCTTTTTGCAACGAAATGTGGTTTTGAGCCATCTACGTACAACTATTCCATTGGGCAGTGTTATTTATTACCCTGGCTGTAGCCAAGCTTGTCAAGCTCTTAAGATATTTTTTCCTACTGGTACACATATACCTCACCTAGGTCAAATTTAACAAATGTAGCTCAGTGTCTTGCACGGAAGTGGCCAGCATTTAAGCTGTATATTACGAGTCCACACCATCGTCCACTAGAACACAGCATACAGATAATTTAGAAATTGAATAGAAATTTGTTCAAGAGTGCTCTTAAATTGTTTTGAAGTTCTGGTTCTGAAAAGTTCTATGCCCATATCCTTTTGTGGAAACCGTTCAACAAACTCAGAAACTACAAATTCACAGTACATACAAACTCACCACAAGAATCCATCTAAGGGCATGAGGACATCGTGAGAGTTGGTGAACTTGGCTTGTTGAGTGCACACTAAACTATCTGGATGGGCGTGGCTGAAGATCCGAGCTTGGAATTGATGTAAGGCCTCATCTAAGGAATCTTTTTCCTACAAATAAAAGAAGATTGTCAAATTTATTAGATAATGTTAACATATTTTATGCTCTTTAATGTTAACAATAACAAAGCTAAATGCCAAGATATTCTATCAAATTAATCCTAGTACATTTTAGTGATTAAATTGAGATAAAATCAGATGATAGCAAAGAAATTAAGAATGCAAAATATTTTTAACACATTACCCGACACAAGGAATTTCTTCTCACACCCTTGGGTCTTGTGAGGCAAATTTCTAAATCAAAGTCTTGCCAAAAGATGTTCGAACCGCATACCTTGTGACCTTATGTAGAGTAGAATAGAGAGCATCTGTGAATACAACTTTTATTACACTTAAAGCATTCTTAACCAGAATTTCATATATCTCACCTGTTCCAGTTCTTCTTCAAAGTGAGCCAATGCGATGAGGAGGATCTCCATGGCAACAACAGATAGCTTATCAATGACCTCCCTCTCCATGAGCTGCCTCGTGATGGTGACATAACCAGAGAGACCCTGGGTGACTGCTACGACGATGGAGGCAGAGACCTGGCGACAACTATCCGAATCACGCTGTTTGGGTAAGAGAGAAATATAGGAATAATTTCTACATGAATATCATTCCTTTGAAAAGATATTGAGTCTCCATTTGAA
The DNA here is from genome assembly GCA_940671915.1 of Paracentrotus lividus. Classification (NCBI taxonomy): domain Eukaryota; kingdom Metazoa; phylum Echinodermata; class Echinoidea; order Camarodonta; family Echinidae; genus Paracentrotus; species Paracentrotus lividus. The sequence continues at coordinate 4,539,310 of CALNVZ010003014.1, read as the reverse complement.
ATATTAAAAAAAGAGTTGAATGTTATCCCATGTGTACATGCAACTCAGTTTGATGAAGAAAGAGTTTATATCTATACTGCTCTGTTTCTCACTAATTTTTGTCACCCCCCCCCCCCCCCCTGCACCCACAAAAAAAAAACTCACTCTCCAACCCGACACTGGTTGCTGTAAGAACTGCATCATCCTGTTGGCATGTTGGATGCTGTGCTTGAGAGTTAGTGCTGCTCCATAGCATAGGAGGCTGGCTTCTGAGGTCAGGCACTGCTTCCAGAAGTTAACCAAGGTCTCTGGGTGATACCATCGAAGGCACTCAGCCACTAGAGGCAAGGCCTGCAGAATGCAGAAGAAGAAGGGGAGGAGAAAGAAGAAAATTACTGTCGCTATAATTACCATTATCATCCTCATCACTATCATCATCATCATCGTCCTCATTATCACCATATCATCATCCTCATCATTATCATCACCACCATCATCACCATTACCATCATTGTCATTCATCATCAACAACATCATCTTTACAATCACTTACATCATCATCACCACCATCATCACTACCATCACCTCCATCATTGCTACCATCATCATCACTACCATCATCACCATCATCAACATCCTCTTGACCTTGTTCACCATCATCATCACCAATAACACCATAATCATTAGAAACACAGCAACAATTATTACTACATGTATCATCATCCTTCATTATTCCTCAATGGCTCATTCTTCCGAGCTCCCATCTACTGCTTTCAAGAGAGTTAAACATTTGGAACCCGATTTGATGCAGGATTTTATGAAAGTCATTCTCATCATCATCATTATCATCTTACCAGCACCGACACCACCACCCCACTAACATCATCATCACCATCATCATCCTACATGTAAAATTAATACCTGTTGGCTCATCCTCCTGAGTTCCCATCTAGTGCTGGCTAGGGAGTTAACCGTCTGCAGCATGATCTGATGCAGGATTTTAGTCATCTTCACCATCATCACCACCACCACTACCACCACCACCACCACCACCATCATCAGCAACACCATCATCACCATCATCATCATCATCATCACCATCACCATCACCATCACCATCATCATCATCATCATCATCATCATCATCATCATCATCATCATCATCATCATCCTCATCCTCATCCACATCATCCTCATCATCCTCATCATCATCCTATCATTATTGTTTAAATGCAATGTACCTGTTGGCTCATCCTTCTGAGTTCCCATCTACTGCTAGCTAGGGAGTTAACCGTCTGCAGCATGATCTGATGCAGGATGTTTGTCAACGATTCCAGGTGAAGATCTGGTAACCATGGCAACTCAGTAGATGACCTGGATGCATCTCTGTCATTTCTACCAACAAAGACAAAATTGATTGTTCAGAATCACATTTTAACTTAATTAAGGTACAAGACAATCGACTGCCTTTATGATGTGGGTAGGGTCGAAACAGGGTTTTATCATACCTTGGAAGTAGGCGTAAAGTTATACAAAAACTTATTTGCCTTTATGTTAGGTTTAGGATCAGGTATCGTGATTCGTCAAGGGGGTGTTTCACCAAGTCATACATAAAGTTACACATGAATTTATGAATAATTGAAGATCAGTTCTTGTGCTAAATTATAGAGATTCATGTAATTAATATAGCACACAATAACATGTTCCAGTCATATGTAAAATCATTTGCAACTTTACTGACAACTTGATGAAACACCCCTCAGGATTAAAGTTCATCTTTTAATTAGTATGAAGCATTGACCACAGATCAAGTGTCATGGACTTAAACATAAAAACCTCATTCTGTGTTAATAGAAGTTTCATAGTAAAGTGGTGATATGACTTGACTGACAATGCAAGGACTGTGGGTTCAATTTCCAATATGGCACTTACGTCTTTGAGCACAGGCGTTTTGTCTACATGCTTCTCCTCACCAAGGTGTAAATGGGTACCTGGTAGGATGTTAACAATAATGTGGTTTGATCAGCATTGTGCGCAACTGATTTTGATGGTGCCTGGCTGGAATGCTCCTCAGAGAGTAAAGAATGTGCACACATTGTGCGTGGACAAGCCTGAATCCGATGACCGGGGTAATTTATGTCTGTAAAGCGCTTAGAGATGTAGTCTAACAATGTATTAGGCGCTATATAAATCTAGAATATGATGATTATAATCATCATTCTATTCCTTTATATCTGAACCCTCTGACATACCTGACAAGACCCTGGTATGTCTTGAGAAGGTGCCTGGCTTCAATGGATAAGGTATGTCCTCCTGCAGGGCTGGTACCAGGTGGAATATGTGCGATAGGCTCGTTCAATGTTGTCCTACTCTCTTCCAACAAGTTCCTGGCCTAGAATGCAATTGGTTGATTTAAAAAATTACGAATATTCATAACATAAAGTATAGAACATAGTTTTAGGCCTACAATAAAACAAGAAATCAATATCAAGAATAATCAAAAATAAAGTCTACAACACAGTCCTTGCCTAGAATAAAATTTAGGCTTACAATAAAAGAATAAACATGTGAAGCCCTCAATGTTATCTTTGATACTTTTGAGAGGTTCCTGACATAGAATACAATATACCAGATTTCCATTCATTTATTCAAAAGAAATTTTTAAAAATAATTAAATTTTAAGTAGATTTCCCTCCATTTGAGTGTCTGTTTTAAAATACAAGACAATCTACTCCCCCCCCAAAAAAAAAAGTTATGTTCAAACAATGATTACACGACTAACCTACAAAAATTTAGGCAAGTACAGTTGGAAGAAACCTATTTAAAGAGACATGGAGTCAGTTTCATTAGGTTAACCAAGATATTAGAATTCTATTTTTACCTGAATGTTGAGATTCTTATCAGTGTCATGGGTTTGCCCCAGTAGGGAGAGCGTCCCACTAAGACCATGGCTTGCCCTCCTGCTACCTGGCAGGTTGCCCTCAGGGGTGCTTGGAAATGAGTAGTGCTTTGTGATTGGCTGATTGAAGAAGGAACCCTCTGCCATGGTTTGAGCCCTGTCATTTGATTGGATAAAATTTGATGCCATTTAGGCAGGGTTTTTTTTTACCACTTTCAGTATAACACTCTTTATATGAACTACATCACACATATATTAAAGAATGTTTATATATCTCATGAGTAAGGATTGTAATTACGATGGAACTCTTTTTCAAGAATTTAGAAATGAAATCGTTGATGACTTATAAATAATTTATTGAAAATACACTGGCAATCAGTCATCAAAGAATAAGCTTTTGTAGTAAGTACCACTAAATCATAGTGGGACACAAATAAATTTCACTTGAATTGATATCAAAATTGACTACAAAATTAGAAAAAACAAAAAATTCTGATACTTACAACCAATACACCTGAATATATACATATGAAAATATACCTATAGGTAAGAACAATTAACCTAACACAAAATAGGCCTAGATATATTTTTCATGCAAATAAAAATAAATAAAATGTCTATAAAAAGATATTTTAAAAATGCTAAATATTAATCATTTTATTGCATAACTAAAAAAAAAATACAGCAGAAATCAACTTTAGTAAATCACTGAACCCAAGTGCGTGGGCAGAATCCACTAGCCAAAATGGTAATCACACAGCCAAACCACAAGGGTTAGATAGCCAAAGTATGTTGGTCTTCAAACATTTCGAAAAATAAGTTTTACAAAATGAAGTACCAAGATTTGTAGCAAACTTTTTCTAATATTTTCAGGTAAATTGGTTGACATTTTGAAAGAGAATCTATAAATTGAAATGCCTCACATCTCTCTCAAGAGGAAATTTAAATGATTTACCAGTACTTTAAAAAAAAGGGGGAAAAGAGCGAAGATTGAAAAAAAAACAGCATGCTTACAGTTCCAGCACAAACAGCAGTAATTGACAATGACAATAAAAAGAATTGATAAAATTATTTAACTTCATCCTACTGACAAAAATATACATGAAGAGCAGTAGTTAGTATTTTTGTCTGATGAGAGACCAGATATGTGTTAACTCTTCTCAACAGTAGAACCACTTTGGGTCACTGCTGAATTGTCAAAAGAAATGTTACCAGTCTATAAACTAAACAATTCATTATCATAGACTCACATAAGAATAGCAACATAGAAGCAGCAGATTAGAAACAGCAAATAGAGAGCACAAAAGTAGAGTTGGTATTTATAAAAAATACTAATAATAACATTCATTAAGAGCTTGATAGGCTCCTAGAGTCATTTCTAAGCATACACTAAAGCATAATTATACAAGTAGCTTTCTCTGTCTATTATAATTCATATGTTTTCAATAAAATGGATGACTTTGTACCTCAATGATGTGATTCTAAATATGGAATTAGGATACATCTTATTCAAGGAAAAGTTTGATATTTTCGTGCTCCTTAATTTAATTGACTAAATCTATCCACTTTAGTTTTGAAGCTGAAGTAGAATTTAATACATCTTATATCTGTTTGTATAATCGCAGTTCCAGGATAACATATATTTTAATGCATATTTTATTGAGGGGAGCTCCATGAGTTAATTGATAAAGTCAAGCTAAGTATTTGTACACTTTAAGAACACTCCATCTTCTAAATGCAGCCCTTAAAACCAATAGTTTCATAAGTTGACCTCTGTGATCCTTGACCTTTGACCTTTGACCTACCTACGAGCACAAGGGAGGTATGGAAAACATGATGCATCTAGAAACGCCTTCAGTAGCAGAGGCATGAAAACAAATGAGATCTACAGATAAAATTAATTGTTCTACTGAATCATGCAAACTAATATGAATACAGTCTACAGAGAATATAACAACTTAGCATACTATGTATTCTAAAATGAGTACAGCAGTGTCTTAAAAGACAGGAATTCGTTTATATTTAACCCTAATCAGACTGGGGTGTTTTGGTAGCTGTCAAGACTGGGGGGGGGGGGCCATGCATGGGCCCCCCCTAAGATCTCGGCCGCCGCATCGCGCGACCGCGGCCGAAATTTGCACGATGGTAGTGAGCCATGTAATCTACAAGACTGCGCTGTTAATTTTTCCAAAATAATATGATTTTTTTTTTATATGAATTAATTATGCTAATTTATGCATGAAATCATACTTTTTTGCTCTAATTGAAAAATAAAGCTCCTAGAATGCTAATTTTGTGTATTGTTATTCTTATAGCATTCCTAACAATTGAACTAGAAAAAAATTCTTGTCTTCAAAATTAATTTCTTAGTATTTTATTGTTTTAGAATTTCTTATGTATTTCTTTGTTTTTTTGAACCTTTTGTTTTTCTTTTTTTTTAACGCAAAAATCATGTAAGAACATTTTTAAGCATAAATATGCTAAAAAAATTATACACCAAACGAAGTGAATAATCATATCTTTATGAATTAGAGAGAAAACTCAATTTGCATTGACTTTGCACACAAAATCACGTTTTTGAGCCATTTTCGCCTGACGGGTATTTTTGAAAATCGTGCAGCGTCGTAACGGTATGACCGATTTTTGTAAAATGTTTCAAAAAGATGCGCGAGACTTTGAAAGTAAAAAGTCAGCAAGCGCGCGCGATCAGAAAATTTCGTGCGGTGGAGTGGTCGCCGAAAATGTCGAGGGGGGGCATGATGGCCCCCCCCCCCCCCCGCCCCCCCCCCCCCCCCCCCCCCCCCCCCCCCCCCCCGTCTGATTAGGGTTAATGCTTCTCCACATTTACAGCACATTTAATAACATTGTAATTAACAAATCTGACTGTAAATTGTCCTGAAAAATAAAATACAATAAAATCTTAAGACACAAATTAAAAACTCATTACAATAAATACATTTCTGTATGAGAAGAAATGATAAATATAAAAATAGTACAATGTTGATAAATGCTACTTGAAATCTGTATATCCAGTTTCATATAAATTTATCTCAAATGCCAAAAATGGCAACAACAAAAAAAATGCAAAAATGTAAAACTAAGCCTAAAAGCATGGCACCTTTATGCAAAGAGCAGGGAAAAATCATGGCATTAATTATGTTGCATTCTTAGCACTGAACCAATCAAATTCATTTGAGGGCAATTTAAATTTCCGTCTTAAATATTGGACTTACAAAAGCTTTAAAAATGGATATTAATCTCACTCTCAACTTTTGCATAAATATGTGATGTCAAATTAATGATCAGAGTGAAGTAACTACTTTGATAAAAATAAGTTCTGGGCCATGGATTTAATTGGTTCAACTAGTAAGCTTGAGCTTCAATATATGCGTTTTGAATGCAATTTACAAACCTTCTCCTAAAATGCCTTTGTTCCCAACATTGCATGACAAAAGATTGAAAATAAGATATTTAGACGAAATAGAGAGTACATAAAATTAATATAGTCTATTTCATTATCATTTCATTGCCATTTGTTTTCTTCCTTTACATGTTCGTGTATTCTGCTATTCATCAATTTTTCAATTTTTTATAATACATCTAAGCTTATCGTGCGCTCCCTTTCTTAAAGAGAATGTATTGCTGTATTAGAAAGAGGAGTGAAATTCTTTGATTATAAATATGGTTTTGTTAGTGTGTAAGACACCACAAGGGAAGAACAATTTCAACAATATCAACAAACTCAAGAGAGAAAGTTTCTAGCAACGCTTTTGGAGATAGAAACAGAAGAATGGAGAATAATGATGCACAATGGATTACATTGGAAAAGTGAGAGCTTCTTTTGAAGTAAATTTGTAATATGTCATAGGAAAGAAGAAGACACTCAAGTTTTTGTTTGAAGCTTATTAATATACTACTGTAACTAAACACATTTAACAAATGCTTAGAATTAGTATTGATTATAGGACCACAAAAATACTGTCTATGCTAAATTTTCCACTTCAATATAAGACTACTTGAAGTTAAATCAAACAATAAAAATTACAAATACTATACAATTAAGCTCTCATGATTTTCAACACTTTGTCCCAAATTGCAAAAATATCTCTAAGAAAAAGAGCATCTGTGACTTTTTTAAAATTTAATTTCACTTGTAATGTAATTTCTTTCCAATTTTTATGAAAAACAGCTTTGAAGGAAGAAGAAAGGATTAATAGAAAATTTCAAATGTCTGATACCGACTAAAATATCTTGTGAGTTTGAATGTGAAGTATGGGCCTTTCACACTGTATTTCAGTGAATACAATAATGGCAGAGGTATTCATTTTTACAAGACACTTCAGATATTCCAGATATATATGGTACACTATTTTAATCTGTGTGATTCTTGGTTTGATATTAAAGGGTTTGAGTTTTATATTAAGCTTTAATGCTGCAAATTGGAAAAAAAAAAAGTTAGATTGGGTGAAATTGGACAGCTGATAAGAAATACAACACACCTGTGAATGCCAATTGATGGGAATTTCTCATTCATATGATTCTTATATCTATATGAAGGTTTAGATATCAAGTTGAATTCAATACGGCAAATTTGGTAGAGGGTTAGTTATAGGGAGTAAAACATTTCAATTATGCATTGAATAAAGATTTTGCAGAATGTTTCAAAATTTTCATCTGTGTTATCATAAAGCTTTATAGGTAGGTTTAGATTTTACACTGCAAATTTAGGAATTAAAGCTAGTGGAGGGAGTCAATTTTTTTTTCAAATTTGAAGACTGCTTGAATTAAGAACGTATGTTATTTCTTGCTTTACATGTAGATTTCCATTTCACAATTTGGCTGAGATTTAATTAATAATCTCTCAATTATTGTCCAACTGTTTGTTCTTCTTGGCTTCAGGGCTTAGATGAAGATCGAAAAATGAGTTCAAATACAGGAAATTTGGTAGAATATTAGTTTGGAAATTTAAAAGAACTGCGACTCAAACAAAAAGAACACTGTTAGGTTTGTCTGGGGTCATGCTGTCAACAAACCTTTGCAACATTTTCCTGGAGTAGAGGGTTGCCCGCGGTTTGGAAGAAGGGGCAGAAATGTTGTCAGATTTTCTTCTGGCAAAAATGCAATCATATTTTATCAAATCAGTAGGGAAACAAGGAAGGGGGACTCCTCAAACACGAAACTTCTCAAACTGAAACTGAATAGCTCATGAATCAAGTCTCAGGGAATATGCAAAACTTGAGAGCTTAAAAGTTTTATAAAGTCTACCTTGGAATAAGAGTCAGTAAGTGGATCCTCATACAAAAAAGAAACACTATCGTGAGGATTTCTTTTGAACTTTGTTATCATGTTCAGTGAATGCTTGCTTTTGAAAGCAATGACAGGAATAAATTTAAGAGAGGTCATTGGTACATCTTTTTGCTGTACTCTTGACAGATCTATAGGCATTTTGCCATCAATTTCCAGATTTTTTTCAACGAACAGTAGGCCTACCACAAATAATTTTGAAGTGAATGCTATTGCTTAGATGCATTATACTTTTGATGGAAGATTAATCTATATTACTATTCCACATATGATACTATTTTTTTCTTTCTTTGTTCATGAAAAAGAATACTGTAATCGTGGAAATTTTCGCGGTACATTAATTTTCGCAGATTTCGCGCAAAGATCGTACGGTGCAAATGTTAAAACACAGGAATATATGAGCATGTTTTCTTATGCATGCTTTGCATAGGTTCACTTGCATTCGTACGTAAATGCAGCACGAATTTAAGAACCCGCAAATATGCTTTCAGGCCTCTAATCGCGAAAAATTAATAACACGAAAATAACAGCGAATACAGTAGGTTCTTAATCTAATCACATAACTATGAATGAATATTACATCACCGAAAATGAAACAATTATTATTCCTAAATGTATTTTATCAATTTGATGGTTTCCACAATCCTTACCTCTTGGTCTCCAGTGTCCTTTTTCGCCTCTCACTTCCAGCTCTCGAGAGCTTCTGTATGCAACAAATAAACAATTCAAGAAATTCATCTTTTCTCATAAGCAAAACTCCTTTGAAGCTTCGATAGCTTTGACACCGACATACAGTTGAGACCAGAAGTTTACATACGCCCAGGGAATTCAATGAAAATTGTTCACTTGCCTAACGTCATAAAATTTACTGTATCTTCAGACATATTAATACTACCATGACAAATTTGGTATCAAATGAAAGAGCGTATTAAGCTCTTTCACATGACTGGGATGCCTATGAGATTAAAGAATATTTCAATTCAAAACTAATATTTTTGGCATATGTAGTCTACTGTTAGTCATAGAGGCCGGTATTCTCGAAGGGTGACTAAAGTTAGTAGGCCTACTAAATACGTATTTAGTAGCCCTTTCTATTGTTCGAGACAATAGCAAGGGTGACTAAATACGTATTTAGTAGGCCTACTAACTTTAGTCACCCTTCGAGAATATCGGCCTATATTTTTAAAAATCGTTTCATAGCAATATATAAATGTTTAATCTATGACTGATATTACATTTTCTATCATGATATGTCAATACTGAACAAAAAAGTGTAATCTGAAATGTTTGTGTTGAGAAGTAGCAAGCACAAATATAAAATGTTCTGGATAAGTTTAGTTTTTTTTATTTGTCTAAAATATGAAGTTTTTCTGGGAGAAAAATGACACCTAAATATGCTTCAGCTCCTGATAACAAACCAATGTGCTGAAATAGCATGACATACTCATTTGTTTGAATCCAATTTTGTGATGATAGCACATATATTTTACAAGATAAATTATATTTTATGATGTTTGGCAAGTGTACAATTTTAATTGAATTTCTTGGGTGTATGTAAACTTCTGGCCTCAACTGTATATGCTGTTAAGAGAGCTAAATGAGAGTATTTATCACATTCATGATGCAAATCAGTGAGATCAGTTTTTCTGAGAATCCATGATTCAGGGGAGAGGAATCTATACTACAAATTATCAAAGATTTCTGTATTAATCTGTTAGCAGCTCTGCTACATTGTATAAGTCAAATAATCGCTCTTAAGACAAAAACCTTTTCATGTTATCTTCTGTTTAATTACATTCTCCTTTTTTTTAACCATCCAGAATTCAAATTTCCTTTAAAAAAAAAAGATTTGACTTAGGCAAGATTGACTGTATATCATTACATGGCTAATTCCCCACCCCCCCCCCCACCAAATCAATATCATTATCACAATTACTTTAAAGTAAAAATACACTCATCAACAATCCAGCAGACTGAATGGTTGAATTGTACCTCATCAGATTGTCCCTTGATGGGACCAGAAGGTGAGATGGGTGGGGATGCGGACAGGGGTGGGGTAGGAGGCTTGCAAAACACTGCATCCTGGGAAGGAACGTTGCACTCCTCAGTTGACGAATGGTCACTCTGGAAACGAGAAGATAGAATGGAAAAAAAAAATGTTTGCTTGTTAGTTCTTTGTCATTAAATTTTTTTTTTTTTAAACTGAATAACACAGACATTGCAGAACCATTGACAGGAGGACACATGGCCGATAGTAGCTCAAGAACATATATGGAAACACATACCAACATCAAACGTAAAGGAATTTTAACGCTATTGGGATGTTAAATAGACAATTAATTTATTCATTTGTCTCCAACGGTAGAAACCATGCAAATTGGTAGAAACAAATTCCTTTACGTTTGATGTTCATGTATATGGGATAGTTTGAACCTTGATCGCTACAGGCACTCCGGTGGTCTAGCGGTTATGACGGTGGTCTAGCAATCCACAGGTCGTGGGTTCGAATCCCACCCGGGCAGCCTATGATTTTTTTCATAGCTGTCTGGTTCCAATATTTATCACACAGCAGTTGCGTGTGTTTCTACCAATTTGCATGGTTTCTATCGTTGGAGACAAATGAATAAATTAATTGTCTAAATACCAACATGTTGAGAAAATATACATGGCAGTAGATAAAATTACAAATAAAGCATTATTCATTGACTTATTATCATGTGTATTACCCTGCATGGCTCAACATAACAGTAGTACTGTGGTCTAGTCACATGACTATAGTAGCAAAGGTCATGGGTTCAATCCCACCAAAGAATTTTTGTCCTTTAGCATGGTATTTTATCTACATTGTTTCTCCCGAACCAACTTAGTAAGTATCTAGTAGGATATAAGCATCACTATGGTTGATTAGCATGTGTGAGCATACTTACTGGAGTGCTCACAATGGAGTTGTAATTTGCATATTTTTTTAGAAGCTTACCGTTGGTTTCTTTAACCACGCCTGTCTGAGGGACACACCTCCATGGCTTAAACTCTTCTGGATAGGCGGCTTGCCCTGTGGTACTTGGCTGGCTTTGTGACTGCAAAAATGAAAAAATGTAAGCAAAAACCTGGATTAATACAGCAATGTTATCATCATGTGTGTTCAATATTGCTAAATACAAAAATATATTAAACTAATATACCAGGCCTCTTTTGATGCCTAGGTACTTAAAGCAATTTACTCTTGAATAAAGTGATTGCACTGTTATTATCATGGTCCTATTTTTACCTAAATCCCCTCTTAAAACATAGTAGTGTACAATATAGATATTAGAAAAAAAAAATCAGAGTAATTATGACAAGTAACATACAATGAAACTCATCTTTGTTTTTCCCTGAAAACTAGATATGTTATACAAATATATTGTTGTTTTTAGACAGCTATATAATAGCCAAATTCTAGTTTTGGGAGATATCTTTTAAGTTTGAATATTTTGCATACTGATATTAGGGTTCCCACTAAATTAGGAAAACATGTCCTTTCTTTTCCCCAATTGTAAGGGGTTTTTCTCACATTCTTTGAATCTTCCTTGATTTCCTGTACTGGCCGCATAGAACGCGTTGGTTAGTGCTAACAATGTTTCTGTGTGGCCTGTACAGGTTTTTCAGGTAAAGTGAGAACCCTTGATATAGACAATAGCGGGTTGCGTACAAATATGTTTTTAAATTTGATCATCTTTTAAGATATCTACATTAAATTTTATCAGCATAAATATACAGAACAAAAGCATACCTCATGAATATACAGTAGCGCCTGAGATCAACGTCACAGCTGATTGCAATCGATTGAGTACAGTTGTACACAAAGTGAATGGAGATGATGTCATTTGATTGCAATTAACTGTGACGTTGATCTCAGATGGTACTGTATCATTTTGTTATTGTTATGATATCTAAAAACTTTTATTCAAAATTGATTTTCCCTGCCCAAACTGAAAATTGCCCTTTAACAAGTGAAATCATAATGAATTTTTGGGACTTGGAAATATATACCTTGGAGTGATGGATTCATCGGTAGACGCTGCTCCATTGAACTTCATGGGCTGCATGGCGAATGTTGGGAACAGGTAGTGAATGTGGTTTACAATCAGAAACTTCATAATAAGCTCGTAGGCAAACAGTCTCCCTTCCCTCCACTCCCATGCTTTACACAGCACACTGTCAACCGGCATTGATGAGAAATCTGAAACAAAAACATGAAAAGTTAAATTAAATAGGAAGACACTTTTTAAAAATCTTAATAATCTTTATTCTCTCTTGTGTATCTCAGTAATTGCAATCTAAATCTAAATATTTATTCATGCATTTCCCAAGTTTGATGTTATTAGTCAGAAGATCCGATACTTGTTAATCATATAAGAGAAGGGCAAGGAGATTCATGTGGACAATTATCTTTCCAATTACAAGTATGATACACACCTCCTTCTAGCTGACTTATATTGACGATGCTGACTGCCTTGCCCTGGCCATAGAATGGCTGCTGCCTACGCCTGTTTTGCCTTGGACTTAGAGAAGTGGTGACCTCTCCCATTGTCCCTAATCGGGGTCGTGACCCCTCCAGAGTTTCATCAGGTCGTTGCTCACTGCGAGTCTCATTCCCTGTGACCCTCTGACCCTCTAGCTTGCTGATCGTCGGTGACTTACTTTGGGTACCACTTCAAGAAAATTGAAATACAATCAAAATTTAAATTTGACAATGGAATTTTTAGAAAGTGACATTGATATTAAAAATCAAAATGAAAATTTAGATTTTATTTTCTTTAATTGAAGTCGGAATCTTAAATGGAAATTCAATTTCTAAAATTTGTCTTTAATTTCTATTTGATCATTAAATTATGTATAAAGATCAATCTGTTGAAAAACCATAACGGCATTGACTCTTTATTTAAGCGTGGACATTCTATATAGCTCACAGCAAATAGATAAGAAATACAGTATGAACTGAACATGATTGTCTAACCTGGTAGATAAATCCTCGTTAATGTCCACCATCCCAACGGTTACGCTGGTGGCAGCAGTCTTTACGTTTGTGGTGGCGGTATTTACATTGGTGGCAGCGGTGGGATAAGAGTGGTCATGTGACAGTGTGTGGAAGTGGGAGAGTGTGTGGGCAGGCTGGCTCATGTACTTGATGCTGATACCCCAGTTGGCACTGAGACCCTGTAAGACAAGCTTCAGCAGGGCGGAGTTGTTGCAATCCTTGGCAACTGCAAAGACAAAGAAATATAGTCATTCAATCTCAAGTTTTCTTTCAACAAGGACACCCTACAATATTACAAATGAATCTTCTCTATTTTTCTTGATTTCATATCCATATTTTCAATTTAAATCATAGATTTTCTGTGTTTTTCTTTACACTAGCAGCCTTGCTTTTGCATAGAGATAGGATGAGACTTAAATAGAAGAAAATGCATCAAGCACCCTTTCACTCAAGTCAGAAGCATCATAATACACAGATGACTGAACATTATTCATGTGTCTTTGGTGGAGCAGATCGAATGAAAGATTACCTAGATATCTGAAGAGTTCACTGGTAGCTTGTCGGACAGTGGAGGCAGGATGCATGAGATACAGGCTAAACACGGAGAAGTAGAACGGCCATTTTGGCAGCAGGAAACCAGGTGGAATGTGCTGTATTGAAAGAAGGGTCAAACAAAAAAACAAATTGTCCTAAATTATTTGGAGAGTATACTCAGGCTGACCTGGAACATTTTATCATTCTCTGGCTGAATCCAGCAATATGCCGAGGAAATTGTTACTTTTCAAGCATCTACATGTATGACAGAATGGTAGAGAAATTAAATCTAGAAAGTATCTTTAAATAACTCCCTAATTTTGATGCAATATGTACAGACCTCTCAGATTTAATGTACTAAGCACTAGGAGTATAGAATTGATGCTCCTCTCTCATGTGTTCACACAAAATTGATCTCAAATTGTACCAGAATTGGAATATTTGAAGACATATTCTCTAATTTCTATTCCCATATTCTTTTTTTTCTATAAAGACTGAAAATGGATTTAAAGAAACAATGTGCCATTCAAGATAAGATTCCATGTTTTTGTGAATTAACTCAGTAGCTTTTGACTGAGAAGTTTTTAAAATATATACCAAATACACTTAGCAGCAAAAATAAAAAATCTAAACACAAAAAAAACACACACTTTAGAAGTGTTTCCACTTAGGGTTTGGCATTGGAAATTAAAAGGAGAAAATCAAGCATTAAAATCCTAAAATTGGCAACAACTTGACACAACTAAAAAGCAAAGAGGACACTTACTTTGACAAGATAGAGACTGACACCAAGCAGGCCTTCTGCCTCATAGGCATTGAGGAATTTAAAGTCTTTCTTGAGGACTGCCCTGTGGGGTACTTGGTGATAAGGTCTTCCAGGGCTTTCTGAGTTAGCTGAAGACAGTAGGTGTGAGCCCTGGTCCAGCCTGGAGATGGCCTCAGCAAAAGACGAAAGGGCTTCCTAGAATAGCAGAAAACGGTTGCATATTGATAAATATAACAATAATTGCTACTAGTAGGGGAAAAATACGTCTGTGGTTGTATAGATGTATACACATTTATTTATTTTATGTGGAGGGGATAATCTATTAATCATCACCCAATAACAAAAGATCTCTGCCGGTGCCTGGGGTATTCTTTTTTTTCTTCTTCTTTATTCAATTCAATATATTCATAGCATTTTCCTGCTCATAAGTGCTTCAATAACAAATGAAATGCCAGTGCAATCATTATGAATATTAGATCAAAACATACTTTTTCAAATCATACAAAGAGAATTTCACATAAAGTGCAAACGGAAAGGATGCATGTACTATGTAGGCCTACTACATTGCTTGTTCATGCCCTTCAAAAGGTTTCAAGATTCATAACTGCTATTTTTTTTTTATTACTCTAAAAAATTTATCAAAATCAATATTGATATCTTTCGCCTCACAAGTCTGTAACATAAAATTCAAAAACAATTATTCCTAAATATGAAAAATGGAGGTAAAAAAAAATCAAGTCAGATAAATGTGGTGTTGACATGCAGAATGGATTTTATCAAAAGCTAAAAAGCTTTTATAAGATCTGTGTCATGCAACAGATATCTAATATATGTGTCAAATCACAAGTTCAATATTGCCCCAATACAAACCATTTCTTAGATATTATATTTAGCTTAAAGTAATGGAAGTGTCATTTGCCATGCAACAGTGATTTGTATTCCATTCTTATATCATGCAATGAAATGATAACCTATATTGTAGCACAGCCAAGATAGACAAACATTTTAAACACTATTAATAAATCTTTGTACATTTGTATACATATCAGAAATTTACTTCAAAAGAGGACAAATGTTTGCTCTGCTAAAAAAATGTCAACTTTAATCCAAGAACCATTTTACAGATGACTATGTATTGAAACTTTAACTAGACCAGTATCATTTGAGTTTTTCAGTGCTTTGACCAAAATACCAACAAGTACTGCATGGAACCTGCATTTTTAAAAATTTTGTTAAGACTGTTCACTAATCACTGAGGAAAGAAGAGTCTATTAAACTATTTTAAAAAAAGGTTTATTTGATAAGGATTTTTTACAGACTAGGGATCAAAAAGGCACAAAAATTTAAAACTTTGTAAATGAAATGTGTACAAGGTCAAGGTGAAAAGCAACTTTGTCCATGCATGAAGTTCACCATGTCTCAATTCAAGCAATATTCAAGCAATATATTTAAATGGGTACCCCATAACAAATATTTTAAAACCAGCAACTCAATGAGATGATATCCTAAATGTAACATTAATCAACTAATAATCACTTTGACTTTTTTTTTAAAAGTATGTTGGAAAAAAAAGGGTTCATCACAACTTTATGAAATTTCATGATGGATGATGATTTCAAAAATCATCTAGGTTATTCAGTGGAGGGAAGGGCAGGTTGGTTTTTATTAAGAAAATAAATGCAATCAATTGATAAAACAGCTATTTTCATAAAAGTACCAGGCAGTTCAAGGGGCGTGCTGGAAAAAAGACGAAAACAACAGAAATCTCTCTGATGATTATCAAGGAGATGTGTAAAAAAAAAAAATTGTCTGCTTAAACTAAATAAACTTAGTCCCAAATAAATGTCTTTCAAATTCAAATACATTTATAAACTAATAATTTTGTGCTGCATGCTGAATCGCACTATCCAAGTACATGTATCTAACACCTCAAGTCAATGTCATAACCAGTCGTGCATATCTCTGGATCTGGTTACAACATATTTCTCAGAATTCCATACACCACATGTAGCTAGGCGCACATTCTTTCCAGGCATGCAGGGGTAGCCATACTCTTGCTAAAGTCATGTAAAAACACAAGGAATTGCAAGAGTTGGCAGTCACCTGACACAGCCAGGGGGAGGCACTAAAGCACGACTGATTGTGACCATGGACAAGTCACACCAGACCTGCAAATCTTTGTTCTGCCAATAGTTAGTCTAGCATTAGGCTACTGGGTGTGACAAAGGTATACTGTAAATCATATGCGTTGTTCAAAACTACCATTCGCAATGCATTTGTTAGTCTACAAAAAGAAAGATAACTGGAGTATGTTTACCTGATGAATAGGGCACACGTGTGATTCATTCTGGTGTTTTAGAACAGAACACAAGCAACATCATCGAAACTTATAAGGAAGATTGTCCTCATTATGTGGTAATATTTCTTTCATTGATATTTTTCATGAATTGAAAAAATTAAATGGACAGTTTTTCAAACCAACCCTTTTGGACACAATTGTTCTTAATGTCAATTAATTTGACTGTTTTATATTGCAGCATTCTCTCTTGAAATGCTTATACCTACATGTAAATACCTATCTTTGGCTTTGAATCTATAGGTGTATTCTTTAGATGCTCATTGAGAAGCAGATATAATAGCAAAATTGAGTTGCCTTTAGAAGTAAGAAGTAACTGGTCATGAGAGGGTTAAATTAAATCAAGAATATATTTTCACTAGAAGATCAAGATCTATATAATTTTCATGACACTCACCTGAAATTCACAGCGGGAAAGGAACGAGGTGAAAGCCTTGATAGCGCATTCCCGGACGCTAAGCTGCGGATGAGCTAGAAGAGGGTATGTAATGGAATGCATCCGACTTGTAATGAACGCTGGAATGTTACTCAGCTCTTCGTTGCCAAACTAATGTTGTGAGGGGAGGGGTGAGAAAGTAAAGGAAAGAGTAATAAGTAATAAATGTTAGGTATCCGTTAGATATAATCAAGGTCACTATTGTGCATGGACAAGCGGCAAGTTATCTCAGGCATGGAGGGATCTTATTCTTTCTTTTTTTCTTTTTTTTTAAAACCTACTTTGCTTCTCTCAAGCTAGGTGTTAAGGAATAGAGATATTTCACCAAGCTGTTTATAAGTTGTACACAACTTTAAGAACGATATTAGAATTAAGGTGACAAGTAAAATGGGATGCTAAAATCATTTTAGTTACCTTAGCTTTTTAAGTTGAAATATGTAGATGTAAATCAATCTTATTTAATTATTATTAACAACAAAAAATTGAATTTGAAGAATTTTTTGAGCAACAATTTAATTGAGATTATACAAAAAAAGATACAGTCACACGACAGGAAGAATCTTGGGCATCCCAGTATGGCTCTTCATATCCAAGTCATGCGTAAGTCTCGAGTTTACATGCATAATTTATGAACACTTTTGTGAAACATTCTCTTGCCAGATGACGAAGAGACACTGTGAATAAGATCTCACGATGACTATAAGGACCATGTGTGAGAAATATTCCCCATAAAGTGAAGATGGTGAACACACGATGTTCAAGAGTTCATTCAATGACCAGGGTTATTATGTCTTTAATCTACTTCAAGACAATATTTCCAATAAGATGTATTCATTAATTATTATCAACATATTTACCTTTACAAAATACTTGTTCTTATCTGCTGGCCCTTGAAAGTAAGAGTCAACAGGTTGGCGGCTAATCCATTGAAACCTTCGAAGCAGTGAGTTAATCGCCATGAGAGCTCCCTCTATAGACTGCCAGCTGCTCTCCTTGTTCTGACAGATCTGTCACATGATGTCAAGGGTCATAGTTAAACAAAATAAAGTTACATTAGCTCAAGCACAAAATCTTGGTCAATTCACACTGCACTTTACACAATGCATCAATGAAGTCTATGGGGGAAGGGGCTTCAGTGGCGGATAAAGCATTTACATGGGCCATATTGTCTTGGGATGATAGCTGCCATTATCTCAAGACAATATGGCTCATGTAAATCTTTTGTCGAAGCCAATGCTGTATCTGCCACTAAGCCTTGTAAACTTCTAAACCTTGTAAACCAATTTGTGTTGAGCCATGTTTACTTTGACTAAGTTTGCTAAATTGTCAAAGGCACAGACGACACCAAAAATGATAAGAAGATGAAGAAAAAAGACTGCAAAAGACTACCTTTGCCAATGTTTCAAAGAAGTCCTCTGCCTCCTCCACGGTTAAGCTGGCCAGGATATTGGGTAACCTGGACACACAGGCTTTCCTGATGGCCGACCAGATGTCCGTCAGTCCAACCACGACCAGGCAGGCAATATCCGGGTAGTTGTCATGGAAGCCCACGTTTGACCTGTGGAGCTTTAGCCAGTCCATATTGTGGATGACAGTCTGGTTTCTGACAACTGGTTTGTCTGCAGCTGAAAGTTGTTATATTGAAATGAATCAAAGTAGGTTTCATGAAAAAATATGCTACGTAAGATCCGATATTAAAGAAGCCTAAACTATATAGAAATAGTATGTACAGTGTAGCAACTAGCATACTGATATATTGATATTCATCACACTGGCACATGAGTTTTTGAGCAATATGTATTATATAACATGACTCAAATCATTGTATTTTCCACAAAAATACAAGTCCATGAATATTTGAATAAATAGAAATGTAACAACATTTATGATACTGACCTCCTATAAATATCAAAGTGGTCACCCAAATGAATTAAAATTTTTACCAAACTCAGATTTTGCCAAAATCCAATTTTCTGCTCATGAGATAGCTAGTGGTATAATTGCCTATTCATATCCTACCCTCAAGTATTCCAATCACCCAGTAAGAGAATTGATTCATATAATTTTACTTATAACTGCCAAATAGGACTGACACAAAAGATAAGGGTGTCACTGTATTACCTTTTGCAAGTGTATGCCGAAAACTCTGCAAGAGTGCTTTACTTACTGGCTGTGCCATATACCTGTAAAAAAAAAAAAAACATAGATGAAAAACAAGAAAATGGGCAATTCCACGGTTAGTCGCATTACACTTTTAGGTGCCAATTTTGTAACTTGGTGGTACCAGGTTTACAAGAATGAGTCTTTCTTTAAAGTTTATACTTTGATTTAAACCTGACAACCATAGCTTTAAAATAACAATATAAGAAATGTTGCAGACTTTTTCTTGTGAACGTCACAACAGGTTAAAAATCGGTTAGTCGCATTACACGAAATGGACAAGGAAAAAAATCCACTTGTTACAAAAAAATATTTTGCTCAAATCATAATACTTTTGCCAGTTTTATTCCTTGCACCTCCTAGCCAACATATGTAAGTATCAAGTCAGCTATTTAGATTTTTTAAACAATTTTTTAAACAATTTAAAGTATTCTTTAAAGATCGATAAATGTCGGTTAGTCGCATTACAGTATTTTTTATGTGACTTTTTTGGTTATTTCAACTCCTTGTCATGAATTAAAGGTCATTATTGACCTTTAAATACATAAATATTTCCACCTTTCTCCATTTAGTGAAAGTTTCAAGAGAAAATATGAAAAGGATCTTGTTTAATTTGAATTTTAGTGAAATTTTTTTTCATGTAGTCCCACACATTGAATTTTAATGGTGGTTCTAGTTCTCAAGGATGTGAACAAAATTGTAAAATTATTTTCATTGATTTTGAAAGAGTTTTACGAGCCATTAACACCTATGGCACTAGATAAGTGATAAGTCATAGAATAACCATCAAAGAGGCATTTTTAATTTTTGACAATGTCCTAGTTGGCATGGAATTGCCCAAATACAAAATTTCATGTTAATGAATACCAGAGATGATTACATTTCCCAGTCAACAACTAAGATCAAGAATTATGCATGAGTCAAATGTTGTCAATTTGGACAGCCATTTTATCCCAAATCAAAGAAAGTTCTCAGGAACAACAAGAGTTAGATTACACAAGAGTGGTCCAGTATATAGCATGGTTCTCAAAATTTCACCCCTGATCCCCCATTTCATTTATTGTTATTATCATTATTTTTATTTTTATTTTTATTTTTTAACCTAAATTTATTGATTTACTATAGTATTATCATTCTTTTCTTTTATAGTAAAAAGTAGGTTATACAATATTGATGTAAGGGGTTAGACTCGACTAGCACTTGTGCTGTTATCTGACTCCTTTTACCAGTCAATGTTATTATTGCTCTATGAAATGTATTGTACTGTTTTTGATGTTGTTAGTAAATAAATAAATCAATCAATCAATCAATCAATCAAATAATGACCTGGACATGACTCCATTAGACAAGAAAATGTTATCTTACCACCTCACAAACTCATCCAGTAACTCGTTGAGCCTGTTCTTGAGGATGACCTGGTTCTTAGGGTGTGGTGCAGACATTGCACCCATACCACCTCTGCATCCTGGATGCCCAATGCCCACATCATCCTCGCTACTGCTAGTTGCTGCTTCAGACCAACCATACCGCCGTCTAAACACATAGCATGTGAACTGATCCAGGTCCCGCTGTCCTGGAAAGAGGCCCTCTGGAGTCGACCTTGGAAAGGGGTCATCGATGACCTCATCGCCGAGGTTGCTTGAAGCAAGGGTTAGCCACTCTTCCTCAAGATCTAAAGAGGATCTGAGGTCTGTTTGGACGAGGGTGGCTCGAATGGCTTCCAGGGCCTTGATCTCATCTGCAATACTTGCCGCTGTCTGGAGGGCAGACAAGTTCTGTAAGTTTCCTGAGGTCATGATCAGCCAGGACTTGTATATCAAGAGAAGGAGACGTTGTAAGACAGACCTACATCTGTTGACATCTATATAATAAGGAATTAAAAAAAAGAAGAGGTATATATTATTTAAATTCTGGTCATGCATGACTCTTTCAAGATTAACCCTGGAATTTAATTATTGGTGCAAAAAAAAAAGCAGAAAAAAATAAAGCAAATTATAAGTGAAGGTTTGAAGAAAATCCACCAAAGAATAATGAAGTTATAAAAATTACAAATTTTGATTATGTGATGTCACTTGTAAGCTGTAATCCCATATATGTTTTAATTTTTAATTTTTTTTTTTTTTTTTTATGGTTCTTGATGAGAGAATAGATGTTTTCATAGAACTATGTTTATCAACCTGGATTTTATAACACATCCCATGCACCGATGAAAAAAATTCTATTCTTAAAAAGCATTTTTTATGGAATTTACATTGTAAACCCATGTGGGAGAGCAGTTCGCAAGTGACATCACAAAATGTCAATTTTAATTAACCTACATGTTCATTCATAACTTTGTTGTTCTTTTTACTTTCATTTTTCTGCTTTTTAAAATATTTTTTAAAGAGCCTTTTACTAATGACTTCCTCTTTCAGTATGTGTGTAACATAATCTAGGTGCATTTACAATAATTCATTTATATCTTGAATATATCTACAGTTTGATTACACATAGAAGGCACCCACGTCCATGCGCATGCACTTACACTTATGCATGGTCAATCATAATTGACCTTGCACTGGGAAGTACCTTATTGCAGCAGTTTTCTTCCAATGGAAAGTCAATGCAGAAGAGTGTCTTGAGCAGCTCCCAGCCTGGCAGCCAAGTCAAGGTGGCATATCCAAAAAAGGGTCTAAAAATTCTACTAAGCAAAATTAAAAATATCTAATGGAAAAGTTATATTGCAATGAGACTATAGATTATCTTAAATTATTTTGAGGTAGGTTTAAAGTTGGTTTCGCTAATTATTATTGAGAAGTTTCCTCAGCAACCAAGAGGGCGACAGACAGCCATTTTTCAGTACTGACTGATGTTGGTTTGCAGCTGTATGTGATGCGCATGAGGCATGCCCACACAATATCTTGCAATATTTTATTGCCTAAAATATAACCTCTGATCAAGGCAGTAACTGCTCTGATTGGCTAATTGCGCGAAGGTCATCACTCACTGTTCATGTTTATGAATTATGCACCACAAATGTCCATTGAACTTCAACAGAAACAATAGCTGGACTAGACTGAGGATGCTCTGTCTTCATCGCGTAACTCTCTGAAGACAGAGAGCTTCCATTGCGTGAGCTGTTCAAAATGCAGTGCTGTATTCTCTGTTAAATATCCCCAAATTTCATGGCAAAAAACTTACAGAAACCCCCAAAACCCAATTTCAACAAGACAGTTGGGCATCAAAAAGGACAATTTCTAGAGAAAATCTACTTCCAGATGCGGTAAGTCACTAAGTGGAATAACTTTCATAATCTTATAGATCTATAATATGATCACCGAAAAACACACTCGGCTATGTACACTGCATTTTGAACAGCATGCGCAATGGTAGCTCTCTGTCCTCAGAGGGGATTACGACGGGGACAGAGCAGCCTCGGTCTATAGCTGGACGTGGGGGTGGGTCTTAGCACGAACGACCTGGTCTTTTGATCTTCCCCTCTCTCTCACGTAGTTCTTTCTCCTGAACGTGTATGTACGCTCATAAATAAACTGTCAATCTTTGTCAAACGGATCACAAACACTTCATCAACAACAACATTCATTGTCGGAGCAGAGTCCACTCATATGTACGAGATCAATATACAGTAGTATATTGACCTCGTATTGAATAAGGTACTTTTCGTTGTAGGAAAAAATGTAGACCCAGATATTAGGTTATAGCTAAGAAAATTTAGGAAGAGAATGCAATAATTTTGATAACTCATATATGAATTGTATGAATAAATATTATTTCTTGCAATTAAAGTTATGAAAGATAGAAAAATAAAGAGAAACTCACCGCTGGTCTTGACACAGAGTGCTGAGTACGTCCGAAGCGCCTCCAATGCTTATTATACATGTAGCTATGGCGCTATTGTTAAGAGTCGCAAATCAGCTTCACCCATACGAAAAATCGGCATCGTTTCAAAACAAACTCGTACCACATCATACTTACGTTGTCTCGTGTGAGTTGACCCACATCATATCATCGTTCTTTTACTGAATCGACCACTGGGTAGAAAAACTGAAAGACTAATGTTGACATCGTTTTAGTTGAGGCGAGATCAATGAAGAGAATCTTTTGGTAATACATCGATGACATCTGGTTTGGACTGTCAGCTTTTGTGCAACCGTTTACATTATAGTATGTAGTCAGTGGGCTTTATTTTCCCCATGGATGGGATCATGTTTGGGGCTGTCCTTTTTTTAGTGGGAGCTTTTTTTTTTCAGTTGGGGCCTTTTGTACGGCCAATTTTATTTTTGATTGTTTTTTTTTTTTTGGGGGGGGGGAACTGACATTTTTTTTTTTTACTTTTCGAACCCCCCCCCCCAAAAAAAAAAAATGAGGGTCGATGTTGTTTTCATATTTAGAAATAACAAAACAAACAAAAAACAAAAGGGGCGCCAAAAATTTAGGGGTTTTTTTTTTTTTTTTTTTTTTTTTTGTTCGAAATAAAAAAAAACTAAAAAAATGGGGAGAGGCAAACAGTTTTGGGCCATTAATTTTTTATCTTAAATGGCCCAAAAATTGTTTGCCTCTCCCACTTTTTTTTTCTTTTAATATGAATTTCTGAATAAAAAAGCCCCCAGATTTTTGGCGCCCCATTTGTTTTCTGTTTATTTTATTTTTTTTTAAATTTCTAATGAAAAAAAAATTGGCCCACAATTTTTTTTTTTTGGGGGGGGGGGGTGGGGGAGGGTTTTGAAAAGTAAAAAAAAAAAAAAAAAAGAAATAGGGGGCCAAAATAAATTTGGGGCCGATATTTTTTTTCTATGGCCCCATTTTTTTTTTTTTTTTTTTTGGGGGGGGGGGGGAGGGGGATACGAATATATGGAGGGATTTATACATAATATATATATATATATATATATATATATATGGTCGTGTGTTATGAACTCGCCACCCAAGTAGGGTGGTGCTGTTAAGCTTTTTGCTATTTTTCAGCATTAATTTGTCAATATTTTCCAAAGTAAGAAAGTTTATGTAACAAACTTGATTTCATTTTGAAGCTATGTTACTGTGCTAGCTCCCTGTGAAGTTTCATTGTTCTAGGTAACATTTTGGTGGAGTTACAATGGTTTAAGTTTGGGGGAGTAGGTGTGGTGCCGGAAGCGGAGACGCCGGAAGCGGAGACGCCTGTACAAAGTCAATGGGAAATTATACATTTTGTGGTTGTTTTGGGGAAAACTTGAATTTCTCTGCCAAATTTTGGCTTATGACTGTGAATGTGGTACCAAACTGAAGCTTATAAACTGCTTTATACCATGAAATTACTGAACAATAGGTTTGATGTTACAATAGTACCCAGGAAGACTCAACACTCGTTATTTGACCTAAAAAGGCAATGCCTCCTGTACAAAGTCATTAGGAATTAGATATATTGTAGTACCGTTGGGAAAACTGCAATATCTCTGCCAAATTTTAGCCTATGATTGTGAATTTAGCACCAAATTGAAGCTTTTAAACTGCTTTATACTATCATATCACTTTAACAATATGTTTAATGGTGCAACAGTACTTGGCAGGACCCAACCCCCTCATGAATTTGAAAAAAGCTATATTTTCAGGGCTAAATTTCATATTGTCATATTTTTCATTCTAAAATTGTAAAACATAATGAATTATACCTTGTTTGAAAGGTCTTATTATTCTCTACCAGAATATAATAATTTCATTAATATTTGGGTGATTTAAGATGACTTGACGATAAAAACAATGAAAAATTTAAAAAATCAAAATTTCTTGAATATTTTCCTAATAACTTTTTTATCTTGCACCTGGTTTAATTTTTCAATGCAGATTTAGATTCCTTAAAGATTTTCCTTTCAGAAAATGTATAGTTTTGATATATGAGGGTGTATACTTTTCGAGATACATGTCTTTGAAGTGAAAAAGTGCCATTTGTATTGAAATTGGCATGTAACGCAAAACGCATGTAACGGCCATATATATATATACATATATATATATATACATATATATAAATTTATATATGTATTTCTATTGTTATTAAGTTAATCATTTCAAATTTGGAAGAAAATAATGTGACCCCATTTTTTAGGGGCTATTAACTAAATAAATAGTGCATGCTCAACATCATGAACATTACTGACTAGGCCTATGTACATGTGAGTTCGATAGGCCTATAAATCCCTCAGATTTGGAGAAAAGCCAAGTCACGCCCGATTCATAGGAGAGATAGGTAATGAGCTGGTCAGAAGTAATCTTACTAGACTACTCCACGAATTAATATCGCGTAGCGCCCTCATACAACGTCAGTTCTACAAGTTGGAGAAATGCTGAACCTTCAGTTCCTATCTGCAGAACCAGCGATTTATTTGAATTCTATCCAACTTCAAACCTTTCTGATGACATTGAGTGGAGACAGACCCCCCAAAAAGGTTATGGGCAACAAGGAAGGATAATTGGTACGTAAAAATATACATTTGTTCTTAAAATATTCATTTAGAAGTTTTGTTATGCACCTAACACTGTAGGAAAAAATCGATAGTAGTCCCACGTAGTGGTGCTGCTAGCGTGGCAGAGTCCAAATTCTCACCACTTACACTTATGCATCGGTCAACTATAGTGACCTTGCACAGCGGAGGGGTTGTATACGGCGGAAGTCACTCCAGTTGACCGCACGCTTTTTCTGCCTGTTTTTCAAAATATAACACACATTTATACATTTAAATATGGGTACGAAATGATAGTTTAGCCTATATATGTACATTATATGCTATTTTTTAAGCTCTAAAATCATGATACCTATTATAAAATAACTGGGGAAAACCTCACCGCTTTGCGTGGATCTGCTCTCCGTGGGATCTTGCAGGAAAGAGAATTTTTCTCTTGAGAGCATTAGTCTCGTATATAGGCGTCTTAATTTTATCACTCATGCGATTAAAACCTATTAAAACAAGCAATGAAATTTATTTGTTACAATACGAGATTTGTTTGATAAATTGATCTGCACAGTTTTCTATTTACCTCCCCCCCCCCACCCCTCTCGGGTAAGTTTCCAACTTTTTTTCCTGTTCAGTTACCGGTAAACCTTTATTACTTTTCCTCTCTCCCCCGCCCCCCCCCCCCCCCCCCCCCCCCCCCCCTCCCTCCCCCCCCCCCCCCCCCCCCCCCCCCCCCCACGCCCCCCCCCTCTCTCTTTCTCTTTATTCCTGTTACCTTTTTTTTCTGCAACCGATGGACTTTGTACACGGTTGGAGGAAAACTTTGCAGATGGATGTCGGGCACGTATCAGGGTGCCCCGCCAGCCAGCCTTCCCACCCCCCCGCCCCCCCTGCCCTGCAAAAAAAAAAAAAAAAAGCGATTGGCCCGATTTAAGAATGTTTATGATGGACAAAATAAAAATTAAAAAAATTAACACCTAGGATACCCCCCATCCCCCTGAAAAAAAAATTGAAAGAGAACAAGAAAGGGAATGAAAAAAAAAAGAGGAAAAAATGGGCGACGGCCAGATTTACCTCTAGCCAATACCTGATGGACAAAAGGCAAATAAAATTTAACACCTACTTACAACCCCCCCCCCCCCAAAAAAAAAAAAAAAGAAAAAAAAAAAAGAGAAAGAAAAAATAAAGGTGGAAATTAAGACCAGCTCGATTTATAATTAATGATGGGCAAAAAAAAAAAAAATTAAACACTACCCCCCCCCCCCCACAAAAAAAAAAAAAAAAAATGAGGGGGGGGGGGAGGGGAAGGGAGGACCGGCCCGATTTACGTAATGAATGCCAGGGAATAATTCCTGGTATTGCATCGCAATTTGACCTATGATTTTTGAATTCTTTTTGTAGCAACTTTTACATAGAACTGTAACCATCTTTGTTTGGAAGTATTTCCACATCACCCAACTGCTAATCAAATTTGAGAAGTAAAATTATCCTGGAATGTTACCCCATATGACTGATACTTGATGCCTTATTTGATGCATATGACAGGGGGGGAAAAATAGGTGTACCCAAAATCTAGAATTACAATTTTGCCCCCCCGCCCCCCCACTCATTGAAATACTGGATCTTGAAAAATCTAACTAAGTAGAATATCGTTTCATGGGAACTTTTGTGATAAAATCTATTCAATAAAAAATCATCTGTGGGCCTGGAAGAAAGCTAGTCCTGTAATGAGGTCATTAGAGGTTCCGCGGGTCATCTTTTTCTATTCGTAAACAAACGTTGTCCATTACAAATAGTCAATAACAAAAAATTCTCGTTAATGAATTCTAATAGCTTTATTGAATGGTTCTGTCCTCTTATTATTCAAGTCTTTTAGGCTCGCAAGCCCTCTAACCGTCAACGTTATTTAGCTGGTGACCACTCGAGCCGTATCTCACTCATAGCATGTGGTTGAAAGGAAGATATAAAAGACGTCAAGAATTTCATCATTTTGAAATGTGTCCGTACTCTCTACCCACCCACATTATGAGAGCACTTATTCCTATAAGATAGGTGAGTGTAAAATCAATTATAATTTATAATGAATCATTTAGATAATCTTGGGAATTAAATTGGGAATCGGTGGCCGCCGATGCAAAAATGCTTCGATCCGTTCATAGTTACATACAGCTGCAAACCAACATTAGTCAGTACTGTAAAATGGCTGTCTGTCGCCCTCTTGGTTGATGAGGAAACTTCTCAATAATAATTAGCAAAACCAGCTTTAAACCTACCTCTAAATAAATTAAGATAATCTATAGTCTCATTGCAATATAGACTTTAATTCTTCCATTAGATTTTTAAAATTTTGTTTAGTAGAATTTTTAGACCCTTTTTGGATATGCCACCTTGACTTGGCTGTAGGTGCTCAAGACACTTTTCTGCATTGACTTTCCATCGGAAGAAAACTGCTGCAATAAGGTACTTCCCAGTGCAAGGTCAATTATGAATTGACCATGCATAAGTGTAAGTGCGATCCGTTCCAAGTTAGGTTTGCACGCATATGTGAATTCTCACAAACAATCATCAATTGATCAAACACACCAAAAATAGAAACAGAATTTTATGACAATCATAAATCATCAAAGTCAATAGTCTTCTTTGGATTTTGATTCATTCATGAATGCGGACAAATTATCTCGATCTTCAGACCCAGTCACCAGCCACAACTGCACTGCAAAACATGCACTGCCATTGGCATTGGCCATTATTTGCAGCAGCGACCCCGTTTACGGCCAAGTTCAGGCAGTGCGAGCGTCACACTGCACTCAGCTCAGTGCAGTGCAGTGAGAGCGACGAGCGTTATTAGCAACACAGTGAAAGGCTATAATTAGAAGGCTTAATTACACAAAACATACAAGTTCATACAACATGCACCTCTTCAACTGATAATAAGGTATACACTTTGTCAAATGTTAGCCATACTTACAGGAGAAAAGGGATGTAAGCAAGAAAAAACGTCAAAATATCATCTAGATCGCGGAACGGTCGAAGATGTCTTCGAAAATATTTGTATGGACTAGCTATGTAAAGCTAAAGTTGATGAATAAGAATTAATTTTGAATAAAAATCAGTTTATAAATTATCGTCATTTAATATAGACCTATATTATTTGTCTCCAAACAGAAATTTCAACCGACAAAAAATTCCTTTTCATGTCAAAAGAATGTATCACAATAAGTATAAATAGTATAAAATCACGGATTTATTAGTCATAACAAAAATAATAATAATGTCTTATTTTGCGATCCATAGCTTTCGCAAAATTATATGCTGCCCTCTTTGATTATTGCTGTTTTTTGTAAATTCATTTTCACCTTTAAAAATAAATTGGGGACATTATAAAATAATGCCCCATGCCCCAATCCCAATAAGTTGGTTAGAAGAGTACCTTATTCTTGAGCAAAAAAAAAAAAATATTCGCTGGTGTGTTTTATTACTACTCTTTCCCGTTATATTCGATAGGGGTGGTCAGGCGCGGATACGTGCAAAGGGGCCCCCAGTTTAAAAAAAATAAATAATAAAAATAAATAAATGAATGAATAAAAATTGACCGACGACTGACCCGATTGACCAACCGATCTTACCCTTATGGCCGTTACATAATGATCTTCTTAACTGCAGAAGGCCATTTTCTTCACTGATTATTATTATTTATTCTTTATTTTAATTTTTTTTAATCGTTGTTGGTGTGTTTATTTGTTTGTTACGTTTTGACTTTGCTGTATTTATGCCCGAGGGGCATATCCAGGTTTATAGAAGAGGGCTGGTGGGGGGGGGGCAAAACTTAACTTAATTTCGATATACACCCCCCAAAAAAAACAACAACAACAACAACAACAACAACAACAACAAAAACAAAAAAAAAATAGGTCACGCTCAGCTAGGGGGAGGTGTTGGTATGACATTGTTTTGCCTTCCACCATGCACAAACTTATTTTGTCATCATCACATCCATGAAGGGGAGGGTAGGCCTAAATAGGCCTATATTTCTATTCACTCGGGTCGCGGCCATGACTTTTTTCTTTTTCTTTCTTTCTTTCTTTTATAATTATTTTTCTCGGCCAGAAGTTTAATTTTGAGGGGATTTTTTTTTTTTCTGTTTTTTTTTTTTTTTCTTTAATTCTTTCTTTCTTTCTTCTGACCAACGGGTTAAAAAAATTAATAAAAAATAAAAAATGAAAAAGAACAAACAAGCTTCTCAGCTGTTCGATGGCCTGGTTTTGCCCTCCTTAAGTTCTCAATTACGATCAAATCTAAACTTTCAGAGTTTTTCAGCTGCCTGTGTCATAACAAATATGATTGATGCATGGTGACTGAGGAGTGGTGATGGCCACTGGCCTCCCCCTTACGTGGCGTATCTAGGCCGTCAAGAGCATCCGGAGAAAATGTTGTCTCTGCGCCCAAATAGCCGCCAGAAGCGGTGGGGGGGCTTTACAAAATCGCAAAAATGACCATATTATACTTGTGATTTTTAGCCTGTTCACCCCCCCCCCCTCCCTTTTAAAAAGGCGCGACTCGGCGCGACCCCTTAGACAGGTCCTCAGACACGGGGGATGATTTTCGGTCCATACATAGTCGTAGGCCAATAGCTATTAATTAAAAAAGTTGTTCAATTGTATAACACGAGCTAACTTTTATTTCCTTTTGCAAAAATATATAATTTAATGCGAGTAAATTTCAAGTTCTTGAATGAACTTAATTTTCATTTTTGAATAATTGTTCAATTGTATTATTACGTCGTTCCTTTACTTTTGAGTAACTACAAACTGATTAGAATTAGGAAGGTACCAAATTGATCTTCAACTCATATAGACACTAAATTGACCTAGAAACTTAAATGCGCCAATTTGATTTAGGGGGCGATTAATTGACCCGAAATCAAAATGGTCACATATGGGCTACTAAACTGGTCTCAAGCCTAGAAACTTTGGGTCGCTAAATTGATTTTAAAATTAGGGCACTATGTTTTTTTTTTCTCTTTAACCTCAACAGAGGAACTTTATTTCAATAAATTTTCTTTTCTTTTTTCACAAATCAACAAATATTCAAAATCAAATAAATTTCACAAACAAAAATATGGTATTGCAAAGCCCCAAAAAATTTTCTACAACAATTCAATTAGTTTTTCTACCATATTGTCTTCTTTTTTAAGAAATTTCAAGTAAATTAATAGTTCATGTTTTAAATTTCGATATAACATTATAACATTTGTTCTTCTATTCGATTGTAAATTCTTTATATGATTCTTATAAATGATATATTCAGCAAAATTAATAATCAAGTTCACTAAATCATAACAAGAGTTATCAATCTCATATCCAACTATTAATATTTTTTCAGTCATTTGAATATCCAAACCACAGAAAATAAAAATCAGCAAAGATACAATTCTCCAAAATAATTTAACATTTTCACATTCTAACATCATATGCTTCGAATTTTCAAGTGTATTACAAATGGTACATGTATTATAGTCTAGAATATTCCATCTACATAAATTGTAACGTGAGGGTAAAATCATGTGCAAAAATTTAAAGTTAAATTCTTTGATCTTATTATTACGCACAGAAAGGAATTTAAAATCTAAAACAGATGACCAATTGAAATCCAAATGTAAATTCAGTCTATTTTTCCAAGCATTTAAAATATACGGGGTTTCCCTCTTTTTTTGTATCATCAATGAATATATTATTTTCGTATTGATTTTTGACCTTTAACTTAGGGGGGCGCAAAATTGACCTAAAACTAAAAGGGCTCCAGATTGGTCTTAAAATAAGGGGCCGCCAAATTGATCTTGAAAGGAAAACATGGGCCCCGTTTGCCCTGTGGATCATCGTCATCTCTCTCTCTCTCTCTCTCTCTCTCTCTCTCTCTCTCTCTCTCTCTCTCTGTTCTTCTTGTTCTTGTTCTTGTTCTTCTTGTTCTTCTTCTTCTAGTGTTCTTTATCTTCTAGTCTTCTTCTTCTCCTTCTTTTCCCTTCTTTTTAGTTTTTTCTTTTACCTTTTTGCGCCCCCTAAGTGCCGCCCTAGATATACTCTCCAATTAGAAAGGTGAAAACAAAAATGACGAAATGGTGCATGAAATGATGCATAATTCCATAACGCTAGTTTCTTGGATGCTGTCTTCTGAATCCTAAAATTCTGCAAGGCCCCATATTGTAAAACAGCCAAGCCGCTAATCTAGGCTTTTACTGTGAATAGAAATAGGCTAAATGAATCAAATCAGAATTGCAATAATTATTGTCTATTATTTTATCACTTAATTGGCATTCAATTAATTGCTGACTATAATTTTTCTTTGTTAAAGAAAAAAACGACGTTTAATATTCTTTTCTAACGGTTTTATTAGTTTTATTTAATTTTATCCATTCACCATAAAACTCACAAGGTGGAAACATAATCCTCAGTACTCTTTCAAAAAGCAGGGAATGTTAAATTGTCATTTATCAATTTTCAGTTGGCATTTCAAGCAAAAAAGGAAAAAAAACCAAACAAACAAAAAAAAACAGTCGCTTCATCATGCCAGAAGGGCCTTAGCATTTTTAAAGCCCATTCATAATGTACACATACTAAAACGGTAAGGGACCATTCTTGGTCACGTGTGTGACCGAAATTATGCAATATCTTGACTTTAATTGGCTATAACTCTAACAATGTTAAATATATACTGATTTAATGTTTATATTATGCTAACATATTCTATTAGCTATCATTTGGAAATATTTTTTGATATATACAATATGCGTGTTCAGGGTCAGAGGTCAAAAGAAGTGGGTCACGTGTGTGACTTCACAGAACGGCATGATTTTGAAAGTTCAATTTCATTTTGAAATTCCTGTGAGTTTTAAACTGATGAAATGTTCTTATTGCTGTGATATATACATTATGGACCTGCTAGCCATAAAATACTACTGCATGGATAGGAGTCATCTCTGACATTTCTTTTTTTATCTATTATTTTATATCGTGATGTCGGGTCACGTGTGTGACATTTTAGTGGGTCACGTGTGTGACCTATGGAAAATTTACAGAAAAATGAATATACACTCACTTTGCACTGGTATTGCAACATAGTTTAATGCGTGCATTTTTCCATATTTTCAAGTCTGTTATATATTGTCAAATTTCATTCATGGCCAGAGATTTTCTGAAAGTTTTTGTATATTCTGAAAGAGGAGACTTGTCTCTTTTCATTCCTGAGAATAGTAAATACTCAGACAGGGGCACTTTTTTAAACAAAGGGGCGACAAAAACCCCTAAAAATGACATTTTAAGAGGTGGAGATTGTAAGTGAATAAAATTATTAAGGAGGAGTCATATTTCTCCGAAAACTGTTAACATGTTTTCATTATGCTTGTGGCAAATTAAAGATGATCAAAGAGGTACACTACAACGAAAGACAAAAGAGGGAACACCCGGAGAATATAAAATTATTTCTATCGTTGCCTTATTACAGAAACGATTTAATGCAAGTTTATTCCACCGAATTCCCAAATTACTGTTGAATTCTTGTAGTAAATATAATGTCGTTTACAATAGAAATTAAAAATTTCACACTTCTATTATATTTTGCTGGATATTCATGACGTCTGATTTTGCCACGCACCCTCCTTAGCAACGGTGTAACAGAATTTTATATTCTCCGAATGTTCCCTCTTTTGTCTGTAATTGTAGTGCTACCTCTTTGGTCATTTTTAATTTGCCACAAGCATAATGAAAACATGTTAACAGTTTCCGGAGAAATATGACTCAGCCTTAATAATTTTATTCACTAATACTCCATTCATTTGTCGCCCCTTTGTTAGAAAAGTGCCCCTGTCTGAGTATTTACTGATCTCAGGAATGGAAAGGGACAAGTCTCCTCATTCAGAATAAATAAAAATTACCTGAAAATCTCTGGCCATGAATGAAATAGGACAATATGTAAAAGACTTGTAAATATGAAAAAATGCACGCATTTAGCTATGTTGCAATACCAGTAGCCTAGTGAGTGTATTATGTATTATGCAATAAATGTACATTTTGAGCAATTACTACCGGTATATCCGCTGAGGTAAAACTTTTATGAACTCAACCCTAATCAGTCACTGGGGTGTTTTGGAAGCTGTCAAGACTGAGGGTGGGGCGGGGAGGGAGGGGGGCCATAATGCCCCCTATAAGATCTCGGCTGTTGATTGCGCGACCGCGCTGAAAATTTGCACGATGGTAGTGTGAGATGTAGGCCTAAACTACACGAAAGCACTGCTAATTTTCCAGAAATAATATTAATTTATTTCATATGATTTAATTATGCTAATTTATGCACGTCATGAAGTCTAATTGTTCTAATTGACAAACTAAAGCTTCTGGAATGCTAATTTTTTGTTTGCATAATCCTTATAGGATTCCTAACAATGGTATTTGGGAAAAAATGGTATCGAAATAAATTCCTTATGTATTTCATTGTTTTATGGATTTCTTATGATTTCTTTGTTTTTTCGACCTTATGTTTTTCTTCTTTTTTTTTTCGCAAAAATTATTGCAGAACCATTTTGGAGCATAATAATGCTAAAATAAATTAATTTCAGCTAATGAAAGTGAAAATATTTAGACCATTATGACCGCCACCATCCAGCGGGTCACGTGTGTGACCAATTTGTTTGCTAATTAATAATCAAATTAAAACTTGTCATATGGATTCATATTTTGTGAGATGCAAGTAGTAGCAGTAGTATTATATGGCACAATACTATTGTGCCAATAGGCATTAACATGTTTAGTAGCAAAAAATATATATCATCACGTCATAGGAGTGAGCAACATTTTATATCATGACTAAAAAAGTCAACCCGCGGAGCTGAGTCTAGTCAACGCACTC
The DNA here is from genome assembly GCA_940671915.1 of Paracentrotus lividus. NCBI lineage: Eukaryota > Metazoa > Echinodermata > Echinoidea > Camarodonta > Echinidae > Paracentrotus > Paracentrotus lividus. The sequence goes on along the minus strand of CALNVZ010003014.1, from coordinate 4,504,530 downwards.
AATATTTAACACTAATTATCTTTGGTCTGAATTGCGTAGACTAGCAATATATAGAAAAGTCTTTGGAGATATCCACGACACGTCCTGAATAGTGAAGCATCTGTGGCGGTTTTGACAGCTTATATGCACATATTGGAAACTCTAGAGTCATTATGCCTGTAAGTATGAAGCATAAGTTGTTTTAATTCGTACTTTGATGAACTAATTTGTATATTAAGCCGTTTATACTTCCAATACAAAATTTTTATATAACGCACGTTCCCACATATTAATTTAGATGTAAGTTTCTGAAGGGTTCTGTGTTAGAGTCTACTCTTCTTAACTCTATGTCGATTGTGTTTGCCATTCAAACATGTTGTTAATGTCATGTTTGTCTGACCTTCTTTCATGTCATATGTACAGATTTTGGACAAAATTTATTTAGCAAATATTATAAAGAATGATTCCATTTTTACCCAGATCTCAAAATTATAGCCAAAGCCAAGGGAGGAATCATTTTTTTTGTTGTTTTTTTTTGTGTGATTCTCAATTTTTAAAATGATAGAAAATTTGACCTGATTTATAAATTGATATTCATATTAATTAATCAACATTTTGCAGCATTCTACATCTATTCATTTTTCAACTTTTCCTATTTTTTTATTTGATAATAATGTTGTTTTCCTAATTTTCCATGAAAGTGAATGTACTGCCATATGCCACTGCTGGGATGAAAATTGATTTTCAAAAAGCAATACAATGTAGATTACTAGATATCTCTTAATTTTACTTCATTGTATGTCTTGCTTTATTAATTCATTCTCGCTTCCTTCGCATTCGCCCCAGTCTTGCTTATGATTCATGGACTATTTTTACGATTTTCTTATTCTTTTCTCTTCTCTTGATTCTGTCCTCTTTTTCCATATCAGCTTGTTGTATTTTTTTTTCTTCTTGACTAGATTGTCTACTTTACTTTTTTCCTTCAAACTCAGGGCTTAAATTAATCGATGGCCATGGCCTTGGATGCCCCCCTTACTGGCCTTAATGCCTCTTCCAAAATCCCCTGTTTGGCCTTGGAGATTTTAATGCCCTTTTCCAGACATTTGCATTTAAGAAAAAGTGCCTTTTGAAAAAATGGCCTTGCCCTAAAACTGACGAAATTTAAGGCCTGGGAACCTAACTTCTTTATTTAGTAGTAGACATACCTGATGTCAAAGTAAAATAGACAAAAAAAAAATTGTTTATGTCTTAACGTCTTGATATATTTCCTATATTTTTATTCTTATATAAACGTTTGCTAATTAAGATGTACATTAATACATAAATACATTTTCCACTTTAATTTGCATTTTTCCACTATTTTATCACAATATTATTAATGGAATGTTTTGATATAAGAAGTGACATGAATTCACATTCAGACTTAATTTTCTAATTTTCCTTTGCAGCCTAAAGGGAAAGTCGGTACTAAGGGACAGAAACAGATTGTAGTGGAAAATAAGGAGACCCTAGATTATTACAGGAATATAATGCTTGGTGCCTCGATCTTGTATATTGTCATTCGCCTTCTTTGGAGATTAGACACATTCACTTGTTGGAATTGGGTAAGTAAATAATTCAACTGTTTCAAGATCAGGGAGGGGGAGGGGGGCATGGTGGATCTTACAGCAGAATTCCTCTACTTTCTCAAGTTCAAAATATATGCCAGGATAGATCAATTTTACCAATAAAATTGAAAATGGAAGTTCCTTTTTTAGTTGTTGAACAGTAATCTGCCTTTTGTGCAACATGTATTGAACAGAATAATAAAAGAGTATAAAGTTCCCTTTTATTATTGGATTAAGGGAAGTGGTGGACATATTATAATTTAAAGTTAGCACATTTTCAGAGGATCACTTGTAACTTCATGTATGAATGATAATTGTTCGAGTACCCAGTCCTCAATAATATCAATATTGCTAACAAATATATTTTAGCGTTAGAAAAAAATATATAAGACTTCTACTTGAAGTACACTATCTGACAAGTAAAACTAAATAAAAGTCTGTTATAAACAGACCAATATTTCTTTAACCTAGGGTAAGGTATTTTCCTTGGGCATGTATGCTATTTGTAGTTGGAATAAAATAAATTGCATTAAAGCAAATCAAAAATATCATTTTATACCCTTGCATTATCCTTTATTACTCTAATATGCATATGTCAAAACCATGCAATGTTTTTCAATATTTCTCTTCTAGTTGGTCCTAGCCTTTGCATCATTAGTATACTTTGGTTGCTATCACTTCATGAGCAGCATGGCTAAAGCCAGGTACTCAGAGACTGGAACTCTACTGGATGGGGGACTAGATCTAAACATGCAGTCAGGCATGGGAGAGTGAGTAGACCAAATCCATATCAAATATTTCTTTAGGATTGTGGATACCTCAATGGTTATCTAAAGTAATTGTACAAAAGTATCATATTATTAAAGACCGGGAATCAGTCCATAGTAGAAGGGCTTGGCTTGTTAGGAGGAGGGGTTTAAGTCTTTCCATAGAGCACTTCCCACCAAAGATTAAAAAAATGGATTACAAAGTGACATTAAATCCACTATTCTAATGCCACCTGCATTTACTGACAAATGATCAGAGTTTTCCCTTTTCCCAATCACAATATCCAGAGTGATTTGCCTCTGGCTACATGTATGTGTAATGTCAGTATGTAAGCTACATAGAACAAAAACCAAAATATATAACCAAACATATGAATGTAGTAATTTTTTCTAGCACACATAGTGACCCATGCTTAAAAAACAATCTGAAAATATTTGCCAAACTACGAAAGTAAACAGTATTGATATCATTGATCAATAGCTCAGTGTTACCCCGTATGGGGCTTGCCTTGTATTACAAAGATTTGAGGGACAATCGATTTGAACCCTTGCTTAGATCTTTAGTAATAGATAGATTACATATCTATTGGTAGGAACAAAGTTCACTCTTTGTGTATATTTACATCTCCATGCTGAGATTATATGGATAACTGTCAAGTCTTCAGTTGGATACTGTCACAAGTTGACTTTTTTAATTCAAAGGAAACTACATGTATGTACAAAATTGAAAAACAATTAGTAATTATTATCTTTATGATATGTATATTGTAAGTGCTTTTGACAAATGGTAGAGTATCAAATCAGTTAGCAGATCACAAAGGGCAAAATATTATGCTTTTTGTGTGCATGCACATATAAGATAGTTTGTAAACAATCAGGGCTGCGAGGGAGATGGGACAACAATTATATTTGCATTCATTATGTTTGTATCAATTCAAATTAATTGGTGTATTCCAATATTTTTTAACGTAATTTTGTTAGAACTGTCTTTTCGGAGTAAAAAAAAAATGTAAATATATTTTTTGAGATAATATTTGAATAAAGATACTAAAACCCTTGATTTGAAATTATCTCAGAGTTAGAGTTTTATATTTTGGACCTAGATTTTGTGATGCAGATCATAAAGTGACTGTCCTTTTCATGAAAAAATGCAAACCATTGTAATCCATAAGGGATTTGGGCACGTTACATGTAATGAAAGTTTCCTTCAAATTGAAGATGCTAGTACTAGATGTTCCTATGTTATAGTGCAGTCAGACCGGCCAGACCGACCTCAAACCAACTACAATTAAATGAAAATTTCAAGATGGTTTGTTTGTTAGTTGGTTTGAGGTCGGTCTGGCCGGTCTGACTGCACTATAACATAGGAACATCTAGTACTAGCATCTTCAATTGAACCTCTTGAATGTTATCATCTTAGAAATTGATATGGCGTTGTTTGCTTTTATGAAGTATACAATTCACTCTCTACAGACACATCAAAGATATCATTCTTGTGACTGCAATAGTTCAAGTTCTGGGGATCTTCTCAGAGTATTTCTGGTTACTCTGGATGGTGATACCTGGAAGAGCTTTCTACCTTCTCTGGGTCAACATACTTTCACCATGGTTCTTTGCCCCGCCCCCGGAGGTGGACGAAAAGAAACAAAAGAAGATGGAGAGGAGGCAAAATAGGAGATTTTAATTTTATCTTAAATTCTATTATAGATTTATTTTGTAGATGTAGTTGTAGAGTTAAGTAGCTAAAACCTGTTTGGATTTTAATTGTCGAAATCACCGTTGAGGCTTTGTTGCAATCAAGTGCAAGTTCCAGAGTTCTATGAAGCATTACATAAAAATTAGTGATTGTAGCCAATGCTCATGTTAGATCAAAATGTGTTTTCCAAGAAATCTAAATGCAAATCCCCAAGGCCAAGTCTCTGTTGTGCATTAATGCAAAGTTTAATCTTACATGAGCAAATGTACAGTATACCGGTATGCACCAAGTAGCAAAGAAATGATAATTTATTTGATCTCGGTGGTATAGTCCACTCCCATTATAATGAACTGCTCAGGACCATATCAATTATCATTTAATAAAATCTTATAAAAATTACTGTAACATAATTTTGCACATGAATTGCTCTTAGGACTTTTACCAGGATAATTTTCTCCTATAACAAAATATTATATCCATTTTCATTATAATGGGAGTGGACTGTATCAGCTCAACCTTTAGAACAACATTGCTGTCGTTTTAGCTAAATTATGACCAAATTTCTGCAGATAGGATTCATAGATGTAGACATAGCAATGATCAAAGTAACTACAGTCAAACCTGTCTATAGTGGCCACCCCAAGGGGGGGACGTGAAAAGTGACCACTGTAGACAGGTGATCTCTATAGACAGGTTCCAAAGCACACATTTTTATCTAGAGGAAATCAATATAGGTGACCACTAAAGACAGGTGACCACTATAGACAGTGGCCACTATAGACAGGTTTGACTGTATTTAAATGTTCATTTATTGAAAGTAGCAGGAATTGTACATGAAATGTATAAATTTCAATAACTTGTAATTTTCTTTTTTGTCTAATGGCTTGTTTATAATTACATATTTCTTGTTATTGATAAAAGTATTTTAGGTATTTACATACATGTTGCATTTCTGTATACAGTCCACTCATTAAATCAAGATTCTTTGGAACTTGTATCAGGGTCATTCCATGGGGTTGGGGCAATTTTTCATGCAATGTCCCCTGTAACGGAGGTATCAACTTTTGAAGTTCACCATGAAGATCAATTCAGATTTGGGTAAGTTTTGAGCTGTCAGTGAAAAATTGCTCTCTTTTCTCAGTAATAGACATTAAAATTGGAAATCTTTCATGGATTTCAAGCAACAGGCATACAAAAAATCTACCACCCTTACAGGGCCATCATATTGCTTTTACATGGACAAGAATGTTTCATGAGTCAAATTGCAATATGCCATAGTCTTTGAGAAATAATACTGGATGGGACCCCATTTTTTTGCTCATGCCATTATTGAAATATATTTGCCTGGTTTGAAAAAGATATGGATTTGGAGTTGTGGTATGTCACAAAAATTGCCCCAACCCCGTGGAATCACCTTGTATCTGTGCTCGATATAATGGGAGTAGACTGTATTCTGATCCGTTTATGCTGCAGACTGTCAAACTAAATTGAATCATACAAAAGCAGATTGCAATGAATAAGTTCAGGCGCCTTCTCCATTCAAAGGGTGTCAGCTTCCCGCATCTTTTGTACCAAAAGACGATTTATCGGCTTTTGAATAGAATCCCGAAATCTTAATACGGCTTAAACACGTTAAAAGCAAAAAGCCGATTGTTTCCCGCCTTCGATCAGGAAGCTGCAGGAAACTGATGCACTTTGTTTGGAGAAGGCGCCTAAGCTCATGTTATCATTCTGAACTGCATCATCACTATAAATAAGGTAGTCTTAAAAATATATTAATGTAATACAGTGTATATTTCAAAGTTAGAAAATTAAGAGTTTTAGCCACATCAATCCACTCCTTTTTTATAGTTCTAACAAGATGTTCATTGTAACAAAGCTTCTGAGCACATAATGTAGGTTTGCTCAAGACTTTTTGAAATTGGGACAAGGACAATAGCCTCTTCAAATCAAATCTCGTAATAACAGGAGTGTACTTTATGTTGAATTCTTTACCATGCTTTAAATATCTTGCTTGGATGAGCAAAATCACTTGAGCATGGAATTATTCTTGTATTTCTTATCATTGCTCATTACTCGATACAATCTGCCTATCACCAGTAAATAAAAACTAATTGCTTTGTCCTATTTGACCATCACTTTCCCAGAACCGTTATGCTTGCAAACCAGAACTGAAGTGGCTACCCTGGGTAAATAAAACAATATTATTATGATTAGTATTACTATTATGATTTTCCTGCCAGGGTCATTTTTGTATGTTGAAATTTTTTTAGGAAGTCCAAGAATGCAAAATTTGCATCCTTGGACTCAGTTTACTTTAGAGCATTACATCAAATATTTATAAATAGACCCCTCTATGTAGGCATTTGCAGCTCCTACTTTGTAAAGACTGTGTGTGACAGTAAATGTACCTTGTATGCAAATGCACAATGTTAGTTGAAGTCGATTCACGATGGAGCAATGTATTTTTTAAGGTAATCTTGAGCTTCTTGGAAAAAGGGTAGTCTGTGGTAATTTGGGGCTGAAATTGAAAAGCAAAATTGTATTTCAGGTATATCTTGTGTGTATTCTTCTTATTTCTGTAAATAAAATGACAAATAAATGACATTATATGAACCTTATTTAGTCTAGCATATCTTAATTTCATTTATTTTTTAATTTACATATATACATGATAAATTTAGAGAACTGTACAAGCTGACATTTTTACGAGGGTATATATTCCAGAGTCTGTCCTCGCGCAAATTTCTACTTAAATATCTGGATACATAAAATAGTAATGAAAACATAAAGATGGCAAAAATAATGAAGATACCTGTACATGGAAATATCTGTCCACCAAAAATTTGGCTTATACAATATAAAAGTAATGCATTTTGTTACTTCAATGCAATCTGACTACAACTTTTGGGGAAGAAGTGAATTTAGGATTTCCATGTATATCAAAGATAAAAATTTCTTTCTAATCGAGGTTTGAAATAAGCATACAAACAATTAAGCAAGTGTTGCTACAAGAAATTATTATTGTAGATTGTGGCATGTTCAACTGTATATTTAAAAGAAACATGTATCTGGAACCTTCTTTTCTTTGTCAATTGATAAACCTTGACAATATACCAAAATATGTAAATAGAAGACTTGTATTAAAAAATATCATAATAGTATATTTCCAGCAAAGTATACATTTTTTGAACATTTACTGTTCAGCAAAATGATTTCAAGAAGTAAAGGAAAGGTACTTTCAAATGCATTGCATTATTAACAACAACAAAACCAAACAAAACTTCATTCAGTATTATACCAGTTTTACTCATCTATTAATAAATAAACGTTTGCATATTTTTTAAAGTAAATAATAGCCACAGAATGCTCTAGAACTGGGATTAATTGTGAGGGCAAATTAAATTACTGTCAATTGTCTCCTTGGGTGACATTTCATATTTCAAACCACACAAATAAAGGGAATTATGAATCATTAATGGGGGCCCTTTCAAGAGTATAGTGGGCAAATTATTTCATTTTATGCTCGTATCAAATGAAAAAAGGGAAAATGCACAAACCTTCTGAGTAACTGCATTTCCAACCATACAATGTGTCCCTGACAAAAAAAAAACTGAATTCATGGTAGAAAATTTTTGTCACAATAAATGATTTCTTGGATAACATGATGTAGTACAAATTAGATGGGCTTTTATGTGACAGATTTTCCCTAAAATAATTATGTTTACAACCCTGAAAACCAACTCAAAGTCGCAATTTGTGCGATTTAAATTTTCAGTACCACAAAGAATGTTTAAAATTCAATACAATCATACATTAAGTATAAATAATAGGTTATGCAACGAATGAAAACCGGGAAGCAAAGTTTTGTATATCTGATCAAGATATCTCTGACACACAGCCTTATGCATAATAATCGCCTTGCAGAAACTCTTACTCTGTAACTTCTTATGTCTTAGTAATTACATTTTATAATGCCAAACCATTCGATTCAGTTTTTTTGCTTTTCTTGGGGAAGAAGAAACTTTACTACATTCATTTCTGTGAGCAATGTAGCATGCCCCACTTAGGTGAAAAGTGGTAATTAAAATCACACAAAACCATATTTCCAACATGAAAAAAAAATCTGTTTCTTTGTCAGGCAAGCCTTTTATCAGGTTTAATAAACGATGAATTGTCTTTTGTTTTCATTGAGCTTGTTCACTGATGAACAGCATTTCCTCCATCACTTCATTACACTATGATGGAGTAGATTTTATTCATCTTGTCAACACTTGCTATTTAGGGACTCCAAGCAGATTACAGTCTTCTGTGTGTCCTGATCACATCCATTAATATTACACACACAAAAAAAAATAATGGCCTTTACGAATCACACAAACTAATTGCTGTGGTATACTGTGGCATAAAGTTTATACTACACTCTATCACATCAGTATAGAGTAGACAGTGTTAAAAGTAATTCACACCAATGTATTACACCCTTGGTGCTAGCACCACCCTTGTGGAATAACAAGCGTAAATTCTCCCAGGCAAGGGTATCGACAGGCATAAACAATATGGCAATATATGCTTTTAACCTCCCAAATCATTACTTTGCAATTTCCAAATCATGTCAGGACCGTTTCCCTTAATTGTAACAATTGAAAGGGTAACTAACTGCTATTGGGAGTAACAGCATCAGTCCAGTGTTAGATTGAAGGTTACATCCCTTGAAGCATTGCCATGATGATTATGAAGCACCTGGAGATTTCATTTTCTCCTCAGTAACATCATGAGTTCAGTATGAGCCTGAAGATGACATTCCTTGAAATGTTGTCCTGATGATTTTCAAACATCTGGTGATGCCATCTTCTCCTCAGCTAGCTCCATCAGATGCTGCAAGACACCACTGGCCTCTCCAAGGGACAGCATCTGCATGCAAAGAATTGACAAAAATCGAGACGATTGTTGTTGAAAGGCCTTGTTATGATAATATATTGACACCTCTATATAAATACAGCTCACAGGAAACAAGAATGTGTCTTTATGACAAGTTAATTTAAATACCAGTTTCAATAAGACACAAACCATGTAGCCCATGAATTTTGATTCTCTATGTAGAAGGGTTTTATAATGTAATCTTAATACAATTGGGAAAAAATAAAGAGGATTGATTTTTGAAATACCCGGTTTTTATAATATAGTGACACCTGTATACAAATACAGTTCATAGGAGACAAGAATGTGTCTTTATGACAAGTTAATTTAAATACCAGTTTCAATTAGAAACAACCCATAGATGATCTCTGATTCTCTATATAGATGGGTTGTATAATGTAATCTAAATACACACAATGGAGAAAAAAATAGAGACAATTTTTGAAAGGCCTTGTTTTGATAATATAGTGACACTTCTATAGAAATACAGCTCACAGGAGACAACAATACCTGCAGTTTCAATGAGAAACAAACCATGTATGATCTCTTATTCTCTATAGACAGGTTGTTTATCTGTACAAGTGGTCACCATAGCAAATTGAACTGTATGTCTACTTTATAAGGATTGGGGTCACTCTCAGGTTCAAATCTTTATCTATAAAGCATAGTTACCCCTCCCCCCGCCCCCTGCTGGAAATAAAACAGCCTGGTTAGGATTAAATCATCTTTCACCTGGGCTTATTCAGAAGGGAAAAAAAAATCATTAATGAGGCAGGAGGGGGGGGGGGATTCATATAAAATGAAAATATATTTCATACTAAATCAATCAGGGTTGATTACATATCAAGATACACTACTTCGATGCTTCCCCATTTCTGTTTAGATACTCCAAAGCGTGATGAGTTATACAATTAGATTTACATGAAAGAAAAATTTGAATTACCTTTACTTTTCCCTCTGCTCCAACAAAGGCTGCTGGTGTCCCTATTGTCTTCAGGTGTAATGCCTGCAAAATAAAAATATCATTGGCTTAATGATTATTGTATGCAGTTATGAATGAAAATGATTAGTGAAAATAAAATGACTGCACATGCAGCTTCATTAACCTGTTGGAGACGAGCTGATTTGGCTATAACACACATTTCCCATAGACCTCAGCCCGAATATATTCGGACTCAGTCCCCAACGGGTTAACATCAAACCATTCACTGCATCAAAATTAAGCTAATCATAAGGGAGCTGTTGGGTAATTTTTTTACAAATTTCTAAATATGAATTATGTCCGATCAGATTCAAGAATTTCAAAGTTTACAAAGCAAATTGTTGGTGTGTCAATTAAATGCAACATGAATCATGATACAAAAAGCAAAATTTTACAAAACACAGATATAAAGAGATACAAAGTGTGTGTTCTTGGTCTCCCATTCCCAGTCATAAAAGTAAACGTCTTTCAGATCTCCATTCGGAGGAAAATTTAAACGTCAAAAAAGGTGCGTTTTGAAAGACAAATCAGCTTCGATTTTACCATCTTCATCACCTTGAGCATTGCAAATGCAAGCTGCCATGACTCTGCTGAAGTAAGTTTCGAGACCAGGACATTTGAAGACAATCCACGTGTAATCGGCTTTAATTTTGGACCGTGAATGGTGCACCGCTGATCGTGTATGTGTTCTGTATCTTGTAGTTGCGTTTTGTATCATGATTTATGTTGCTGTTTAAATTTGAAAATTGACCGTGAAGACACCCTTATTTACTCACCTCTAAATGAATCTTGAAGCATGAGTGGAAATGTTCTCCTATTGCTTTTGTGAAAGCCAACACTTCACCTTCCATTACCTCATCTGAATCGTCCTCATGGACACTAAAAAGGGAATTTAAAAAACGATTTATATTTTATGAATACTCTCTGAGTCAGTGAGTGCTTTCATAAAATCCACCACTTAAATTTAAAGGGAAAGTTCACCCTGGGTTTAAATTGGTTTTAAAAAAGGCAGAAAAATGAAAGAAAATTAGGAGTGAAAGTTTGGAGAAAATTTACAAATAAATAACGAAGTTATGAATATTCAAAGTTCTGATTTTGTGATGTCATATGCGAGCTGCTTTCCTATATGTTATGTATGGTAAATTTGATAAAGTGTCATTTTTTTTCAGAAGAATGTTAATTATTTCACCTGTGCGGTCGATATATCACCAAACCTATGTTCATATACATGCCTCTATCAAAAACTATTAAAAAAAATTATGGAATTTACATACACAACACATGGGAGCGCATGTGACATCACAGAATCAAAACTTTAAATATTCATAACTTTGCTATTTTGGGGTGATTTTCTTCCAACTTTCATTCATATTTTTCTGCAATTTTTAAAACCAATAAAATTCCAGGGTGAACTTCTTCTTTAAATAAACAATCTTCACATACATTTGAAATGATTTGGAATTGAATCAAAGAAGTCAAGTCTTAATAGTAACTCCAGGCTTTATCAGTGAACTGCTTATTTCAACTACTGATAACCTAGATTATATGTCCCAATATTTATTGTCAACTCTACTTTTAAATTATTTTAAGGAAAATTAAAGAAAAATTCATCAAAAAAAGTTGTCTGTAATATGCAATGAATGCACTGTTTACAGAAGAAAAACCAAAATGGATACCTTTCCCATAGAGCTTTGGCATCTCTTGAATCAATCGTCATGGTAATCTTGTTTATTCCAGTGATTTCCTTGGGTAGGCTGTAGACAAGTTCCACTCCACATTTCTTGTCTTCATCACTCTTAGTCTTCTTTTTGTCTAGGAAGATTAGCAAATTAAGGGCAATAAATAAATAATAACAATGTCGGATTAAAGTAAGGATACATTAAGTGATTTTTCACGGATATTTAAATCCAAATGTTGAGCTTGATTCAGCAGATAACATTTGACTCAAAACACCAGCAACCGGAAATACGTCAAAATTCAGAGGTCAACATTTTACACTGACTGATTTAATTTCCATTTCACGTTCGGCGTTAGATCAGACTTCTGGTCCAAAATAAACACTTTCACCAACTTTAACACCGAACGTGAAATCACTCATTACCGGTATGTAGTTTGATGGATAATAACAGGATAAATGGTCATTTAGGTGATTTAGTTGGCATCACTACCAGATAAACAGTCAGGTGTTATGGCTAGCTTGCTTGATGATGAAGATGTCATTGATAAAAGCATTTCAGTACTATATATTCTGTTCATGTTGATTTATTCTAAGTAAAGTAAAAATGGACATTTCTGAGAGAAAAAAAACTGCATTCAAACAGGAAAGTAAATTTTCAGGCCGTCACCCATTGTATTCATCCGTCCATTAAGTTTCCAAGGGTATGTACAGGAAATGGATTATAAACCATTTGTTCTTTGTTTGTGTAGGTGCACTACAGAAAACACATTTCCTCTAAATCCATGACCTTAACCAACCTCAAACATAATTTATGAAAATCACAGGATATATAATTAATTACCTGGAAGACTCTCAGCCCACATAGATACCATCCATGACAATGCCACAGGGTTAAAGGTCAACCTCCTAACACAGCAGTCAAACTGAACCTAAATATGTGCAGGGAAATATAGAAAAAAAAATTGTGAGATCTCTTTGATGCTACACAGGATACTTCATTAAAACACCTGAAAATTGTTTTTTATAAATATTATTGGTTTAACCCCAAAAAGACCGTGCTCATTAGGAGCTCTTTCTGCTAGAGGGATTCCACCCCAAAGATTTTGGCTGAGGAGTGACCAAAATTCTAAAACTTGGCATGTAGGCAGATAAACCTATATCAAAATAAGAAAACATATTTTCATGATCAGCATTAAAGTATTTTTATGTTCACAAATTTTGCATCATACTGCAATATATACTTTTCTAGAAGGTTGTCAAATTTGTGCTGCGTACAATAAACACAACAAAATAAAAGGGGTATACATATTCATTACCTCAAACCAGTGAAGCACACACTGGGTGGTTCCAACTGCTCCCTTGGCCAGCATAAGGGGCAGTTTCCTGAAATGTTCGTCATCACCCATCACCCCTGACGACGGGGGAAACAAGATGGCCGTCCATCCTGGTGGGCTAGTGGCTGAAGTAGCTTCACTCTTGGAACCATAAATGCTCAACTCCAATGCTGGCATATCTAACGTAAATCAACAAAAATACACCACAATACCATTAATTAATCATTGATTATGTAATTAATCAAATAGATAAAGTGGTCTTGTTTTTCTATATTTCTAAAAAGATATTTGGTACATCACAATCATCAATACTAGGCCAGGGTGGTGTTTCACCAAGTCGTTTATAAGTTATTAACAATTTTAAGATCGACTGGTGATCAGTTCTTTTGCTAAATTATTGATAATGTGATTGATATATCACTCAAGAACATGTTCCAGTCATTTTGTAAAGTCAATCTTAACCCTCAAAAGACTGGGGGGGGGGGAGGGCCATGATCGACATTTTCTGCGACCATTCCGCCGCGCTAAATTTTTTGATCGTGCCGCTTCCTGACTTTATACTTTCAAGTCTCGCGCATCTTTTGAAACCATTTTCGTGAAAATCGGTCATACCGTTACGACGCTGCACGATTTTCAAAAATATCTGTCAGACCGAAAACAGCTCAAAAACGTGATTTTGTGTACAAAGTCAATGCAAATGGAGTTTTCTCACTTTATTCATAAAGATATAATTATTTTCATTCTCATTGGCTGATATCAATTTATTTTAGCATTATTATGCTTCAAAATGGTTCTTCAATAAATTTTGTGAAAAAAAAACAAAGAAAAATAAAAGGTCGAAACAACAAAGAAATACATAAGAAATTCAGAAAACAATAAAATACATAAGAAATTAATTTTGATACAAGAATTTTTTGTAGTACAATCATTAGGAATGCTATAAAGAATAATAATCTTATTAGGGTTAACTAACAAATGACTTTGTGAAACACCACCCTGGTTACTGTTGCTTATGCATACCTGAATCAGGAAATAGGTCTGGAAGTAGTGAAAAGACTGCATATTTGGATGTCACATTATCCTCCACCATCACACCAACACCTTTCTGAGATTCCTAGAGTAAGAAAATATATAAAAGAGAAGATATTATCAGAACTGACACAAACCTGTTTTCATACTTTATAACAAAAAAATAAAATAACGGAGAGGTAAAAGAATGAGAAAAATGAAATGCAAATTTGGCTATAAAATTATCGCACTTGAAATTCTAGAGTATTTTTTTTTCTTCTTTTATTTGTTAATAGAGCTCAGAGCGCAATCCATGATCTGTTTATTAAAATTTAACTTTAACTGCATAGCCACAATTTGAGCATAATACCGCCTGAGATCAACATCACAGTTGACTGCAATCAAATGGAAGTATCTCAATTCACTTTGTGTACACATCCACTCAATCGATTTCAATCAGCTGACTGACGTTGATCTCAGGCGCTACTGGATATAACTAAGGGGGAAATTCTTCATACCTGCTATACTTGATTGATTGATGATCAATGTACTACTATAAAAAAGTGGCATAAAAAATGCTATAAAATATTCTAAAAAAGTTTGCACATTTCGCATTTTAGCACTTGGTAGTTATGTTTCTGTAAGAAATGGTACCTTTACAGTATAAGGTAGTAAACAAATTTTGAATATTCTGCCTTTTAACACTTATTAGTTACGTTTCTGCTCAACAAATCTAAATAATTGAGAAATAGTACTTCCACATTTCATGGTAGTAGACTTACAGCTTGGAGATGGGAAGATAGATGCCTGGAGTACCTCTTCAGGGTTGCTACATCGTTGCTGAATTTGTAGAGCGGAGAAACATAGTAAGTATGCCATGTCTTGTTGGTTAACTTGCTGAATCTCTGAAATGCTGGGCGAGCAGTGGCTGGTGTCCTGGTCAACCTGCTTCTCCTCCCTGTTTCAAAAGGTATACCGTATTATATATCAAGGACAATGTAAATTTGGCAATGGATGATACAGATACCTAATTTTGATTAAAAACACCAAAATGAAACAAAACAAAACCTGTCTGAAAATGCCCATAAGTCATAATGATAATGAATAACAGTGTATTACAATTTAGTCAAACAACATAATACTAGGTTGATTCATTTTACATTGAACGGATGTTTATAAAAAAAAAAAATGTTCTGATTTTAAAGTGGGTGTACACAGATTACAAATTATGCATTATAACTGAACTTCAAGTTTAGTGACATATATAGTGCATGCTCTCTAGAGTTGCATGCAGTGCCCATATATTTCAAATTTCTCAATTATATGTCACAGAGGCAGTACTATGGATGCACATTTTATAGTATATTTGACAAAATAAGCATGTATCCGTTATATAAGATAGGAAACTGTTTTGGGGAGTTGACAAAACTCTTTACAAAAGAACAAAGTTCTAACAAACTTGTGGTGTATATAGTTGCTGAACGTATACATTGCTATCAGCTTCTGCACGTACAATGTACCCTTTTATGATTTTCATTCATAAGACCACCTTACCCCTATGGGAACTTGTACACACAAAAAAAAAAGGTGTGTTGAACTTGTTGGTTTATCCCACGATTGTTGCCATATAACAATTCATGCAATAGGAAAGCGTATCTGACCAATCAGAAACCTTCTTCCATATACAGGTACTATGAAATTATTCTCATTTACCAGGGTTGATTCGATTGAGCCTTACCATGCAATACCCTGGAATGGGGTGTCTTGAGGTATGGTGTGTGTAGCCTCCTTGCAATGGACCTTGTCCTGCTGCTGGACTGCTGGAGACCAGGTGTCCTCTCTGGACTCTTGACCTGTACCCTTGCCTGGGTTGCTGGTCCTGCTGATGCCATATCACATGATCAGCACGATTATGAGTCATTAATCAGGTGGTCTGGTGAAAAGAAAATATGTTTTCAATAAAAAAAAGGTGTCATCCATAAATATTGGCAAGACATGATGACAAGTCTGTGTGAATAACTCCAGGAACTCTCAAAGAACTTCTAAATCAGGATCTTCATGATATAGTACTATGAGAATCTCCAAAAAGTCCAAGGAAGCATCACTCAGAACATGGTAAATGAGAAAAAACCCCAAATTGAGGCAGTTTTCAATCCCCTAATTCAACTCTAAGGCAGTTGTCAGGTGCCATACTAATCTTTCTTCGAAGTTCTATTCATGGATGTACGTCAAAGTAGTCCATGTTTTACTATTTTACAGTGACCTTAATTTTTCATTGAAAATTAATGTATCTTGACTTTAGTTATGACAATCTCATTCTTTATTTACCCCAATAATTCAGAGACAATTACTTCCTGTAGTTATTTCAATGACAATTGTCAATGATTAAACGATTTAAACGAGTATGAGTAATAATATTAGCCAAATGGGAGGTACTACAAGTACAACTAGCTACATGTAAAATTAAAAAGATATCCTCTTGTATACTTGTACTTGTATGAAGTTTAAAAATAATATTTCAAGACTCAAAGTCTTCCTTATTGTATCAATGGAAAGTCTTACTTTTGTACCAGCTACTTTTTTTGCTCGGAAGTGCCAGTATCGCCTGCTAAGTTTCAGGGCAGGCAGCTCACATCATCTATAAGCAACGGCTGCTAGCCCGTACACAAAGTGTTCAGGCTGCGAAATGACTAGCATGAAAACATGTTGTGCCTATGCTTTTCAGGCTAGTATTTCAAAATAATAGAATAAAACATTGGCAAAACTACTTTATTTATTAGTTTATCATGTACTTACAATACTAGGCGGTCATGATGACCATAGTTTATGGTCATCATGACCGCCTAGTAAAGTACATGTAGATTCTACATGATAAACTAATATTCTAAATAAACTAGTAAAGTAAAGCAAAAAAAATGCATCATCAGATTTGCTGTTCCTGTGTAGTTAACTTAAACGAGTCACATTCTTGCTGTGTAGTTTGCAACATACACCCATGCGTGACATCAGCAGCAGCTACATGCTCTACACGCGCTAGTATTTTGACAGCGATTGGACGAGATTCTGCAATGATGGACTGGAAAATAAAAATATTTCTTCAAATGCACGCATTTTTTGGGAAGATCTGATTTGCGAAGAGTCTGTTTAGGTAAGTGGCATTACTTGAATTACATTTTTGCTATATTTTACCCCATAGTGGTTTTTTTTAACCATTTCAAATCGAACTCTCAAAATTTTAAGGGGTTTCACTCAGGACGCTGCCACTTCGTGGGCTAGCCTGGGCCTCTAGCTCTAGTACTAGCCCAGCCGAGTCCCGCTGGCTGGCTGAACCGAACGTCATCGATCGCGTTTCTCGGACCCGGCCTCATTAGAAACAATAACTTAATTTTACCACATTTATTCCAATATTTAGTACTGAAAGTCACAAAATTAGCGTACATGAAACACTCACTTAAATATCCAAACAATTATTTACCAATGAAATATATCAGTTCTCATTTAGAATGATTAAAAATTAAATTTTGAACTCACCGCCGTTGTTGTTGTGTAGATCTACGTCTGATAAGATTGTACTCCTTTCTCTGTTACGCTCTCTGACCAGTCTCTACCAGTAGGCTCAATATTTGATAATGAGATATGAGTTTAGTCTCACAATGTGGTCATTGTCTGTTGAAGCTATTTAATTGTTTTCGAAGTATTTACAAGAAAAACTTATGTTATAGCTAATTTTTAGACAAACTAAAACTAATTTTCAGTAAAAATATTTATTTTGCTCATTTACAAATCATTGCTTGTTGACAACATTCTCATATTTTCTCTAAAATTCTTTCTAGTTTCCCTCTTTTTCCAAAATGGCGGCGACTGCGCCCCTGGAAATTTCTCTTCCCGAGACAAAATCTTGTAAAATAACGAAATTGAAGGTCAAATCGGGCTCTAAAGTATCAAGAGGAAGCATATTGCTACTTTATGAATTCGAAAATGGAGGCACGAATGGAGCAGATAAAGAATCTGAGCAAAAATTGAAGTGTCAACATGTCGGAATCGTCCAAGACATCCTTGCAAATGAAGGAGACGATGTGAAACCAGGGTAAATTTGGAATGGATGTGTATTTTAGGGTAGTGAGTTGTTTTAAGAGAAGCATAGATGATAGATCTGTTTTATTTTTTGCATTATTATAATATATATTGTCTTCTAACGTTAGACATTGTCATTTATAAAATGTTATGATTTATTGGGATCTTTACAAATTGTGAAATTAGTCACTAGTCAGTCCATCAATGATCAATCTGACGTCTTGGGTCAAGTCCATGCCAAATTGACAAAATATGTGAAAATTTTAACCTGACCATCTCGGATATCGCTGAAACTTGGTGTCCTTGTTGAGAGTCATCTCACAGCACCAAATTTCGAATTTCAGGTCAATTGGGTGAGGGGTTCGGGAGATAGCCCCCCAAATTTCGAGATTTTCATAGAAAAGGGGCGTGGTCTCCTAGTATTTTAACCCTCGGGAAATACTGCCTTACTGGGTCATTCTTCCCAAAATGGGTATTTTTGGAGAGGGAATTTATCAATGATTCCAAATCTGCCATTGTTATGAACATTTGTACATTCGGGGACCTTGACCTTTTGACCAAGGATTTGACCTTGAAGTTGACCTCAACCCCATCACCCTTGCAGTTGATAGGTCAGTACTGTGATAGATCTCTAGGTGTCCGGACAGACTTTTTTAACCGCCCATTTTAATGGTTTACAAGAAAATAGTTTGGAGAACAAATTTTGAGGATTAGGCCTATTCAACATGCATTTTTGGCATATAAAGTTAGACCCTAAATCATAATTAAGACCCCCCCCCCCCAAAAAAAAAAAAACAAAAAAACAAAAAAACAAAAAAAACAAAAAAACAAGGCTTCATTTTTAAGTGTCCAGACACCCAAGCCCGGCCATCAGAGGGTCTATCACATCTCATATGACTCTAGATCTAGAGGTCTATGGTCGTTTATCTCGAGGCACATGCCTCCAGCGTGAGAATCACACCACAGTTGGCCTACCTCATTCTCACACGCAACATGCCCAGCACTATAATCTCAATTTCTCAAGTTACTTGCAAGGACGGAATTAGCTTGCAAGAAAGATGGTCTTATTTGTCATTTTTTATTGATAATATGCCTATATGTATATATGCAACAACTTTTTTTCATTTTCTTCAAGGTCGGTGGTCCTAAGGATTGCAAGATGTTCTCATCCTACTGTCATGAAGGATATGTGTGCAGAGTGTGGGGAAGATTTGCGAAAGTGAGTTTTTCAAAAATTTTGTTAAGTAGCCTTATGATTAATGTAAATGTTCTTATACATAAAATTGCTTACTCACGAAAATATTAAGAGTATTCCACATCTTTCAACAAGAATTGATCCTCAAAGCGCAACACCCCCTTTATTTTTAATGGGTTCAGATATCAGCGAGCCATATCAAAATGTTGATTTTACCATCTGATTAAATCATAGAACTACCCGACCATTGCTTAATAAGGGATTGTTTTCTGGAAAGGTTACGAATCTGAAATTACCCGATTGTTTGATATAAACCTATTAATCTTCACTTTCCTTTATATTTGCAGGGATGAGGACACAAATCAAAATCAGGCACCAGCAACTAAAGCCTCTGTTGCTATGATACATAGCATCCCAGAACTTCATGTCAGCAAAGAAGTAAGTCATGTTGACTAGGGTGCTTCCCTAATCTGACCACTATCTATGGAAAGATATTCTTCTCTGTAGCCCTCACTGTGCATCCAAGTATAGAGATATCATGGTGCTACACTTTTGTTAGCAAACCTTGATATCCTGTTGGGTTTCCTTCTCCTGAGCTCTATCCACAAAGGACTGGTTGTGTAGGAAATAAAATTTTATTGACTTGTTGTTAGAGAGCAAATTTAAAATGACTGTAACATGTAATATTTGTAATCCCTTCCTCTACCATGAAAATACCCCTTCAGGTAACCAGTTTAGGTCTGTCGTACATCAAGGCCTGAAAAATACTTCCCTACTGGGGGGGGGGGGATGATGGAGTAGAAATCCTGAATCCTTATGTTTGGTTAATGATAATGTTATAGGAGGTCCAATTTTGGACTAATGGCATCTAATTGTAAAATTATAAGCATGGGTTAACTATCATTACCCTTATATTGATTATTATAAGAGGTCTTTGAGAACCATCCCTAACAGGACTTTTGGAAATTATGTGATTTACTCTTCTCTTTTTTTCTCCAGGAAGCTGATGTGCTGGCCAAACTTGATGAGGACTCCCTAATCAAACATAAGAAGTTGGTTTTACTTGTTGATCTGGATCAGACTCTAATCCACACTACACTAGATGAGGTACCAGCAGATATGCCAGTAAGTTATTTTCATAATTGATTTTAATTGAAAATCATTGAGATTTTTTGCAATTTGAAGACTTTTTAGGTCTTCTGCAAGGCTAAAAGAATGAGGTTTCGCAAATTCTCGAGTCTGTACAATGTATTGATCATAAGATTGGAATGTCACAGTTATTCAAAACAGTAGTGAATTTGGGTATTTTATTTTGAACTTCCTTTAAGTAGGCCTTTGACTCTGTGGACCTTTGATTATCTGACATATCCCAAATCTTGGAAACAACAATAAATGGTAATGGTTTCTTCAGTGTTGTGCAGAGGAAAGAGTGAGAAAGCAACACTGTCACATGCAAAGGCTGTTGGCCTACAGTATTCTTTACAGTTCTTGTTTCTTCAAAAACTTGTGCGGACGTAGCCGTGTTACAGTTCTCAGGTATGCAGTAAATCCGTAATAATATTGTCTTTGCTGCAGGGAGTTCACCATTTTCAGCTGAGGAAGGGTCCCATGTTTCCCTGGTACCACACCAAGATACGAGACAACTACCAGCAGTTCCTAGACCTGGTCAGTCAGTACTACCAGCTGCACATCTTCACCATGGGAGTTCGTCTGTATGCCCACACTGTAGCAGAGATCATCGACCCTGAGGGAAAGTTCTTCTCTCATCGCATACTCTCCAGAGACGAGTGCTTTGACCAAAACTCAAAGAAAGCAAATCTAAGGTACAGTTTATAACTCGTACCATTTCACACCTTCAATAGACTAAACGAAACAAAAATTTATAGGCCTACTACAGTCCACTCCTGTTGTTATGAGCACAGATACCACAACATTTTGTTAGAACACAGCTAGCACTTCTCCCAGTCCCAGTTTCCAACATTTGCACATGTCTATACTTATGAGGCTCTGTATTCAGATAACTAGATTTCATTGTACGAGGTAGTTGGCTTGGTTCTGAGCAACTCACTATAATAGGAGTGGACTGTACAGAGTTACAAGCCCTGAATTTCCTTTGACTTAGGGCAAGGCCACTTTCTTCATTAGGCACTATTCTCATTACAGTACAAAGGTAAACGACTGAAAGAGCATTCAAAATCTCTGTGGCCAAATAGGGACTTTTGTAGGGGCAATAGGGCAACTTCTGGCCACTTACAGGGGCATCCAAGGCCATGTACTTGGTGGCCTTTGATTGAGTTAAGCCCTGGAGTTGTCATGGTGTAGTGGGTTAAGTCATGAGACTATGGGTCACAGGTTTTAAATTCCAGCCAAGGCTCAAAAGGTTGTATTTTTAAGCAAGACGTTTAGCATACTTTACACGTGACATACATGGGTACCTGTTACGAAAGATATCCACTAAATGCTTAGTTAAGCTGAAGCTTGGGTTATGAAGGGCTTTGTATCCTCTGTAAAATAGTTTTTATAAATCCAACTATTTCATTACCCAGAATGGCTAAGTTTGTCGGTTTGATAGAGATAATGAGATATGATTAGGTCAAAGCCATTTTTCGCTCTAATAAAATCGAGTTATAAGTGGCAAGTCTTGCCTCCTAATTGACTCTAATACATGAAGGACCTCTTTTATTGTAATGATATACAGGGAGCTGAAATTGAAAATAATGCTTTCAGGAATTCACAGCTCATAAGGCCTCAAAATTTGTGAGAATTCAAAGTTTTCCAGGGTAACATTGCGATATGCTGAGGGTGTTGAGGGATATTGAAGGAGGGATGTAAAACTATTCTCAATAATTAAAAAAGGGTGAATTCTCAAAAGCTGATTTGACACAACATTTTAGAGTCAGGAATTGTTACATGACTTTTTATTTGATTGTGCTTGTTATCTTTCTTGTGCAGGTCGATCTTCCCGAGAGGTGACAAGATGGTGTGCATCATTGATGACAGGGACGATGTTTGGAACTTTGCTCCCAATCTTATCCAGGTCCCTCCATTTCGTTTCTTCGAAGGCACTGGTGACATCAACACCCCTCCAAACATGAATGAACGCAGCAATGCTCCTTTGAAAAGGCCTAGGGAATCACCACACAAATATATGTCCTCTCTTGCCTCACAAAAGGGAGATGGGGATGCTAGCTCGAGAGATGCAGAGAGCAAGGAAGCCAAGGAAGAAGCGAAAAGTTCTAGCAAGGAGGAAGCCAAAGTGTCGGAGGAGAAATCAGAAGTGTGCAGTTCAGAGGTGTCCTCAACTACCAAGGATAGTGAGGAAGAATCCAATGATAAAGTGGATGAAGGGAAAGGAAATGGTAAAGGTGATAAGAAAGAGGCAAAGGATGAAATGGAAGAAGGGGAGATTGCCCAAGAAAAGGAAAGTGACAGTGAGAAGGTGACCACTACTGATGGCACTGGCACAGAAGCCAAGTCACCAGAAGATGACAAGGACGAATATTTACTCTATCTTGCGGACACTCTTGTGCGCATTCACAGGACATTCTTTAAGCGTGTTGAATCACAATCCCAGGAGCTCCCAGACCTGAAATCTATTGTCCCTGCAATGAGAAATTCTGTACTGAAGGGATGTAACATCGTCTTCAGTAGTGTGTTCCCAACCAACATGCCTCCAGAACAGAGCAGGGTGTGGAAAGTGGCCATTGCACTTGGTGCAAAGGTCTCTCCCCAGATAGTAACAAAGAGTAAAGAGGAACAGGCTAAAGGCAGGGCCACCACACATCTTGTTGCTGCCAAAGTTGGAACATCAAAGGTTCACTCAGCCAGACGAAGCAAAAGTATCTTCATTGTTGATCCTGATTGGCTATGGTGCTGTTGGGAAAGATGGGAGAGGGTTGACGAAAGGCTCTTTCTTCTTGCAGATGTCGGAAAGCATGGCAGCAGAA
This sequence comes from Paracentrotus lividus, assembly GCA_940671915.1. Taxonomy (NCBI): domain Eukaryota; kingdom Metazoa; phylum Echinodermata; class Echinoidea; order Camarodonta; family Echinidae; genus Paracentrotus; species Paracentrotus lividus. Next base: position 4,481,343 of record CALNVZ010003014.1, on the reverse strand, counting down.
GTAGCACTCCTGGCTATAGTGATACAGAGAGCACAGGATCGCAGAAGGCTCATAAAGGAAAAGGCAAAGCCAAGGCCAGCACAAACGGTAGTCCAGGAACCACAGGGATGCCTGGGCAAAGGACAAAGAGCAGACCATTGAGTATGTCTGAGGACTATAATCCAATGTACAGCTTCTCATCAGAAGACCTTGCCAGTATGGACAAGGAAGTGGAAGATATGTTTGGTAGTAGTAGCGGCGAGAGTAGCACTAGTACTAGTAGCGAGTCAGAAGACGATGATCGCTCCAACCCGACCAGCCTGGGTAGCGTTACGAGACCGGTTTCCTCGTCGAGTGACGAAAGTCTGACGGCAGAAAACCCTAAAGGATGGAAGCGAAAGAGGGCAGAAATGGAGGATGATGATGAGATGAATGAGTTTGATCCATTTGCCCAGAGGCCACGAGAGGACAGTAGCTCTAGTGCGGGTCTGAGCGAGGGAGAAGAATGGTTCAGTGAGGAGGAAGGACAGAAGATGGCAAATGCCATTGATGATTTGCTGACGTATAAGAGAAGCGTCAGGAAGTGGGATGAGGGTTGATATTTTGAATCAATTCATCAAACTATGTAAAACTCATTAGAATGTGTAAATTGCTTTATCATAATTCTCTTAGTACTGATATGAGTGTCCACAGCACAAGTAATTGCCCTGACTTGTAAAAATTAATGTGTCCGTCCTAAAATAGTTTTATCTACAATTTATTGAGAAATTGAAAACTGTATTAGTATGATTTAACCATCCATGAATTATTCTCTATGTCGTTGCTTTGATTGTAGACACAGGTTTTTTTTCTACCTTGATCTAGCTTTGAATAGAGTTTTAAAAGGAATTGTTTAATGTGTTTTTTCTTCTAAATCTAAAGCACAAGTTATGCAATTAATTTCATTCTCCTGTGCATTTCCAATGGCAATTGAGTAATGACTACTATTATTTTTTTAGTGAAAGGATTTGCATGTTTACTTATAGTTCACATGGAACTTCAATTTTGAAAATTCTATTGCCTCTCTTCAATATATCTACAACATCTTCCAGCAGAAATGCCGGATTAGCAAGTTTCAATACGGGTTAATTGTACATTTATCAATTTGTATATAATGAATTAGACTGCTAGATGTATGTTGTTACCCATTTGTTGAAAGAAAAATTTCAAGATAAAAAGATACCCAGAGGTACCCGTTTACTGTTTACATTTTTGAAATAATTTCAGATAACTTTTGGACATATATGAAACTTCTGCGCAAACCAATGGACCAATACTTTATCATGATTGTTGAACAGGCGTGATTCATTAACTCTGCCGCCACTCCTTGCAAGTGCTTTCTTAAAAGAAATTTCACTAGTTTTAAAAATGGATTTTCAAATTAGGTACACTGGATTTGGCCGAGGTCCCGAAGAGGCATGGTGTGTCAAGGTATTTTACACAGAAAGAAACAAATTTGGTACCAGTTGAGGGTTGGATATTTGATACTACATGTAGCTTTAAAGCTTTGTTATTTCATGATCTTCCTCTGCAAGTGTGTCTACATGTATCTACATTGTAGCTAATGGCTATATTTAGTCATTGACAACATATCTGCAAAATAATACTTCTTCATGCATATCACAATATTCAAGCAAGTAATAATTCTCTATTTGTTTTATGCTCAATCTGCTAGTAGTACATGTAAGCCTTTGATTTTCTCTTAAATGTTTGTTTTGTTTCAACATTTCATATTATTAGGTAGCATTAATATTTTTAAGTTGAATTCTATTCACACTGGTATAGAGATGAGTACAGACATGTGTTTTTTTTTGTTTTTTTTGCAAGTGTGTGTGGGTGGCTGCCATCTATACTGATTCTTAACGGTTTTGAAATGCTGTAGCAGTAGAAAATATGTATGGATGGTCACGCCATATTTTCCTGCGTTCCTACCCCCCACCCCCCCCCCCCCAATTATGCACCTCCCTGCATTGGACATGAGGATCATCTCTAAAATCCAATGCAGTCCAGGTGCAGAAAAGTGAACTACCGGTTGTGGCAATGACATGAAGGAAAGTGAAGGAACAGAAAAACCCAGTGTGAAAAGGATATGTACATTATGTTTGTTTTTGTAATTTTTTCTCTCTCTTCCAGCTTTCCTTCGACTCCTTCCAAATAGGATATGTCTGTGTGAAGAAAAGATAAAACCTTGCCATTATTTTTGTTGTTATAAATGCATACACATGTATTAATGTAGATTTTTGGCTTTAGTAGGCCTATCTGTTTTATGCATGCAGGATTAGTTTTTCAAGAGTGTTTGATTATCAGCCATCTAAGTTTGAAGGGTAGAAATTACATGTAACAAATTTAAGGAAATCCTACCCTGAAGTTTTGTTCATTTTTAATAAAAACATAAATGCGATAAACATATCAATATTTTTTTTCAACAAAAAAAAGTTAAATACAATTTTACCCATGTATTCGATATAAGATGGCACATGTTTTACCATATTTTTATGAAATATGTCTATGGAATTTACTATGAAAGACAACATATGCGAGAGCATCTTGCAATTTGTGTCACATAATAATAATAATAATGTGATTTGTACTGCGCACGTATGATCAAAACTTTACAAAATTATAACTTTGTCCTTTGACAGATTTTCGTCAAAAATTTACTGATATGTTTATCTCAAGATAATCTGCTTTTCTTGAAATCATCTTGACTTCAGGGTGGAATTTCCATGTAAGCCTTTGAAGAAAGAGTCCCCTAACATATCAAAATGAGTAATTACAAGTGGTATCACCTCAAAGAAAAATGTTTATTTCTGAAATTTTCCTCGAAAATTAAGGAATGAATTAGTACATGTCACATTAATATCCCTGAGATATTGGCCTATTACAGTCTAATCCTGTTATAATGAGCTGGATGCATGTACAAGATTTCATTATATGAAGGAAATTTACCATTACTGAATTCAAACATGTAAACATCTGTCCATGTGTCTATATACAAGATCAGTACCACAAGGTTATTGACTTCGTGCGGAGTATCTCATTATAGTGGGAGTAAGTTTGTAATTTATTTGAGGCAACTACTGCAAAAATAACACATGCAGATATTTTTGCATGATTTAACTAATTGCAAATGCCCCAAACTACAAACGGTAATATGTTAGCAGAACGGAACATTGTTTTCACTGAAGTCTCTTCGTGTTTATACAGTCTGTACTACAATAATAAAAATGGTACAAGCAGAAACTATCTCTTTCAGCTTCGATTTGATAATACATGCACATTTGTGTATAAGAAGATTCAATACCAACATATATTTTTCCCCTGTTTGTACCAACTTTTTGTTTATGCTGATTGTACTTTCTTGAATGTATACAATGTGATGTTCTTATTAACATCTATGCACAGTTTAACACCAACATATTAGTGTTACAAAATTCTTTCAAAATTCAGGTAGGCCAAGAATCAATCATGCAAATTTTTCCATATGAAAATGTGTTTACCATTGATATGTCATATTTGCCTCTGGTACATGTAGCCATTATTTTCTAGCTTGTGGTATTTTTAATTTTGCGTTTTGTTAGAGATTAAATATGTATATATTGCAATTCTATTTGTATAGATGAAAAATTACGAAGGATCAGTACAGATTTTAACCGTCTTTTGGAGTTTGTGATGACCATAGTTGAGTATTTTTGTTACCATACCTAAATTTGATGCTGAAAATAGAATGAAATGTACATATGTTCAGATTTTCATTATATTTTAGTACTAAATAGCGGAATATAATTTCTTTTGAAATTGAAACAAATGTATAAAAACACAAACTGGAACAATCAAGTTCTTGATTTCCGAATTTGGAAAATAAATAACAAATGTGTGCTATCACAGGGTAAATTACTTTGTGTACATGGAGTGACGTTGCACATTTTAAAAGCAATACATGTCATACAAACATGGAATCTGATTAATAATTTGTTAAGATATTCCAACTGTTCTCTTTTGTCAAAAATACCGTTTCATAGAAAATACTGTTCAGTCATCTAGAAGGTGGAAGGTGGAAATACTGTTTTCTCATAATGCAATGGCATAGATCTTTGTTTGGAACTTGTAGATGTCAGTTTATTGCCAATTTGTCTTATTCAAAATTAACCCCAATTATTCTAATTCAATTTGGTCCGAGCATCTATTTCATCTACATGGTGTAATAATTACACCAAACGGCATTAGACCAATTAGAACACAATGTAGATCACTGCTACTTGTTTACTAACTCCATGCATATTTAAATCCTGTGGACATTGTAACAAGGAATTAAATAAAATCTATTATCAATCAATAAATTACATTTCCAGCATACATTATTTGTTGCTATGTCTAACAGTTTGGGTTGTCAATAACAACTTTTGTTTCAACAACATGCATACAGGTAAAAATTAGTTTGTAATCAATTATACTGGTAACTAACTATTTGTTCCAATGTACTGTGATATTGAAAGTAATCTAGATTTACTGTTGCAGCTTGTCAATCTGTCAATGATGCATTTCCTGGCCGTTTATAAGCTAACTACAATTACAACCCAGAATTTTGTCTAAATTTCATTTTTGTATTCTGTCAGCTTTTTGTGTATAATTCACCATTTCAAACTTTGATTCACAAAAGTTTTTACTGCTTTCCTCCAAGAAAGTTCATTTGCGGAGGTGTAAAAAACGTTTATGTGAAAAATATTGAATCTCTTAATAAAATTCCCCAACAAAATTAGTTTGGTAATATATTCCACAGGAAATCATGAACATTCAAAAACACTTTTCTCCACAGATTTGTCCAATTAACTGTTAATTAATTGTACTTAGAGTCTACAATTATGATGTCTTGACATTTCTCGTATTATTTTTGTTTTGTGCCAAAGTTATAGCAAAGAACATTTTCTGGGTTTACAACAAGAATGCAATTCCTCGCATTCTGGAGTGAAAATAATCATGTTTGTTTTTGTGTAAACTTGTATTATTTAGTTACATTGAAATTATGTACAATAAAATGTTTCATGCCGTTTGTGGATTGCTGTAAACTTGATCAGTTATATCAAATTGTATTGCATTCTGTACAAATTTAATGGAATAAAGATGTTACTTCTCTAATTCATGTGTCAAGTTTTGTGCTTCTCCACTGTATGGGTAATACATTTGTCGTTTACTCAGTGGGCCGTGTTCATAAAGAAATTAATGACTTTTACTAGGGTTTTACTCATACATTTACTTTTGAATTATATTCAAAATTTTGTTTCCAAATGATAAAATAACCAATTAAGTATCATGCAAATTATCCGGTACTTTCTTATATGCATGGCCCATAAATATGCGTGGTATAAAAACATTGAGGGGATAAGCTGTTAACAAATTTAACACTTGATTGATCTCAAAAGTTAAAGCTGGAATAATGACAACTTGCGTAAGCTTTTGAGATGTTAAATAATATTAAAACTAACGGCACGGTCAAAAAAAATTCTTACAGAAAATGTCGAGGGGGGGGGGGGGTTGATACAACACCCCTGCCTTTTTAGGGTTTGAAACTTCTTTTAAAAGTCCCAATTAGATTTAACTGTTTTGCCAAAACAAGGGCCAGAAAATTATTTGTACTGGTAACTGCAAGTCTACTCCATAATACCAGAACAGATCTTTAGGCATTTTGCCTTAAAGGGAAAGTTCACCCTGGAATTTTACTGGCTTTAAAAAATGTAGAAAAATAAAATAAAAATATTAGTGAAGGTTTAAAGAAAAACGACCAAAATATAACGAAGTTATAAATATTTAAATTTTTGATTCTGTGACGTCACGTGCGAGCTGTTCTCCTATGTGTTATGTAATGTAAATTCCATAAAGTGTCATTTTTTCTGAAGAATATTAAAGGGCCCTGAAAGTCGGAGATCGTGGGGAATGCTCATTTTTCCTGAGCTCCATTGACTCGTACACAATCGACAGTGGCTTACGCAAGGGTCGGCCTATATACTGGGGATTAACATTCGGACAGCACGAACATGACGAAGTTGACCGAATTCAGTCAGTACATAGGGTCAGTAGCTTCATATTCGCGAGTCCTCAACAATTCTTAGTTTATAGACTCTCAACGGGTCTCTCCGTATAAATTCAAAGAGAGGACTGGTATAATGCTCCATTTCAAAAACAAAACATAGGTTAGATTTACTTCGGAATTCTGGTTAGTTAGCCTAGCCATGAAGGATTAACCGGATTAACTCCAGACGGGTTGGCGCTGAAGATTACGCAACACGCCTCAGGCTCTGATTGGAATGTTATTATTTCATCCGAGATAAGGTGATTTCCCCATGTTTTATCAATTATACGTCCCTTTAACTATTTCACCTGTGCGTTCGATATATCATCATATCTATGTTCATATACATGCCTCTATCAAATTGACCATTCCTTTATCACGAACTATGAAAAAAGGACAAATTTATGGAATTTATATTCACAGCAACATGGGAGAGCTGCTCGCATGTGACGTCACAGAATCAAAACTTAAAATATTCAAACTTTGTTATTTTTTTGTCGATTTTCTTGAAACTTTTACTTATATTTTTCTGCAATTTTTAAAACCAGTAATATTCCAGGGTGAACTTCCCCTTTAAATGCCCAAGGAGAGAGTCAATCTTACAAGAAAGAGTCAACCTTAAAAGAAAGAATAAAATTAGAGAATTAGAATATCGTTTCATCAAAATTGGTAGTAAAGTAAGAGTAATGGAAGTTTAGATTTGGTATATAAATGCACAGTGCTGTTGGTACGTGGCGGCAACTAAGGAATTGCGTTTTTGTAATGCTCACCTTAATTGATGAAATTTTTTTCCCAATAATTATTTGGAGATATCAATGATACAGTCAACATAAAGTACACTGTACGTCGAATAATGGTCTAAGTTGAAGGCTTTTTAAGTAATTCTTTTCTTTTGTTATCAACCTTTTATATTTATTAATTCCAAGCTTTTTCTTCAGCCCCAACAGGTTCGACTTAGCCAAGGTTGACTGCAAAAACATAATTTCATGATAAATGAAGACAATAATAAAACTAACTAGATGAATCTTCGACCGCGCACGGTCGGAAGGCATGCCTCCGTATTGCCACATCGGAAAAAAAAGGCATGCGCATGTTGAGCTATTTTACATCCATTATACCATGACATCTTTGAGATATTGACCCAAATCTATTAAAGTTGTATCATCAGAATTATTTCCAACTCAGGAAGGATGGCTACTGATGTAATAAAAAGGATAAACATGTTTAAGTTGATCTGTCAAAGGTCCTTCAGAAATTGCACAAACGAGTCATTTACATAAATAACCAGTGACCTTTGATGTCCTGACCTCAAAAATCTAATCAGTTCATCTTTCCTCCCATATGACCCAAGTTTTGAAGTTGATCCATAAAACGGTTCAGAAGTTACAGCAAGAAACGTGCATTTTCATGTATACAATGACGTCTGTGACCCTTGACCTTTGACTTCATGACCTCAAAATATAATAAATTCATTGTCCCTACCATATGCACACATGACCAAGTTTGATGTTCATCCATCAAACTGTTCTTAAGTTATCGCAAGAACAAACTATTTTTATGTATACAATGACCTCTGTGACCTTTGACATTTGACCCCAAAATCTAATCAGTTCATTTGCCCTCCCATATGCACACATTACTCAAGTTTGAAGTTGACCCGTCACACAGTTCTTAAGTTATTGCGAGAACGAACCATTTTCATGCATACAATGACCTCTGTGACCTTTGACCTTTTACCTAATGACCCTAAAATCTAATCAGATCATTGTCCCTTACCATATGCATACATGATCCAAGTTTGAAAGTGATCCGTCAAACGGTTTCTTAAGTTATCGCGAGAACGAAAACGGGACGGACGTACGGAACGGACGGACGTACGGACGGACGGACGGACGGACGGACGGACAACCCGAAAACATAATGCCTCCGGCACCACCTTCGGTGGCGGAGGCATAAAAATATTTGTTGTGCTTAATTACTGATTTAATTGCCAGATCTCAAAATATTTTCACATTCTTGACAAAATGAACAGCATGCAACAGTTCACAATCACATTTACTCATGTTCACTGAGGAAACTGATGTTATTCTCCAAAACATGTTTGTTCAAAGATTGCAAGATTATCCTTGTTTTCCCTTGCTCCTCCAAGCATAAGTTGTTCCTTGATGGCTGTAGAGGACTAGGTCCACTGTCCTCATCTGAAGTCTCAATGACTGCAGCTTGAACTTCCACCATTACCAAGGTTTGCTCAGAATTTTCCTGGGCTTCACAAAGTTAGATACAATAAGCGGACATCCCAGTTCTCATACAGGAGTGCCTTCATTCTTCAGTTCTCTCTCCTCGCTAATTGTCCTTGTCTCTTCCACACCAAGCTCACTTGAAGACATATTCTCGGCACTCTTGTCATCATCCCAATAGGAGTAGCAGTCACATTTCTTCCCTGTGATAGGATCAGTCACGTTACCCAGACTGTAGATGATGCGTTCCATCTGGTACTTGACATGGGCAGACCTCTTGATGGGCAACTCCTTGACAAGAACGATGTCTCCAAGTTTGGCTGCTTCTGCAGGGTCGTGAGCAAACACTGTCGACTTCTTTGGAAAATACTGGGGGATAGAGGTAAAAGAACAAAAGAATGAACATTAAGTCTTGTATTTTTGGATGGCCAAAGGCTGAAAAAAAATTACACATTTTGGACCCCCTCTCCCCTGGATCCTTGCCTGCCAGCTACCCGCCTCGCACCTCAATGACGATATTACATTTAAAAAGGCTCATTTTCTCATCTCAAAATCAAGTTAAAAATATCATTAATTCTCAAAGGACAAAAATGTATTTAAACTTAAAGTTAGGCCTCAGTCTATGCTATGGTATTAAACTAAGTTAGGAAACCACTCGCTTAATCAACTTGCAGATGGAGGTGAAAAAATTGAAATAGTGTGACTGATTAAAATCTTGGGAATAATGGGAATGTGAGGTCAAGTCAACAAGCCAGGCAAGCTGAGATTAACGAATAACGGTGGTTTCCTGAAACCACGATCATGACGATGATACAGTTTTACTTTATATAATTCATACAAACAAATTTATAAACCAATGAAAGTCATAAGAATTAAACCAAAAAAATGTCGCCCGTTCACGTTGTCGATGAATGTCAAACCGTCTTTCAGCCTCCCTCGCTGGTACCTACGGTACGGTACGTAAAGTGCCGCCGGAGCTGCTGGGGAGACGGCCATGACGTATAGCCCATAGAAAATGTTATTTCCTTTTTTCAGCGACAACTTACTTGAGTAACAAATGGATCCAGTTCCAATTTATTGACCCGAACTTTGGCCGTCCGAAGCATTTTTGTTCCTACTACCTGACCGATCAGTATTTTTCTTAGTGGACCAGACATTTTGCTTTCTTCGGATTGGAAAAATGTTAATTTTCAGGTCGGGCAGCCCACGGGTGATCAGGGGGGCGTTTCACGAAACCATGGACAAGTTAGTCATATCTTTATCCACCAACCACGTAGTTAGCTCCAATCTTACTAAAGCTCGGTTACAAAAGCTCTCCAAGCTAGACAATTTGAATATCGATTATTGAGTGATTTCACGTTTCGGTTTGGTTGTGTGTTTAGTGTTAAATAAGAGTTCAATTCCTGCTAAACGACATCGAGAAACACCGAGCTAGATCTAGATGTAGAGTCGATACGCGATTCACAATACGCCGATCGATAGCCTAAACACCGTCTGAAGAAAAATTGGCGCTAGACCGAATTGAACGAAGATCATGAGGTTTTGTTGTTTAAAAAACTTTCGATATACTGAAAGAAGCCTAAAAGGTTAGAATCATACCAGTAATCGAAATAATCCTTCCTTCAAACCTCTCTTTGATAACAATTACCTCTGATGGATTATTTTGACAAACAGTAGTCTTAAAGTTCAATATCTCGGGCAGTTTTTTTGCAAGCAGCAGGAAATGGAGCGTTCTAGTTACTGTTCAAACCAGGCACGAGCAGGGGCCGCGCGCGCGTAGGACCCCAGACCCTATAAAAATTTCATACATCGCGTTCAGATTAAGCAGTGATTGATCATCGCTTTTGTTCTAAAATATTAAGATTGAGAAGGACATCCATCGTTGACTGATATATTCCTAATACGATACATACGGAATATTTATTTTATATTATTTCTAACATTTTCCCCCAATGAATTCAGATGAATTTCTTGGACCTTGTTTAGGCTGAAGAGTATAAGTACCAATTTGTGAATCCTCTCGTTAACCACCAAACTAACAAATTTTCGGTATCTTGAGTACCGGTCTTTGGTCTAATATTTTATTATTAATATTCTGTAAAATAATGGTATTGATTACTCTGCCACTCGAGCCTCCAATGCCTATTATCACCAGACAAACCCAGCGTTTGGCCAACACAACACTACACACCGAGAGTGTTGAAATGAACTTTTTTTAATCCATAGGTTGTTTAGTGTTTATGCAGCGGTCACATTCGCACATACTCGACGTGCAAGCTCCCTACGATGGATATTTCGTATGGAAAATTCGTGCAGACGGAGGTCCGTCGGAAAGGTCAATGCACGCCGACGTGCAAGAATTTTTTACATACCCTTACGATAGAACGCAAGGAATCGCAAGAATAACCAGGCCGTGCGGCATTTGCACTGCATCGCAGGCACGTCGATGGCACGTGCCCCCTTGTATAGCCTACGATCGATTTTGGGCCACGTGAAATTTAACACCGGCCTGCAGAGCTCGGTTCAGCCAGAACGCACATTTGCACAATGACACCAGCAACGGAAATACGTCAAAATTTAGAGGTCCAACACCTAACCAACCGACTATTATTTTTTCCATTTCACGTTCGGTGTTAGATCGACTTCGCTCCAAAAATAAACACTAACAAGGTTATAACACCGGACGTGAACACTCATACGGAGATGTGTTCATCGTTAGCAATAGCTAATCACGGTTTCGTTGAATATATTAGACATTGTGCGTTTAAGCAAATATTTTCAATATTATCGAAATTGAAGTGATAAAATCGTTCAATAACAGTATGAAAGCTCATAAAAATTGATGTTTAATTATAATATTGAATTAACGCACATGTTTTCTTAACTGCAATATATATTACAAGCGTGTCAATTCATGACAATTAATTAAAGACCACGTCAGAACATGAGATCGGGTACCAGTCACCCGGGATGCCGATCAAGTTTCGTAAAATAGGAACTATAAAAAAAGTACGCTAGCTGAAAAATGGAGCAGATTGGAGGTTTTTCCCTAAATTTTCATTGTACTCACAAAAAGAAATTAATAGTTGCATTGTAAATTTTAAAAAAATATATTCAAAATGATTATTTTTGGAACTAATAGATCGATTTAACACTCAACGTAGTCTCTGGGGTTCCTTTATTTGCTTATGGTAAGCTGAAATATGCTTTGCAATTTATTCATATTATTCTGATTGGATTATTACGAGATATTATTTTTTATTGGATATAAAATCACTAATTGTTAAAACCCATTATTTTCTAGAATTATAGACCGCAAATCCTGAGGTTGCCACATTGTTTATGAACAAAAATGAGAAAATCGAGATTTGCGGCAACTGCAATTCGCGCCAAAACCGATCGCTTGCCATAAAATTCGTTTGATTGACGTATCAGCGTCTCCAAAAGATATGACAGTGTCCGGAGCTTTCATAATATTTAGTTCAGTTGTTGTCCACGATCTTTGTCGAGAGGGCGCCTATCGTGGAACCGCATTGTGGACAAGTTGTTCACTATCATCCGATTAGTCAGAAGTTAGACTTATGACGTTTCGTGAAACGCCCCCTGGGACAGTGGAGGAGTGTGCAATAACTATTGGCCGATTTATTATATCCATTTGGCCATGTTGAATCAGTGGGACGGGCCAGCGATTCTTGGAGGGGCGGGCGGGGCGGGGCGGGGCGGGGCGAGTCGCTAGCCAAACATAGATTTAAAAAAAAAAAAAAAAAAAAAGATAAAGGGGGAGTGGGTGGGTGATTTACTGATAGTTAAAATCAATCCCAACTAGTTATATGGACATATAACAACTTTGATTATATACTAGACCCAAGATTAATTTGGAGTCACTTGCATGGTCACTTGAAAAATTAGATAAAATCTGATCGATGTTACGACCATCGCTGCAATATAGCGAATGATGATGATCAGATGAGCGGCAAGTTGCTCAAGTTCAGGCACCTCATGCAGGAAAAAAAAAATCCAAAACCTACCCCTACCTTACCTACCCCACTGCATATTTTATTCCACGCATGATGCTCAGAGCACCAGTAACGGTTCAAAATTCAATTAAGGTCTTAGGTGGAATAATTTCACTTTTTCTCTACATCCCAATTTTCACAAGCACCACGGGGTCCTGACTAACTCAGACTTTTCCCCCAACCCTTCCGGGCCGGGGTAAAATTGAAAATAAAAATACTGTACGCGAGGCTGCCCGATTCTATTCCTTTTTGTAATATTTCTTTTTAAAAGATAAAATTCCTGCATAAGAATTTTGATTTGAATAAAAAAATGAAAAAATAAATATATATATATACATGTATATATACAGGGCGTCCCGAAAAGAACTATACACTTTTGAAATGGCTGCCAAATGAAAAATATTTGATTTTAGGTAACAAAATTTAAATGTATGGAAAGCTCAATATCCCAACTTTCATATCACACCAACAAGTCCGAAAATAAGTCATGCATGAATGAGCAGCGTTCACTTTTGTAAAATGAAGGGTATGGAAATTAGGGTGCGCAGGAATTGCCCTACCAATTTGTATGAAGCAAGTCATTTGGAGCTTATGGAATTGAGGATGATATGCAGAATTACTGATCAATTATGATGAGTTGGGGTTTGCCAAGTGAAATTTGTGGAATTGGGGATTACAATTTCATGCATGAGTGAACAGGAATATGTATTTCCTGTTATAGCATTGTAACTTTCCAAGTTGTATTCAGTGGTGTGTTAGTGGTAGTCAGGATGGGGTGCAGAACAAGCGAGATGCAGGGTAAGATTTTTGATCCCTTTTGATGATCGTTTTCATGATCTTTTGGATTGTCTGAATGTCCAACATCAGTGGCATTTTTTTTTTCAACAAACAGGTTGTGCATCGAAAGAGGAGGAGGACACGTTGAGCAAATTGAACGTACAGACTTTTATTTTAATTTTGCATTATCAGATTTTTCCCCCCTCCTTTTTGTTTTGTTACAGGATGGATGAAACAAGTGTAATGGAAGAACAATTCAACTGTAATACAGAGATGACATGTTAATTCACAAATTTTGTTTACACGATACATATTCCTTACAAAAGTCCAAATGCCTAAATACTGGTTGGTGGTTGATTCCCAATGAGTTGATTGATTTATTGATCATGGTGATTGAAATAACTATGAAGATGATTGTAATGCTTGATTGATTATAACCTATTTGGAAGACTTGGTACACCTGTTGATAAATGATTTGCTAGCTGGGGTGTGATTGGTCTAATTATGTGACTGATTGATATTGTAGCATTGTTCATAAACCATCCCAATTTGGTAAATGTGAGGTAGACCGGGATGGCAGGAAGGTTGTCAGAATATTGAGTGTACACATAATATGAGATGTTGCAACACCACCCATGCAAAAAGAGAGAGAATAGATAGAGAGAGGGAGGAGACAGGAGAGAAAGAAAGAGAGAGAGAGGAGAGAGGGATGAAGACACAAGAGTGAGAGAGAGAGAGAGAGAGAGAGAGAGAGAGAGAGAAGAGAGAAAGAGAAAGAGAGGGAGAGAAAAGAACGAAGAAGAGAGAGAGAGAGAAGTAAACACACCACTGAAGGACCTCACTAAATATTACCTTGAAAGTACAATGCAACAATAGGAAATAAAAACATATTCCTGTTCACTCATGCATGAAATTGTAATCCCCAATTCCACAAATTTCACTTAGCAAACCCAACTCATCATAATTGATCAGTAATTCTGCGTATCATCTATGTCCGAAGCTTCAAATGACTTCCCTCATTTTCAACTTGGTATGGGAAATTCCTGCCAACCCCTTAAAAATTCCATACCCTTTACAAAAGTAACCCTGACTCATTCATGCGATGACTTATTTCGTGCTTTGGTGGTTATATGAAAGTTGGTATTTGAGCTTTTCCTACATTATAAATTTCATTACCCTAAATTGAATATTTTTCATTGGTGGGTCGCGGAAGTAAGAAGGTGGGGGGGCTGAACAGGCTATTAATCACATTATGTAGGCTTATAAGTCATTTTTCCTTTGTCACAGTTTGCTGCTCGAAAGTGCGGCGAGGGGTAGAGCGCATCCCCCTGCCCAGAGTCCCCGCCCCTGGCTCCGCGGCCCCTGTGTGGTAGGTCCGGTCCGGGGGCCAGTCCACTGCTCTTTCCACTAAGGCGACCATTCTTCTTCTCCAGTTAGGCCTAGGACGTCACCTTTGCTTGTTGTCACATGAGGATGTTGCATCTCTTAATTTAAGATGGTGTTGTTACGCCAATGACACAGGTATTCATCATTATCATATGTTATAACGACAAGTCATGGCGAACTCTCCTTGCTAAAATATCTTGATATTTAATTGACAGACAAACAGATTAACGGAAATCCATCATTCCAGAGAACCTCCGACCAACAATTTAATAGGACTATGAGTGGAAATAGCCTATGTATTATTACAATCTGATCCTTTAACTACTCATACTAGATCCTGCCAATAATGTTCTGAGCAAACCCACTGCATGCTCTACCGAGTGTGCTTCAGTCCCACAAAGCCAACGAGAATTTAAGATAAGTATGGTAAAAACCCTTTCACAGGCATCACGCATACCCGACATGGAACTTAAAACGTGATCAGGAGATGAACTTCTTGCTTGCCGAAATGTTTCAAAAATTTGTGCAGTTTGTCGTTAATACGAGGCATTGACTGTAACAAATTCATAAAAACATGCAAATCATGAAGATTAAATAATATTATTAGATTCTTGTTTGTGGAATTAAATGCGTGATTGATGCTATTCTCTTGCTCTTGCCGTTCAATATTTACAATTAATATTTACCAAACTTTCTCATCCAAAGTTGACTTACCTTAGTACCCTTTTTTTCCTTCTTCAAGTAGCTCTATTCTTACCCGACTGATTCAGTTATGCTAATTTCTACTGACTGTTGAGTTGTCAATTAGGCCTAGACAATGCTAGATCATGACAAATATACTTTTCATTTGATGCAGGAGTATCTGAGTATGAACCATATTACTAATCATCCAAGTAGCAATCATATATTTTAACAGGTTCCCCCACTCAAGAAATCCCATCTATCATGAGTGGTACACTTTTGGTTTCATAAAGAACCCGTATTGCAGTGAGGAGGTATAAATGAAATACAGATGAAACTTTGTTACTTTGTTTCCAATATCAGCAGTTAAGGAAAAGTTAGGTTAAGTAATTATTGATTATTTAATTAAAATTTGCATTCACAATTATATCCTTTAGTGGAAATATCACAGACGATATTTGAAGTTAGGCCCAAAATTGAGGTGGGTAATGTCACTACCACCGGTAAACCGGTAAGTCTACAAGTCATGTTATGATATTGATAATTGCATCCGTATCACCGGGACATCGAGACCTCTCGAACCTGAATGGTAATGTATTAATTCAAGGAATTTATTTCATCAAAGGTAATAGGGAGACCTTTTTCGTGCCTTTTATCTTGAAATGCTTGGGTGCAAACCAATTGGATTTTAAATCCAAGACGCTGAATGGGCCATCAAAAATATTTAAATATCATTTCTCTTTTGATCTCTGCATTACACCCTTCAGTATAAGTGAGAACGCTTCGACATGCCGACCCAAGAGTGTTATCGGATTTTTAAGATTCAGCAGGTTGTACCGATTTTGGCATCGTATTTTAAGAAGAATTCGCCTCCACTTTTATGCTGTTAACAATCAAACCAAATTTTGGAACATCAAACATAGTCTCAGTGCGAATAGGCAGACATGTGGTACTTGCCTTCAATTTCTCTGACACCTTTTCTCCCTTACCTAGCTTGTTGAACTACCTCTCTCGAAGGCCATGTTAATCTAACCAAAACATACAGTCTCGGCATTGGAAGCGAATCCAAAAATTATCAATTACTTTTATACAATTAAAATTATAGGCTACGTGACACATCAAGATTTATACTTGAAAAACAACGAACACATTCACTCATAATTATTAGGGAGTCATAAATAATACCATAAAAATACCAACGTAGTGATATGACCACGAATGGTGATGTTTTGGAATAATTGGGCTTTTCCAAAAATATAATCCCCATTCCAAGACTCTCACGCATTATTATCTTTGCTTAGATGCTATCACTAGTTCAGCCAATTTTCCTTGGGAGGCGTGTCCTGGTAGCTGCTAGATGTGGGGACGGGTGGTTGCAATCTGAGGGCTTCGCATTTGTCACAAGGTTGCTTATATAGTTCTCCGTACTCTTCTCTT
>CALNVZ010003014.1:4423622-4451786 GCA_940671915.1 Paracentrotus lividus | reverse complement strand
GCCAGTTCTCTCTGGCTGAAACGGACAGAATCAGGACGGTAACACCTAAAAAATCAATGCCCCTGTTAGACATGTCAGAGATGAGAGTGTTAGGAAGGTTGAAATGGTTCCCAACTGGGGTGTCAAGCTGTGGTGGGTGACAGTGGATCTGTGCATAGAAGCGTCTTTGAGAGTGGTCTTGGTTATCACCTCAATACTGCAATCTTACAAACTCTTGCAAGGCATAAGATATATACATTAAGAAGTGGTGGCGAGGGGATGTTCCGCCTTGGTGTGATGAGATCTCTAGTGAGGTACTCTGGTTAAAAGTACGCCTTCGTGGATGTGTATATTTGCCAAATGATGCAATCTGTTGGCTGTGCATTTGAAGGTGCATGCTGAATGGGAAGAAAGAATGGTCAGTAAGGGAGGGACTTCAGCAACGGACGATGAGAATCCTTAGGTTGCAGGGGCGTCGGAATGCCAACGGATGGAGTGGCAGAACGGCCTTTGTAGGAGACGATCAGAAGTGTGGAGAATATGGTATGTAGCTATGAAGGATGGTGCGCGGAGAGGAGGTAAGTGGTAGGTGGAAGGTAAGTCACAAAGGGGTAATCTGTCCGTGGTGTTCTGGTGGTCAGCTTTCTTTCTGAGAACATCAGATCTAGGGAGAGAACGAACTTTGTTAATGGCTTGTTGGACTGTCCATCTTGTTTTATAACGCGCAATTTAATTGATAGATTTCACATTGGCGCGCATCCCCTGAGCACGGTCAATCCAATGAGGTGATGCGTATTATAACTCATGAAACTAATGATTCAAGTGCGATTTTTAAGTCTACTTAACTCTTTGTGAAACACCCCCTGGCCTAGTTGAGCAAAGAGTGTTGTTTCTTTTGATTTGTTTACTTTTATAGAGAAGGAAACTGAAAGAGGTCATAGCTGTTGTTATCATTCAACTTCTTTTGTCATCCCTTGCTTCTTAACAGGAACATTGTTATTGCAAATGGGGTTTATTGTACTAGACTTGTTTAAATCATCAATATTATGTCATCCAATGTTAAAACTTTACAGCACTGAACAAACCAATAGTGATTCCAATAAATTTATGTACCAGAGGCATTAC
Organism: Paracentrotus lividus; assembly: GCA_940671915.1. Classification (NCBI taxonomy): domain Eukaryota; kingdom Metazoa; phylum Echinodermata; class Echinoidea; order Camarodonta; family Echinidae; genus Paracentrotus; species Paracentrotus lividus. Next base: position 4,450,682 of record CALNVZ010003014.1, on the reverse strand, counting down.
CTATACAATTGTCTTGCAAATATATAACATGCAATCATCTCAGTGTGCTACTTCACTTGTCTTCCATCATCCATCCACTTCTCTCTATCTCCTTTTATTTTTCACCATAGTTCTGGGGGAAAACAAGAAAAAAGATCTGGATACAATTTAAAGGTTCACTTTGGAGGGGATCTCATTCTTTTTATCACCTTTTCAAGAGAAGCGGTCAAGTAAACTGCTAATCATTTCCCTTGACAAATAGTCTACCAGATATGAAAACCAAAGACAGATCCTGACCAGCATTGACTACAACAATCAGGATCTAATGCAGAATCTATCTACAAAATGGAAGCGAGGGAATGTGGAGACAAGGGAGTCTCTTGAAAGTGAGTATTTCCTCATTTGGGATAAAGTGGTTTGGAAGTCTTACAGTGTATAAACCCTGGATAAAACAAAGTCACTGGGGAAAAGGAACCACTTTGTTAAAATCAAATCATGTCTTTCATAATAAAGGTAGCATATTAAAATATCATGTTAAAATTATAGTCCTAATATAAGGTATCATTCATCATTGTATCGTGTATGACAAAAGAATGGTTCTCCATTGTTCACAAAAATTTTTTTTTGGCTCATTGAAGGTTCATCTATTGTGTGAGACAACCAATAAAACAAATCAATTTGCATCGTTAACATGTTATTTACTCCTATATTTTTCCCTTTATCATTCACTTATTTTCTTTTTTCTTTCTATTTTTTATCTCTTACAGATGTACTTGCACATGTGTCATTCTTCATGGCAGATGGATGAGAAATTTTTTGCTGCATAAACTGATGAAACTACTTCGTCTTGGAGAGAGGATCAAGACAAGAGAAAAGGTGGATGATAATGGGGAATTACAGCCTGGAAACAAAAACCATCTGCCTGTTTATTCCTCAATTTAGCAGGATATTCACTTGACAGTTGCTTGTGTGCTTGTGACCGAACCAAAATCATGTTGAGCAAATTAAATGTTGCCTCTCTGTTGCCCGGTCTCCCAAAAACAATAGCCATGTGTGCTGGTATTGTTTCAAATTAATTTTGACGAGTTAGCCCAGCAGGGAACCAACATAAAAGAAAGCCTTGCATAGGTTTTATCTTTAACCTAGAGCTGCAAAAAGATCCCCAAGTCCCAACTTTCACTACTAACATCAGGAGATTTCATTTAAAACTTGAATTAATTGAATTAAATTAGAAAGCTATTGCAAGAACAAGTCTCTGTTGATGGACCATCAGAAGCTCCATTGGACGACTGTGATCAGAAAGCGACACAATGAGCTTGTCAAGGATGTCAATACCATTGCCACTACCAATGTTCTAATGTAATATGGATAACCCTTATAAATGAAATAATCTTTAATTGCATGTACCGCTTATGTTGACCTGGACTTCTTGTTTTTACAAACATGAATTGATAACAATTCCATCAAATTTACAAATCTATGTTTCAGGTCTGTAGAGAGTTAGGTTGTTTAATAGTATTCACCTAGTTGTGCCATCAGACCTCCTCAAAACCTATGTAACATTTGGATCTGACCTGACAAGATTTACATCACATTTTTGGTCATATTAGCAAATGTACCCTGTTGCTTGAAACATAGTAGTTGGACACAATTATAAGTTATGTAATTTGATAATATCTTAATAATGTATTGACGACACGAAGCAATAAAAACATATAGTAAATAGTGGTAGTATTTTACGAGTTGTGATTGGTTGGAATGATGTCACGTGTCATTCACGTTTTTGTTATATTGAACGGTTTTTTTGTTATATTGAACTGTTTTATCCTGTGTTAAAATGAATGGCGAAATCGATTGCTGTGTTGCGCTAGCGCGTAATAACAGTAAAATGGTGCGCACAACAATAGATACGCGGAGCAACAATATACGTCACAATAGCAGACCTCCCAACCTTTCCGCTTTTGGCGGAAAGATTACGCTTTTGGCGGAAAGATTACGCTTTTTTTAAGTGTTTACGATTTTCCGCTTTCGTCTATTAATTTTCCGGGAAAAAATCATTCATATTCAATTGGCATTCCATAACAATTGTGAAATTGCCGATTTTGACCTTTTCCCAGGCTTTTTATGAAAAAATGATCGCTTGTGCAATTAAGTTTGTGTTTATCGGTGCTTGAAATTAGTTTAAAAAGACTTGATACAAGTCTAGCGTGAATGGAAATCTTAAAATCCCTAGCCCTGCGTGCGATGATTTCAAGACTGCAGATATAGGCGTAGGGCAATTCTAGCTGTCTCTCAGCCCGCTAGCCCCATGATTGAGAGCTCAGTTTTCCATGGCAGTACGACCGGCGGAATCAAGATCATGGATTATTTTGAGCTCTTCTTTCTGGATTATTTGGATATTATCATGCCTTGGAATTGCTTTACAACTAAAAAGAACAGCAAATGCATTGTAGCATCATTGATTCTGGTGAGGAGAAAAGATTGTCATTGTCATTGTCGATTCAAACTGCAGACATGTTAGGGTCATTTCTAGCTTTTCTCTCAGCCAAGGTAAGTGTCCCATTGCCATTAATGGAAGGCTTGGCGGCGGTATTATCTGGATCATGGATTTATTTAGTCTCTATTTGGATATTATTATGCCTTTGGATTGCTATAGAACTAAATAGACTAGCAAATATACTGTAGATCTACTTGTAGCATCATTGATTTGGGGAAGAATTTTTTTTTTTTTTTTTTAACTGTTCTTTATTTCTGCATCAATTGTATTCACACTTGGTATATATGATCCTTGGGTAAGTGTTGCTGAGGATGATGAGGTCAAAGGTTATATAGGGGTCAAATGACCCCGCGCCGCTCGGACGGTACGCTCCCTCGTAGTCGTACAGTTGCAATCTTTTTAGGATTTTCTTTGTTGAAAGTTGGGAGGTCTGCAATAGCTTAATTAGCACCAAAAGTTTGGCAAAAAATTGGCAAAGATAAAACCAGATTAGGCAAGGTCAAATTCTAGGGGTCTATTTACTATAATAAATAGTGCATGCTCTATTAATGCACACATTACTACCTATGTGAACTCCCAAATACTAAATTATCCCTCGTGCAGATCTGTTTCCAACTCGGCCTACGGCCTCGGTGAAATAAATGTGCCCTCGGGATAATTTAGTATTTGTCGTGCACATAATCTAGTATGTTGCATGGTAGAGCATGCACTATTTATATACTATTACACACATAAGATTTTCTCTTTCTTCTGCTTTTTTAATAGTTCGTCATCCGTGTCATGAACCAAAATTAGTATTGTTTGTCCTTGTAATGAATCTTGTTGCCTATGATGCTAGAATTGTATTCTACGAGTACATTATGAGGAGGCAAACTAATATCATTAAGGATGGTATCTCACTTCGCGGAAACTACTTTGAAACAACTGAGACGGATTTCAGAGACGTTTCATGAGTCGCAGAAACTACTGTAAGACGATTCTTTGAAACTGCTTTGAGAGACTTTTTGAAAATTGTCGCGGAGACGTCTCGGCTAAGTGAGATACCACCCTTAGGATATAAAAAAGGGAGGATTGTAAACTTTGTTCAGGATCTAATAAAATTCCAAGGTGTCTGTACCAGGTTGATGTACATTATATATTATGCATCAATCATTATCATAGACATGCATTATTTACCTGTGATACAGTCCACTCCTGTTATAGTGAGGTGCTCAAGACCAAACCAAATATCTTGATAGATTGAAATCCCTCTATTCACAAGGTATTTCACACTTCTGAAATTGAGAATGGAGAATTGGTTACCATGAAATCTTGTATCCGTGCTCTTGATAACAGGAGTGGGCTGTACTACCTCCTGTCTCGATCTCACAAGCAGGAATTTTTTTTTTGATTTACCAGTATACAACGTTCACTTAACCATAATCTGATGTGACTTATTGAGAGCAAGATTTGACAGGTGCATCGATTTGTCTTTCCCCAAATACAGTCGACTCCTGTTCTTATGAGGTGTTTTGACAAGTCAATTCCCATGGTAATGTGAATCACATCATCATAGTGTGCAGAACATGTACAGAAGTTTAAAATTAGGACCAAGAAAATTGTCTCATTGCACAAAGATCCTGTTGCTATAATGAGAGGGGACTATATTTTGGCAACAGATGGTCCGATTGATGTGTAATTTTGCACGGATATGATGTGAAAAAAGTACTTCCTTATGAATTTTTTCGACATATGAGTATGTAGAAAGAACAAGAACTTATTACATGTACAGTGGAAATTCTAGATAGATTATAAAGAAATACCTGAATCTATTTCTAATTTCATTCATAATCAATGATTGTTATTGAAATAACAATAAATCTGATACAAATAGCTATCCACTTTAAATGAAATCAATTTCCAGGTTGTGTATTGACTACTCATATAACAAAGAAAATTTCTTTCTTTTTTTTAAATGACATTGTCATAAAAGAATTTCCACTGTACATACATGAAGTAAAATCTTGGACTATGATTAGAAATTACTACATCATGTCCATACAGACTGCAAGATGTATTCTTGAATGTTCTCGTGATATAAAACATGTCAACTTTCATCTCGAAGGGCATCTTGTGCTATACGTCCAGTTTTACTTGTGAGATGTTCCATTATCTTCTACTGGCAGAGTTCGCTCGAAAATAGCTACCACAGAGGCGGGTTGCATCCACTGTTTGTAAAAATTTGCAAGTATCAATCAATCTACATTCAATCGAGTCCACAGAACTTTCAGTTCTTTCCAGCATGTTTTGTCACTCTTGAGTTCCATTATGTTACGCTTGTCCTGGAGACCAGTGTCCAACATTAATGAATCAAAATGGGTCCTCTTAGGGCTCCCTCTTCTTGCATCTACAATGTACACGAAGGGGTTTCTCAAATCAGCATCACATGCCAGAAAGAATACATGATCTTACAGAGTTTGTGGTATGCACTGTAGTCTTGTCAAAACTTGTCCGTGTGTCATCTATCCGACTTGTGTCTTTTGGCAGCTATTTCATTTTCCTGCATACAGAAAGAATGAAAATATAATTAGTTACAGTCTACTCCCAAATATAACATTGGGTGCAGGCAACTCTAAATCTAATGACCAAGGTGATCATATATCTCCAAAACCTAACCTATATGGTTGCAGTAAATTAATATTATCATTATATAATACTACTACTAATAATAAAAAACGTTTATATTGCGCAGCCACTATAATAATAATATGTGACTCATCATATCAAAATCAGACACAAGTTGCCGAAAAGAGTAGAAGATTCCAACAAAATAATCCATTTTTAAAGGCTTTCCCCTAATCACTTCTACTCCTTTTTTTTTAAACAGAGCATACAAGAAACATTAAAAATTCAGAAAATAAAAAAAAATATTTCCCCCCAAATAAGACAATTTTTATTATTTTGCCGATTTCCTCGACACTGTGCGGAATTTGCTCGGCGACTTGTGGCTGATTACGATGTGATGCATCACATATATTCTACTACGCAGAACAAAATAAGTAATACATTTCAAAGAGTATTACTAAGGAGATAAGTATCTTTCTATCTTTCCCAGAAAATGGAAGGAGAAAAAAAATTAAACACTCACTGTTCCAAACTCATAGAAATGAGGAGCAATCTCACACAACCATGACAAGTCCACAACGGTCACATCTCTCATGTAGTCCTTGCTTGTCTGGAGGACCTCATTATACACCACCCTGTAAGGGAAAAAATAGAAGAAATATATTTTAACAAACCGGTACCGTCTTGCATCACAAATTCTGAAATAGATGGGCCGGATAAAGGTCTATTTGGTCAGGGGAGGGGGGGTAACTTGTCTTAGGGTGATTGTTGGAGGGGGAAAGATTCCAAATATGACGTGAAATATACAAAGGACCTAGCAATGTATCTGCTAGAAATTTTTTTCTCACTGTTTTACAGACCAATGCCCAGTAACATGAGTTACAAATGACTGCATCTAATTAGCCTCATTTCAGGCACCACTTAGTTCATGAATTAGGATACAAATATGGTTAGAATTAACTTTTTGTGGTACCCTGTTAATTTGCTCCAAACAAGGCTACCGAGATACAAATAATCATAGCTCTGTTATATTACAGGGATATGATATGACAAGTTAATTTTCTTGGTACATGTACATATGTTATAACAAAGTTGTACTTCACATGCTATCCCTCTTACCATTTGGGCGGGTGTTGAGTGTACAAGATAGAGGACGGATGTATATGGAGTGGGTAGTCATCTCTTATCGTCCTGTATTCCCCATTGGGATAGTAGTGGGCAGCGTTAGGGAAGAAGCCAGCTACAATACAGCGGAGAATGGTGTCTGCATCGCCCTCACTTGACACCATCTTGACCTTGAACTTCTTGAGCAGTTTCTTCAGTTGTTCTCTGACCACCAAGGCTCTACACAGGGCTGTTCAAAGACAATTTTTTTTAAATAATAAAAAATCTCATTTACATTGTTTTTTTTCCATTTATAATACTGTGAATACTGGTTTGCATATTACAGTCAACTCCAGTCCTGACGAACCTGGATACAAGATTCCATCAAAACTAGTTGACTGTCCCAATACCTATTTAAAACATGCAAATTTCTCTGTGGCTAAAGGGGAAGTTCACCCTGGGTTTAAATTGGTTTTAGAAAATGCAGAAAAATAAAAGAAAAATATGAGTGAAGGTTTGGAGATGTCGACCAACAAATAATGAAGTTATGAATATTCAAAGTTTTGATTCTGTGACGTCACGTGCGAGCAGTTCTCCTATGTGTTACGTAGTGTAAATTCCACAAAGTGTCATATTTTCAAAAGAAAATTAATTATGTCATCTGTGCGGTCGATATATCATCAAACATATGTTCTTTTACATGCCTCTATCAAATTGACTCATTCCTTTATCAAAAACCATGAAAAAAGACAAATTTATGGAATTTACATACACAACACATAGGAGAGCTGCTCGCACATGACATCACAGAATCAAAACTTTACATATTCATAACTTTGCTATTTTTTGGTCGATTTTCTTCTAACTTTTACTCATATTTTTCTGCATTTTTTAAAACCAATAAAATTCCAGGGTGAACTTCCCCTTTAAGGGTTATAATAAAGTTTCATTACAAGAGGTAATGGGCTTCATCATGAGCACCTCATTATAATGGGAGTTGACTGCACCACTAAATGTTTTACAAACCCTTATTTGTAGGCTTATTTTGTTATAGGTATTTTTATGTAATTTTAGTGATATTTTCTTTACATATTTTGACTTTGGATCTCTTTTTCAAAGCTACAGACTGGACTTCCAGCAATAACTATCTCTAGTATACAAAGAAATAGGTCACTGCAAAAAAGACTATTCTACATTCTATTATTCTACATACAAAAAGAAAATTAATTTCCAGATGGAAAAATAATGAAACGAAAATTTTGAGGCAAAAATAGTCAACTATGATTGATTGCTATATAATACATTGTACCAAATAACAACAACAACAACATATGACCAGCTACAAGACTTATTAGTTTCAAAGAATATACATGTACATACCTTTGTAATTTAAGAAGTTTTCTCTGCACCATCTTGAATTCTTCTTGTACTGTTTTGTAAAAAAGGAAGAGAGAAGCACATCTAATAAAGTATTTATTTCATTCTAATTTTCTTTGAAGACTATTCCAAGTTCATTAGGCTTTAAAAATACATTATTCTTAACAATTTCATAATTTTCAGAAATGGGTGAAAATGCAAAAATAGTTTAATATAAATTAAAATGTACAAAAAAATGCAATATCTTGAATTACAAAATGAGAAAGTTGGAATGAAATGGTATTGATGTAAATTCTAATATTAATTGATGGCAAATTCTTTGTTTGGTCAATCACTGTTAACAGAACCCTGGCTGTAAATACACACACAAATCACTTAAATGGCATTATAAAGCACTGTGACATATGTTATTAAAATGCAACTTTCTGATAGAGGAAGCACATTTTAAAGAATACGGAAGTAAAGGGAACCAAACTGGATCATACCTTCAGGAATGCTTCATGGACGTTGAGTAATGTCAGGTGATCTCCTTCTTTCACTCCAAACTTTCGTTTAGCTCTTTCCTGTAGAGACGAATGCACATCCATGGTGGTCATTAGTACACATACACTGAACAATTGAAAAGATTTACCCCAAAACAAATATTTGAACTGGATTGTTACATGTATATCCATTAGGACCTCACATAATCATCAAAGGTACAGAATTAATTTTTAAAAAAGTAAATGTAAAACGAGAAACATTCATGGCACGAAAATGTCGAGAATTGCTGACCATCAAACAATTATGAATATGTCACAAGAAGGTTCGCGAACCACGAGTCTCGCCTAATTTCGGTATCAATAAAACACGCAATATGACCTTTTGACCCCAAGATGGCCTTTGATATAACCTTTGTAGGTATCATACATGTATATGTGACAATACCTAATTAACATCTATTCAAAGTTTAAACAAAATTTATGAAAAAATAAAGATCACTAGGTCTCTGCCGCACTTCGATCAGGCGAGACAAAAAGTACTTGGAAAAAACTGTGAAATACTTTATAATCAGATAAGATATAAAGCCAATCAAAAGAAATAGGAGTGTACTAGCATCTTAGAGTGTGTTCAATGTCCAGTTTCAAATTTATATGCCAACATGAATCATGATACAAAACGCAATCACAAAACACAAACACAAACGCGATCAGCGGTGCACCGTTCAGTGTCCAAAATTTAAACGTGTTTATACGTCGATCGTCTTTAAATTCCCCACTCGCAAAAAACAAATATCTTCTCCTTTTTTCAATTGCACCGGAAGCTTCCATTGCGAGAGCACATTTAAACACGTTTGAAAACTCAATCCTGTTCAGTGTCGCATTTTGTTGCAATCGCGATGCTCAAGGTCGTAAAATTGAAGCTGATTGTGTTTGTAAACGCATTTTTTTTCGGCGTTTAAATTTAAATTGAGATTTGAAACACGTTTATTTTTACGACCGAGGATGGGGGACAATAAACACCCTCTTTGTTTTTCTTTATATCAGCGTTTTGTAATTGCGTTTTGTATCATGATTCATGTTGGCGTATAAATTTGAAACTGGACATTGAACACACTCTTAGTGATACTAGCCCACACATTTACTGTAAGGTCAATGTAACTCACTGCTGTATTTCTTTGATTAGATGGGCTGAGGAAGACATTGTTGACTTGTAGCATTGCAGCTATAGTGAGAATCTCTTCTGAACAACCATACTCACCTGAAAAGAAATGAGAAAGTATTTAGGAAATGCCAACATAATAAGGGAGTTTACAGTTACCGATAGGAGCTCTGTGACGTCATTGGGTCAGGGGTCATGTACGTGGTCTCCTCTATATCAGGAATTCTTATGTGTGAAGTCTATGACACCTTTTGATTTACATATGGTTTTCATGCTTTTTATCGCTCATATTGTGAAAATAAGGATGAAGACTCGCACTTGTCTATTGATGAGATAGCCAGTGTGTACTTATTCCTATCTTTATTTTGATACCATGTTTATTTAAGTCTCTTTTCTCAACTGAAAGCGAAATTTGTAAGTTACCAACTCGCGTACGGCAAAGCGGCATTGAGTTCGCCGAAACTAACGGGGCTTGAAATCTCGATATTCGGACCGGTGTGCATAAGTACAGAGTCGGTGTTTTTGCAACTTTCTGAGAGGAAAAGGTTAATTAAAATCATGAAAATGTCTCATCATATTATTCAACATGGCAAACGAGAAGGAAAAAACCGACAAAAAGAAATATACAGCTAGATTTTTGTCTGATAAGAATTTGTTGGTTGGTTGACCCATGGGTTGACTGTACGGTCGCCGCATTTTATCTATATTTGACCTGACCCCGGAAGTGGATATCGGAGACTCGCGCATGCGTAGATTGTATCTGTAAACTCCCTTATTAGAAGTTACAGTACATATACAGTCTCCTGTTATAACAGGCAGGGCTACAACAATATTTTGTTTCAACAAGGCAGTTCTCCTTATCCTAATTATTAAAAAAAAAAAAAAATAAAAAAAAAAATAAAATTTAACTGATTTTCTTACTTGCTTTTCTTTTGTTTGTTTGCTGTTTTTATTTTATGTATTTATTTATTTATTTATTTATTTATTAAATATGAAGAATATCACACATTCTCACCAGACACAAGAAGCATCTTGGCCAGCATGGGGTTAACCGGTAGCTCAGCCATCCTGACCCCCAGAGGTTCTGACAGCTTGGCATGGTCGTTGAGTCCACCGAGGGCATAGAGCAACTCAAGCCCTCTCACCATGGCCTTGGAGGAGGGAGGGGACAGGAAAGGGAAGCGCAGGACGTTGTCGATCCCCAGGCATTTCAACTGCAGGATTGCCGTACCAAGGTTACTCCTGGGATTGAACATGTAACAAGTTAAAACATTTATTGGAGGAATACGATGTACCCGACTGAAAGGCGTGAGCAAAAATACTTGGAAACATTTATTTGAAGATTATATAGAGATGTACACAATGCATATCATTGTGTAAAAGGTGTGAACACAAATTTGGTCTGCTTTTTAAAAATTTTGTTGCTGTTGAGAAAAGGACAGGGTAGTGAAATGTCCCAAAGTGAACTATACTGGATCATGTGCTGAAATACTTGCACATATGCACCTAATACATTTTCCTGGTCCTAAAACCAATTAATTGCATGATAAACAGTTTAGATTGATTTATCCAGTTTATTTTAAAATACAGATCCATCAATACTATTAACATTGTATTTCAACGAACCTTTGCATCTCTGGGACAGTAGTCTTTGGTAGCTTCTTGAAGTCTTCTTCAGTGTATAGCCGATATGCCTTGCCGGATCTGACACGTCCCGCCCTGCCAGCCCTCTGCTGTGCCGATGCCTGGGATACTGGGACTGTCACCAATCCCTCTACACCATTCTTAGCATTGAATGCCTTGATCCTCACAAAACCACCATCTATGACTGTGAAATGATGAAAAATGTTATCCAGATTTGAATTACTAGCTTTTGGGGAAGGGATTCTACAGATTTTGTAGAGAGATAATCTTGAAAGTACTGGAACGGTATTAACTATGGATCTAAGAATTAAACTACATGCAGACACAGAAAGAACTTAGAAAACATAATATCATTAGTTCGATGGAGTTCTAAGTCGCAAGTAACTGGAAAATACAACATCCCTTGGACTAATTTTAACTTGCAATAAAGTCAAAGTGTTACCTATCTTTCTGTGTAAACTCTTCCAACTATCATCTTGTAGGTTTAATAAAAACAATGTTTGCAACTGTGTGATGAAGCATCTCCAAATATCTGTATATTAATTCAATATTGGCCTGGTGATTGCCCTAATTATTTCAGCAAAGATTCTAAGTACATGTACATACCATATACAATCCCATTGATGGTGATGGATGTTTCAGCTATATTGGTTGCTATGACAACCTTCCTTGTGTTCTTGCCTACACGCTCAAAGACCCTCATCTGATCCTGTGCTGGCAGGCTGCCATACATGGGCAGGGCCATCATCTTCTTGGAGCTGTCCCGCAATGCTCGGATTTCATCTCTGCAAGGAAATGAATCAATTAAAAAAAGTAATGTAATGTGTGTTTTAATTTGTGTTAGTAGTTGGACAATAAAAAAATATTGTGAGAAAAAACATTTACAATAGGCAAAACCTGTTATAATACAAATAATCAAAAGAATAATAAAAATGATAATAATGAAATAAAACAAGAGTCAAATAGAAAACAATTACAAAAAAAAAGAAGAGAAAAATGAGATAAAGGACCCAAGAAGGAGGAGGAAGAATTGTGGTTTGTTTGATGTACATTAATCAAATGTGATTTTTTTTTTAACACCTGGGGAACACTCTTGAATATCATCATCCAAATAAGAGAAGTTAGCAAAAGAGAAATCTGAAAAATAGTATTGAGAGTAGATCTTACCAAAACACAGACTCTTTCATGTTCCTCACCATTAAAGCATAAATGCTGATCACGCTACTTACATGACCATCCTGAGGACGTCCTCGACCTCGCCTTGACCCGGAAGAAAAGCCAGGATGTCCCCTGCAGGCTCTGACCTATGGATCTTCATAATGGTCTCCACCATAGCCTTCAGGTAGTCTGGTACAGGGCTGGTAAGAAGTTATGGACACAAGGTCTTGAATGATCAGCTTTGAACACTGTAACTTGGCACCAACTTTGGTTCTCTTTACAAAATCCTTTAGGAGTTATATGACATAGCCTCCACAGTCAATTCTTAACACTAATCAAATATCTAACTTCAGCCCGAAACTAAATGCCTAAAGGGCCTGTCCCACTGGAGGCGATCCTTGTTGCGACAACTGGCGATCTTGCTATCGTGAGTGTGGTAGCAAGTTGTTGTTGTCACCTAAAGTAGATAGAGTCATATGTAGGTTTATAATCGCCTTGTTTAAGCCGAACTCCTTACAATTATGATATTATCAGGTTGTCGCCAAAACGTTTGCTGCCTGTGGAACAGGCCCTTTACAGAACCCTAACCCTATATCAAATGATGAAATAAAGCCTGGAACAAAGAAACCACAACATAAACAAATAAACAAGTCTACATCTTATCATTAAAATATCTTTTAGGCAATATATTACAAGATAAGTATAAATTAGTAATCAAAACATTTTTTGAGGAGTAATGAATTTGGAATTCAATACTTTCATGGAAATTGACTTTTATCCTCTCTTGTGCCTAACTTTAAATTAATATGAACATTAACATTTAACTTTAATAGGCAAAAAAATAAAATAAAAAAATGATGAAACAAATAGCACTTTGTCATGGCAAATAACATTTCTGTAAGTAGGGCTTGGAGTACGCGGCCTACAGGTTTCATGGATATTTGGAAGCCAACCTTGTTGAATAGAAAATGTCCACTGGATATGTTCTTCCTTCAACTGTGAGTATTGCTGCAGTGTCCTCTCTATATATACAAATGAACATGAAAAAACACATTACCATTAACATGAACAACTACTATGTTAAAAGCAGATTGATAATGAATAATAGCATAATCTTACATTTGAAGTCACAGTCTTATTCCTGTTGGGGCATGATTTTTTCTCCAGCAAAAAAAATTTAATCAGGACTTGAGTCCCAGACTCATTTTGTTATATCTCGGTATGTAGTTAAAACTACCAAATATTCCTATTTATGTATAAGATAAATTTCATATATTTCCTCTTGAAAATGCAACAAGGATATTAGTACCTAAAATAATCTCTCCAATATTACGGTACAATTTTTTTTTTAAATAAAGGACTCGTTACTTACCTTTTTTCGACCATGCAATTTTCCTGTATAAGAGAAGTTTTGAAGTACAGACTACATCTTGAAACTTTAGAAATAATACCATTTCATGAGTGAGGCCTCAAACCAGTTTTCCACTGACCATAAAGTCCTTTCCAGAAGCAACTACAATACAGGTCCTGGGGTGTTTCACAAGAGTTAAGTCAACTTAAATTTGTAGTTGAGTGTGGAATATTTATTACGCATCATCACATTGGTCAGATCATACTAAGAGGATGTGCGCCATAGATAAGTCTATCAATGAGACTGCACGTGAAATACAAGATGCGCTTAAAATTTAAGTGCAACAAAAGTCTACATAACTTTGTGTGAAACACCCCTTGGTATATTTTCTGGATTTAGACCCTGAGATTTGTGTTACATAAAATGTGACTGACAAGAGTACAATGTGCTTGCAAAGTACTAGTAGTACCGCACTCCCTGCTTACTTCTTATCTTTGCTTGAGTTCTGGTTGAAGAAATCCCTGAAGGACTCAGCATCAAGAGTGGCAGAGGCAATGATGATTCTCAGTTCAGGTCTCTTTCTCTGGATCTTCTTGAGAAGACCAACAATGATATCAGTGAAGAGGGTCCGCTCGTGAGCTTCATCAAGCATCAGAACACTGAATTTAAATTGTAATGAAGTCAGTAAAATGTGTAAATTTATAAATACGAATGATGGACTTTGCATTAAAAGTGGAATAAACAGCTCTGAGCCTTGTAACAAAAAGAATTATGACCGGTTGCGAATCAATAGTAGCCAATCACGATTGTTGCATAGTCTTTGTGCATAAAAGTCTCTCTGTAAAACAATCAGAGTGGTTGTTTCAAATTTGCAACCAGCTTCATTAAACATCAGAACACTGAAATTAGATGATGTGGGAAGTGGGGATGACAATTTTCTTTAAGGCAATGATCTGAATATTTTGCCTGTGATTACATACAGCCCTCAGAATAAATCAATAAATTAAGAAATATATCATCCGGGATTGATTCTGATTCTGATTCATAAATAGCGCCAGAGGCAATTCAGGTCTCCATCTCTGTATCATAGAGCCTACAATAATGTCTTAGAAGAGCTTCTCTGTGAGCTATATCAAACACCAAAACACAGAGTAGACGGAAATAAGTCAGAAGGAAACATGTAATGGAAGAAATTTTAGGTTTAATGATATTAATGCCTTGTTTTCGTTTGTTTGTTTGTTTGCTTTTAATTCAATCAATACATCAAAAATCAGTAAACAAAATTACAATCCCGTGAGGACTCTGCATCTGAACAGAGTGGCAAAGGCAATGATGACCCTCCGTTCCGTCTTTTCTTCTCGATCTCTTTGAGGAGTCCTAGGATAATTTTGGTGAAAAGGGTTTGCTCGTGGGTTGCCCTCACTGAGTAAGAAGAAAGAACATCAGTAAGCAAGCCAGACTATAATAAACAAGTAACATCAATTATTCAAATAGGTAAAACAAAAGAAATCCATAATCAAATTTCATGATGAAATGGATGTTTTCCTACCTATATTTCTTGAGAAGAGGATCTCTCATCATCTCCCTCAACAGGTAGCCATCAGTCATGAACTGCAATGAAATGATAATAATAATAATAATCATGTTTTTTTTACCAGACTACTAAAGAAAATTAAGTTTGTAATTTTGTTAAGTAGCAAGAATTATAAGGGATTATATGCTTTACTAAAGGGATTATATGCTTTACTAAAGGGCACTCATTATAGTGGCCTCGTTTTTTTACTACATTAACACCTACCAGTGTGGGACCACTGCAGTACCAACAGATATTTCAAGATTCCTTGTGCATAAAATAAGGCGATGCAATTCTCCAAGACAAGATATAGTTTAGGTAGTAACATAGGGGTATGTTCAGTTCAGTGTTGTGCTACTTCTTAGAAATGATGAAATCTTATGTAAGAGACATTTGACTGGTTTGCAAGTCTTTTCCTACATACATTTGCAAGGCATTGAAAGAAAGGTTTAACCATTATAGCTGCCAACATTTGAAATTTCAAATTAGTAATGATCAGATAAAAAACACAGAAATGTGCGCGTAGCGCACATCAACATGTGCGCGAAGCGCACATCACGAGCGCGAAGCGCGAAGTCCCTTGCGGCCGGGGTCCAGGGCCCGCCTAAGGGCCCTGGAAGCTCTGGGGTTCTAGACGCTCTCTGGTGCAATCTGAGCCCTATTTTGGAGCATTTAAACCTTTTTTTTTTTCTGTTGTTTTTAGGGTGGAGCTTAGGTTTGAGAAAATTATTGCCAAATTTTTTCATGAATCTGAAGATGAATGAATAACTCAATGAAATATGAGCATTCACAATATCACTTACATAGTATCAATACATTTGGATTATTATTCAAGAAAAAAAAAAAAAAAAAACCTTACCACAGTTGTTAAGAGGTCTATGTAGCTGATGCTTTTAAAATCCTATTTTATCCTATCCTATTTGCTATTTAAATCCTGCGAAGTTGACATCCATGAAGTTATCTTGGGTGTGGATGAAGATTCAGATTCAAAATTCCCGATGTTAGTTTTGATTTGGTATGCAAAACAATGTCACTACGGCCGCCATGAGCGATGGAGATATCCCTTCGACATATCGTACAAAATGCATGTTGTTTGCTTTTTCCCGATTTGGTGATGAAGTCAAACTCTGTTCCATATTTGCTGTTGTAACATTGTCCCTTTTTACGCTCCATTTTCCACCATTTATGGTCCAAAACTAGAGAAGAAGAGGAGACAAAATACGGTCGACGTTCGCTAGCGACATCACAAATGCATCACACACAAATACACACGTGCACTATACTAACATCAACATGCATGTTCACGCGAATGCGCTGTTTTCGTCTTTCGCTGTGTGTATGCACTAAGATCAACGTGCATGTACTTTGAATGGCCTTCCGCCTTCACTACGAATGCGCTGTTTTCGTGTGTTGCTTTCATGTGCACGTATGTACGTACGCGCGCGCCGTAGTAGAACTACATAGAACATGCATATAACACGTGCGTGAGTGGTCATAATATAATACATGTATAATGGCCCTCATATTCGTAATTTTTAAAGGTGCATTCGTATTTTCGTACAAAGGGTAAAAATTCGTAATAATTACGAATTTTTCGTAACAGTTGGCAGCTATACCTTTATCTTTGTAGACTGTAGATTAGTGCAGTCTTCAAAGCGGATGGCATAACCCACCTCATGTCCAATAATGGCCCCTCTTTCTTCAGCAACTCTCTGAGCGACCTGCCACGAAAGAGCATCAAATAATGTAATAAAGCTTTACTTTCATCTAGAGTCTGTAGTGTACATGTGTAGCTCCGTCCACTTCATCGAAAACAGGCATTTGATGGCATTTTGGTGGGGTTTCTTCCTGCAATTTCAAGTTTATAAGTTCTCCAGAAAGTACAAACCTATGTTTTCAAAACGAATCCAAAACTAGTCCATTTTCCGAGATATAAAAATGTCAATGTAGATACACTATCTTTCTGCTATTTTCTTTGTTTTGGAATGTATCAATGAAAAGTATGGCTATTACTGAAGATGGCACAATTTGTCTATTTTTATGATTATTATGATAAATAACAACCATTATTGCTCTTCTAATTAAACCAAATATTAAGGTAAAGTACCAAATCAAAAAGTTCAATTAATCAAATTTACACCATAGCTTTTCTTTTCATAATACACAACATCTACATAAACTATGAGCCATCTACGCCTACATGGCATAGAAGTATAGGCCTACTTACTGTGACAGCAGCCACTCTTCTTGGTTGGGTAACACCTATGACATGTCCTTCTGCTCCCCAGCCAGCTTCTACCAGGTACTGGGGTAACTGAGTGCTCTTCCCGCTCCCTGTCTCACCTACAACCACAAGGGTCTGGTACTTCTCAAGCAGGTATAGGATGTGGTTCCGGTGCTACAGGAAGGATATGGACATTCAAATATGTTATTCTTGTAACTAATGGTATCCATAACTGTCAATCTTCAACAGCAAAAGTTAAGAATCTCTCAAACAAAAGTTAGGAATATTCAGTATTTTGGAGCGTTTTTACCTAGACATTTTTCCCCCAAAAAAGCTACATTAAGAAGAATCTAGGTTCTACGCAATCAGATTGAAGATGGGGAACAATAAGAATCATTCCTCTCAAATAGGAATAGTTGGCTGCTATATTCATTCTGTATTTTCTTTGGTCTTTGTTAGAACCCAAAGTTTTCATTCATCCAGCTTCTACCAAGGTATTTTTTTTTTTTTGGGGGGGGGGGGGCCTTCAAGCTCCCCAGTACAGGATCACATACAGTGTTATTGGAAGGATTTCATTCCTAATCCTATTTGTAAGTCAAATGTTTTTTCCCTTGTTGACATGCTGCTAGATTTCCTTTTTATTTTTATTTTCATAATAAAAAATTCCAGAAGACCGACGTTCTACTGACCTTGAAGACTGGCAACCTCTGCCTCTGTTGTTCTATCGAGAGTGATACATACTGATTGAATACGACACATCGCGTCTCTCCCTCTCCACTGCTGGTTGTTCTCTCTTCTTTCAAACCTTCTCCAGGAGCAGCAGTTCCTACAGATAGGATTAAACAAACATTTTGAAGTAGAGATTTTTCTCAATGCTTTGAAACTGAATGGTGATAGTAGTCCAACTGATTTAATGTTTTGGTCAAATAAAGTAAGAAATATTTACATGTTAAAATGCACGAAGTACATTTTTGTTTAACAATACCACTCTCTCAAAATACAATGTATTGTTTTTCATGTAGGCCCTAGAGACTTGAATAGTTTAGGAACATGTTCGTATATATTCGTTCTAGAAAATGGTATGTAAACATTAAATTATATTTTATACAGCATTAAAAAAGGGAAAAGGGGCTAATATACTTGGACCAACTGATCTAAAACTTCATATGGCATGCTCTGTATTACTTCATATCATAATAACAAATTAAATATCAAAGGAGAGACAATGAAATTTAGTCACCTATTGCATTATAAATCAGAATCAGGGTTCTTTAGCTGAAAATCGCTTTTAAACCCTAAACCCGAAATTCCAGTCTTTACTGCAAACACTTTTTCATTTACATCGACTGACTGGAACTATTTTTAACGACTTTCCAATTATAAAACTAAACTTGATATTCCAAACTACAAAACGAACAGATTTTGGACTTGATATCTTTTTTAGAAATTTTGTTTCCTAGATGTGGATCAACTCTCCTAAAGGCTTAACTATACACAGCCCTATTGCCGATGGGGATTGGTCGGTTTACTAAAGGCTCAACCCCCAACTCTTCTGCATCTCCCCCTACCCAAAGATCACCATACACAAAGAAGAGTGTGATCGCAAGGCGCTATCAAATTAACTTCTTAAAAGTTGAACAAAATTAAAATATCTTATTTTGACATTGGCCGTTATTCTCAATGGGTGACTTAAGTTAGCAGGTCTATACATATTTAGTAAGCCTTGCTTTTCTTCGAGATAATACATGTAGCAAGGCCTTCTATACCAACTTTTATCTAGTAGGTAACCCTTCAAGAATATCATCCTTTGATTTTATGACTGTGTTCATGCAATTGGTGTAAATTTTTGATCTTCAAATCATCACAATGATTTTGAGTGACCATCAACATCACTCCCGGTCTACCCGGCTCGGACCCCCCCGGCCAACGTTCAGTATTAATTAGAACCAACACAGCGGCGGTGCCAAATAATTATAATTTGCTTGCGATCATCACATCTGTCTAGCATCGGGTAGTTGAGTTATCTGGTGAAAGGATATGTGTGAGACAACAAATCGAGCACATGAACAGCCTAAGAGTGTTGGTTATAATTATTAGACCTCTAATTAAATAATGCTGGCACATAGATCATTGCATGCATTGGGGGATTGGGTGTTTTCTTGGGTGGTTTTTGCTGGGGGGGGGGGGTTGGGTTGTGTTGTTTTTGGATTGGTTTGGGTGGGTTTGGGTGGGGGGTTTGGGGGTGTCAGGTGTCCAGACCAAACAATCTTTCGGATTAATTTTTGCCCAAACACACAAAGTGCACCATTCAAAGCTCAGTCATGCAAACACCATTAACAACCATATAAATGTCTTCAATCATTTTCAAAAACTGACATTAAAAAAAAAAAAAAAAAAAAAAAAAATCATTGTTTCACTTTCAATCAACTTAACGTTAGATCTATTTATAATTTAGGTTTATCAATTCATCACCGGGAGCCGGAGCTGCCCTTCCTCTTTAAATACACGAACAGTGTCTTACCTGGTTTCCAAAATTTAGGGGCAGGCACTGCCATTTCCTCAAGATCATAGATGATAATTGAGAGTTACTATGACTTGACAGAATACTCTGAAGCACCAGTTACGAGACAGACTCTATCTTTATTCTGAGCCGTTCAATCTGTAAAAATACAAATAAATACAGAAAAAACCAATATGAATATTTGTCCATAACTGCACATTCATGTCAAAAAGAATCTGTAGCTTACTGTATAATACTGTATATCGAATCTTATGACTTTGCTAGAGCATTACACTTGTAAATACAAAGCTAAATTAACAATCGACCTACTCTGTTATATGAATCATTTGTGTAATAAATGCCCTTTATGCAAATTTACTATCTTTCTTCAATCAATTAACTTGCCTTATAAATGTCTTATTTGTGTAAAGGAAACTCATAAAACATATTAGAATGTTTCATAATCATCATAATTGTACCTCTCTATTATAAATGATACATCTTTCCTATGGTCACTTTTGGGTAACTTTCTACGGTCACTGTTTACGACCACTTTCTACACGCATGCAATGTACATACAGCTTATACCCATTCAATTATCACACCAATAGAAAAGTGTCTATATTTCAACAAATACATCATAATCATATAAATGCGTCACACAACATCATTATGAATGATTAATCTACGATAATATTAAGAAATGTTACTCACAACTTTGGGCTTATGCTGAAATAACTGGATTACTAAGGACAAATCATAGCAACTATCATCACGTGTGGCGTGAAATTAGGCTGGCAATTCTGAAGCGCCCTCACACAACTAAATCATTATACTCTACGCTTCTGACGTCAGAGATACGAAACGGACTTCTACCCAAGTTAATCCTATATCTTACATCCCGGCCCCTTAAATGTGAAGCCTGAATCTGAACATTTACCTTTTTATATCACCAGAGACATCTGTATGCATAGCTCTATGTGTCATTAATTTGCTCAAATGTTAAGTACTGTACAAACTATTTTATAATTCTCTTACTTTAAGCTCCTGGCTATCAAGAATTATGGAATGTATTTTATACAAAGAAAAGTAGTGCTCATCCTCCTTTTTTTTATATATGTCATCTTGAAGCTAGCACAATTCAAACTTATTTAAAGACAAACGTAAGTTAAGTTTCTTATTCCTTTCTCTTTATGCTAGAAGGCGAAAACAAAACATGAACCAAATTTGTCACTACTAATGTTTAAATTGCATTACAACCTTCACTGAACAAAGATAAAGCAATCTATAGTTCCTTCAATTGTGATGAAATATTACAATTATAATTACATTATAATCTACATGTAAACATCAAGTGTCAACAAGATAAATTTGTATCTGATGATCAACACACTGTATATGAACAACATACATTTGTTTATTAAAGTTCCAAACTGCATGCACCAAGGAATTTTTACCCTTTCTTTTGAAAACAATAATTTGTGCACTTTATGTTTGCACTAGCATCAAATGTTCAAAATACAGAAATTTGTACTCCAAAACAGGATTAATACTTTATATGTGCAATAAATTTCCTTTCACAAGAGTGAAATTTTACAATTCTACAACACAAATTTAATACACTGTATAGAAAGAACATTTGCAATAATTTTCTTCTTGCTAATTTGCAAGTCCGAATTTGCTGAAAAGTTTCTGGTCAGCAAATTAACAGACAAAGTAAAATATTCATAAATGCAAAAATTATGAAAAAATTACACGGTGTTTCTCTGCTCACAGTAAGAGTCAATAGTTACTTTATCTCAGTGTTCTCAATAAGAGTTCTCAGTTTCTTCAGCGTAAGTGTTTTCAATAAGAGTTCTCAGTTTCTTCAGCATCAGTGTTCTCATGATCTGGATATTAATGCTGTGCTATGAATCATTGCTAATCTTGCTTCTGGAGATTAAGTGTGAAATTACCTGAAGACTTTTCTTAAGACTTGTGGATCTCGCGAAGACGCTGAATACATTGTAAACTGTACGAAGACGTTTTCACTAACAACTTAAACTTCGCGAAGACGTGTCAGGAATGTGAAGACTTTTTCCCAGACTTTATCATTCAATTTCTCCAACAAGAAAACTATAATATGAGGCGGCGCTAGGCTCGCACCTCAATTTCTAAACATATATATACATATATATACCTTTAAATTGCAAAGAAGCGTCGCGAAGATGCAAACTTAGTCTTCCTTCCAGACTTTATAATTCAATACTTCCTTCAAGAAAACTATAAAGTGAGGCGGCGCTAGGCTCGCACCTCTATTTCAAATTTAAACTATTCCTCTGCTTCTAAAATCAAGCACAATTTGGTGATGGGTCTCACAAGCACACCAGATTTCGTCTGGACTTCTACACTACGAACGAATCCCTCACGGTCTGGCCTGGTACGAAGGACTTTCGCTAGCTGCCATGAATTTCGTGGAAGATTACCGTCCGCTACAAGCACTATATCACCCACTTCCAGGTTTCGCTCTGGGTCTACCCACTTTCGTCTGCCTTGTAGCTGTGGTAGATACTGCTTAATCCACCTTCTCCAGAATACATCAGCTAAGTATTGGGTCTGTCGCCATCGACGTCTAGCATACATGTCACCCTCTTCCGTCAACGTCGGAGGAAGTTGTGGCTTTGAATTCAGATGAAGCAGGTGGTTCGGCGATAGTGCTTCAAGATCATCAACACCACTTGCAATCTTGGTGATCGGCCTGCTATTGACAATGTTCTCGATTTCACAAAAGAGAGTCTGTAAACTCTCATCCGATAGCTGCTGTTGACTGGCTAGCGAATATAACAGCTTTCTCAAGAGAGAGAGATTACATTGTCACTATGTGCACTGGATGCTGCATGCACTCGTGGCTTGACATCTCGTTTGACTTCTTTATCCACATCAAGGCTGATCTGCTAAGCTCCGGTCCAGTAGGCCAACATTCTTCAGAAAGACGTAAAAATTCTGGTCCTTCGACCCATCTTCGACTGGCCTGTTGTTTCTGCTGTTAGTCCCTCGAGATGTCATCAGCAGGATTAGAACTGGACTCACATAGATTCCACTGTTGTGGTTCTGAGTTTCTGCGAATAGTTGCTACTCGATTAGCAACAAAGGTATGGTATCCTTATCATCATTGTATATTGCAAGACGATAGTGCTGTCTGTCCAGAACTGAGATTTACGATTGGGAGATCTATTCTCTTCTTAGCACTCTGATCATATGGTGGAGAGTGTTGCTGCCATCAATTCTAGTCTAGGGAGAGTCATCCTTTCAGTGGTGCGACTCGAGATTTGGCAAACACTAAACTAGTATGCACCCTTCCTTCTTCATTCATCATCCGTAGATAAGATGCGGTACCATATGCCTTTTCCGAGGCACAAAATGATGCAGCTGGAAGTCAGTACTGTTCCATCATGAGGTTATCTGTTTCGAAGCCCTCCATCTGGGTAGTTCTGCTAGCCATCTTTGCTTCTGGCACTGGCAAGGGGGTTGGTTCATCCCACCTAATTTCATCAAGGTCAGTTCCTGGAGTATCAACTTGGCCTGTTAAGACGAATGGACTTGCGTACCCACATGGATCGTAGACTGATGATACGATGCTCAATACTCCTCTTCTTGTCAGTGGTTTGACCTTGGGTGAATATATTGTACCCAATAGTATCATGTTCAGCCTCCAATTCACACCTAATGCCTCGCTCTACTGGCATCAGGTCCTCCTTAATTTCCTTGGCTCTCTCTTCATAGGGATTGACTCGATGACTCTTGGACTGTTGCTAACCCATTTTGTGAGCTGGAATCCACCACTTTGAACCAGACTTCTCAGCTCATCAGCCAGCTCATTGCCTCTCCTTCAGTCTCGGTAGAGATGAGACAATCATCTACGTAGAACTACGTTTTACCGCCTCTACTGCTTCAGCACTGTAAGTATCTTGTTGTCATCACTGGTCGTTTCAAAGCGAAGCTACAGGCACTGGGCTCCAGGTGCCTCCAAATAAATGGACGCACATCCTGTAAACTTTAGGCTCTTGTTCCATGTTGCCACCTTCCCACACAAGAAATCGTAACATATCTCGATCATCGTGGCACACGTACCTGATGGAACATGGCCTTTATATCTGCCATGACTGCAACTGGATACTGCCTGAACCTCAACAGTACCCCAACTAGAGAATTGATCAAGTCAGGTCCTTGCATCACTTCAGTGTTCAGAGACTTCCCTTTAAAGGTAGCAGCACAGTCAAATACTATTCTGGTTTTGCCTGGCTTGTTAGGATTCATGACTGGATGATGTGGCAAATACCACACCGGCCCCTCTGGAATTACTTGTGAAGCTGGTACCTCCTCTGCGTATCCTTCACTGAGAAGCTCTGCTATGCCTTCACAGTACTTGTCATGTAGTGATGTATCACGAGATAACCTCCTCTTCAGGGACTGAAGCCTCTTCTCCGCCATGGTTGTAATTGTTAGGCAGGTCGGGTGATCTTCTCTGAAAGGCACAGAGTAGATAGTAGTACCATTTTGCAGACTGATGTTGTCTCCCAGGTTCTGATCACCTTCTGTCATTCATAGATATTTCCTTATCTCTTCCTGCAAATGATCTGTACCTTCCATGGACCAGAACTTCTTTACTTGCTCTTCAAGTCTATCATCTCTGGAGATGAAACTACATGTAGAGTGGACTCTTTCTCTCTGTGCTGTGTAATGGTCCATTGAGCGTCCACCCAGCAAGGTTCTCGTAGCATAGAGTCCCAGGCCTGCCAGAACGAACTTTCTATTGGTAGTAGTGCTTCCGGTACATCCTGGCCAATCAACAAACCAATGTTCTTTGAATTACCTTGGGAAAAGCTATCCCATCTAGATGAGAAAAGCATGACATCTTCCCTCTTGGCCATATTTGATGGATGAATATTCAACTGCCTCTTTGTGAAGACCCTTGGAAGATTAATGGCCTGGCTACAGGATGCAATGTACCTTCTACTTGTAGAGACACTACCATACAACTGGTTGGACGTTGCCTCTTTCCAATGTTGAAGTGACAAATTCTGCTGTACACCACTTACTCTGAGTCTACGAGCTAGTTCCTCGGAGCAGAATGTGCTGTAGAGCCACTATCAAGTAAGGCACAAGTCTCTATATAGGTATCGACCACCCCTCAGCTCTCACTCGAAGGGGTAACAATAGGTAGGGCTACCCGTCTCCAGCCTCTGCTGTATTGCTGCTCACGGACTGCGCTCGGTTGAAGTAGATTGGTCTACAATATGAAAACTTGGTATGTTTTCTTTTGCAACCAGGTACTGCCATGACCTGTTCACTGTGCACCTTCCTGACATATGACCTGGTAACAAACAGTTAAAGCACAGCTTCTTAGTCTGAGCAAACTTAAATCGTTCCTCTGGTTCATCCTTTGAACTGGTCACACCTGAACAGACTATGTTTCTGGTCACACAAAACACAGTCCTTGGTGAACTTAGGAGGTGCACTGGCTGCAGCGTACACCTTCTCCTTCTTCTTCGTTGAGTGTGATGGGGAGTGTGATATCTGTGTCTTGTCCATAAGTTGACCAAATACCGATCATTTTCCTCATCTGCAACATCTTGACAAAGGCCACGAGATCGTCAAAGTTTGGCTGCCTGTAGTGTTTCCGGATTCCACTTACAATCTTCAGCCACCTTCCCACGAAGATGACCTGGCAACCTCTCTATCACTTTCAGGATGGAGTTCTGCGATGATAATTCATCTCTCTGGCCCATAGCTTGGAGTGTATAAAAACAAGCTTGCAGTTCATCGGCCATTCTGCGGAGGCCCATCTTGTCTCTTACTCTCTCTCCTTGGGTCACCTTTCTCATCCATGCTTCTGTATTTTAAAGGAATCACCAAACCGCTCGTGCAAGTAAGATTTAGCATGCTCGTAGCCTTGTTGAGGGTCCATCACCATGCAGGGGTGCAAGAACTCTCCTCGCCTCCTTCACAATGATGGTATAATTGATGGAGCTTGGCTGCATGGTCTATGGAAGTCCTCTCAACACTGTTCTTAAAGGCCTGCCAGAACTCCAGAAATTGAGAGGGGTTACCGTCATAGGTCATCAGTTCAACACGTGGCAAGAGTATTGATTCCATCATGCTACGCTGCTGCTTCTGTAGAAATCTGCAACCTCTGTCTCTGGTTTAACAGGAGACTGCATAGACTTAACCTCAGGTTCCCTAGGTATTGGAGATTGATTAACAGAGGTTGATCTCGGGTAGGCTATGTTTCATCATTGGAACTAGATTTAGCAGGTAACTGATCCTGTTGAACCTGACTAACATTTGAGTGAGACAATCCTTCCAGGTATTCATTATAGACCTTTTCTTCTGCCTCAGCCACTTCAGCTTAGTTGCAAGAGAAAGTTTCAATTGCTGTT
This sequence comes from Paracentrotus lividus, assembly GCA_940671915.1. Classification (NCBI taxonomy): domain Eukaryota; kingdom Metazoa; phylum Echinodermata; class Echinoidea; order Camarodonta; family Echinidae; genus Paracentrotus; species Paracentrotus lividus. Next base: position 4,424,611 of record CALNVZ010003014.1, on the reverse strand, counting down.
GACGAAGTGCCAATTCTGCTGACGAACTTCATCTCTTGCAGCTCGAGTTCATGATGTTCTTGAAGAGAAGCTACTCTGCTGCTAAAGCAGCCCTCTTAGCCATGGCTTTGAGTCGCGCTGATGATCCCACACTTTTCCTGCTAGAAGCGTGGCTTGCACCTGCAGCTTGACTGACGAATCCCTGGAATTAATCTCTACTTGCTGGCTCAGCTGACTCATCTCGACTTAATCCTTCTCAAGCGTAGTTATTGAACTAGATGAGAGTTACTATGACTTGACAGAATACTCTGAAGCACCAGTTACGAGACAGACTCTATCTTTATTCTGAGCCGTTCAATCTGTAAAAATACAAATAAATACAGAAAAAACCAATATGAATATTGTCCATAACTGCACATTCATGTCAAAAAGAATCTGTAGCTTACTGTATAATACTGTATATCGAATCTTATGACTTTGCTAGAGCATTACACTTGTAAATACAAAGCTAAATTAACAATCGACCTACTCTGTTAATGAATCATTTGTGTAATAAATGCCCTTTATGCAAATTTACTATCTTTCTCAATCAATTAACTTGCCTTTAAATTCTTATTTGTGTAAAGGAAACTCATAAAACATATTAGAATGTTTCATAATCATCATAATTGTACCTCTCTATTATAAATGATACATACTTTCCTATGGTCACTTTTGCGGTAACTTTCTACGGTCACTGTTTCGACCACTTTCTACACGCATGCAATGTACATACAGCTATACCCATTCAATTATCACACCAATAGAAAAGTGTCTTATATTCAACAAATACATCATAATCATATAAATGCGTCACACAACATCATTATATGATTAATCTACGATAATATTTAAGAAATGTTACTCAAACTTTGGGCTTATGCTGAAAACTGGATTACTAAGGACAAATCATAGCAACTATCATCACGTGTGGCGTGAAATTAGGCTGGCAATTCTGAAGCGCCCTCACA
>CALNVZ010003014.1:4398687-4423597 GCA_940671915.1 Paracentrotus lividus | reverse complement strand
AACAGTTCTTATCTGCCGCTCCATATTCCACCGTGGTGAAGAGGCACCGGTGGATTAAATGTCCACTGAATATTCTTTTGGAGCATGGTGTCATTCAGCTGTGCTTTGTTCCAACCTTCTATTTTCTTTTCATCTCCTTCTCCGCTCCAACAAGATTCGTGCCATTATCCGATCGCATCTCTTTCACATTGCCTCGACGAGCTACAAATCTCCTTATTGCAGCTATGCAGGAATCGGTGTCAAGGGAGTGAGCTACTTCCAAATGTATAGCTCGTACAGCCAAGCAAGTAAACATCACTCCGTAACGTTTCACCAGACTACGACCCCTCTTAACTTCAAACGGTCCGAATAATCGACCCCTACTCTGGTGAATGGTGGTTCATTTGGTCGAAGTCGGTCCTCAGGTAGAGACGCCATCTTCTGCTGCATCAACTTTGCCCTTTGCTTACGGCATACGACGCACTTGGTAGTCATTCTCCTGACTGCTGCACCAGCACCTAGTACCAGTACTTCTGGTGAAGAAGTGAGAGCATATGATTTCTCCCACTATGTTCCTGTAGTTTCATGAATATGTTTCAGAACTAGGAAGAGAACTGGACTGTCCTTGGAAGGATTAGAGGATGCTTAGTTTCTGCTGGAAGTGAAGATCTGTGAATTCTTCCTCCTACTCGAAGTAGTCCTCCTTCTAATTGGCATCTAACTTATAGATAGGACTGGTTTTCCTAACTCCTGTGTACTTCGCAGTGCACCTCTCTGTGCACCTCTCTCAGCGTGCTGCACCTCAGTGCTTCCATCTCAGCAGGGAAGCATCTTCCTTGTTCATGCTGTATAATCTTTATTTCTGCATTCTCCAGTTCTTGACAGTCAGAAGTTGTTTCATGATTGACTTCTCGCCTCTCAGGTATCTAATAACTCGCAGAAGCCATGCCACTGATCTCTTCAACTTGTACCAAGAAGAGTAACTAGCTATTCAGCTTGTCCATTACATTGTCACTATGTGCACTGGATGCTGCATGCACTCGTGGCTTGACATCTCGTTTGACTTCTTTATCCACATCAAGGCTGATCTGCTAAGCTCCGGTCCAGTAGGCCAACATTCTTCAGAAAGACGTAAAAATTCTGGTCCTTCGACCCATCTTCGACTGGCCTGTTGTGTTTCTGCTGTTAGTCCCTCGGAATGTCATCAGCAGGATTAGAACTGGACTCCAACATGATTCCACTGTTGTGGTTCTGAGTTTCTGCGAATAGTTGCTACTCGATTAGCAACAAAGGTATGGTATCTCTTATCATCATTTGTCACATATTGCAAGACGATAGTGCTGTCTGTCCAGAACTGAGATTTACTGATTGGGAATCTAATTCTTCTTAGCATCTGATCTACATGGGTGGAGAGTGTTGCTGCCATCAATTCTAGTCTGGAGAGTCATCCTTTTCAGTGGTGCGACTCGAGATTTGGCAAACACTAAACTAGTATGCACCCTTCCTTCTTCATTCATCATCCGTAGATAAGATGCGGTACCATATGCCTTTTCCGAGCATCAGAAAAATGATGCAGCTGGAAGTCAGTTACTGTTCCAAAATCATGAGGCTTATAACATCTGTTGATCTGGAAGCCCTCCATCTGGGGTAGTTCTGCTAGCCATCTTTGCCATTTCTGCATGCAAGGGTGGGATTGGTTCATCCAACCTAATTTCATCAAGGTCAGTTCCTGGAGTATCAACTTGGCCTGTAAGACGAATGGACTTGCGTACCCACATGGATCGTAGACTGATGATACGATGCTCAATACTCCTCTTCTTGTCAGTGGTTTGACCTTGGGTGATATATTGTACCCAATAGTATCATGTTCAGACTCCAATTCACACCTAATGCTCGCTCTACTGGCATCACATCATGGCTAAGGTCCAGTCCCTTAATTTCCTTGGCTCTCTCTTCCATAGGGATTGACTCGATGACTCTTGGACTGTTGCTAACCCATTTTGTGAGCTGGAATCCACCACTTTGAACCAGACTTCTCAGCTCATCAGCCAGCTTCATTGCCTCTCCTTCAGTCTCGGTAGAGATGAGACAATCATCTACGTAGAAACTACGTTTTACCGCCTCTACTGCTTCAGCACTGTAAGTATCCTTGTTGTCATCACTGGTTCGTTTCAAAGCGAAGCTACAGGCACTGGGGCTCCAGGTGCCTCCAAATAAATGGACGCACATCCTGTAAACTTTAGGCTCTTGTTCCATGTTGCCACCTTCCCCACCACAGAAATCGTAACATATCTCGATCATCTTGTGGCACACGTACCTGATGGAACATGGCCTTTATATCTGCCATGACTGCAACTGGATACTGCCTGAACCTCAACAGTACCCCAACTAGAGATATTGATCAAGTCAGGTCTTGCATCACTTCAGTGTTCAGAGACTTCCCTTTAAAGGTAGCAGCACAGTCATACACTATTCTGGTTTTGCCTGGCTTGTTAGGATTCATGACTGGATGATGTGGCAAATACCACACCGGCCCCTCTGGAATTACTTGTGAAGCTGGTACCTCCTCTGCGTATCCTTCACTGAGAAGCTCTGCTATGCCTTCACAGTACTTGTCATGTAGTGATGTATCACGAGATAACCTCCTCTTCAGGGACTGAAGCCTCTTCTCCGCCATGGTTGTAATTGTTAGGCAGGTCGGGTGGATCTTCTCTGAAAGCACAGGTAGATAGTAGTGACCATTTTGCAGACTGATGTTGTCTTCCAGGTTCTGATCACCTTCTTGTCATTCATAGATATTTCCTTATCTCTTCCCTGCAAATGATCTGTACCTTCCATGGACCAGAACTTCTTTACTTGCTCTTCAAGTCTATCATCTCTGGAGATGAAACTACATGTAGAGTGGACTCTTCCTTCCTCTGTGCTGTGTAATGGTCCATTGAGCGTCCACCCCAGCAAGGTTTCGTAGCATAGAGTTCCCCAGGCCTGCCAGAACGAACTTCTATTGGTAGTAGTGCTTCCGGTACATCCTGGCCAATCAACAAACCAATGTTCTTTGAATTCACCTTGGGAAAAGCTATCCCATCTAGATGAGAAAAGCACCTGACATCTTCCCTCTTGGCCATATTTGATGGATGAATATTCAACTGCCTCTTTGTGAAGACCCTTGGAAGATTATGGCCTGGCTACAGGATGCAGATGTACCTTCTACTTGTAGAGACACTACCATACAACTGGTTGGACTGTTGCCTCTTTCCAATGTTGAGAGTGACAAATTCTGCTGTACACCACATTACTCTGAGTCTACGAGCTAGTTCCTCGGAGCAGAATGTGCTTGTAGAGCCACTATCAAGTAAGGCACAAGTCTCTATATAAGGTATCGCCACCTCAGCTCTCACTCGAAGGGGTAACAATAGGTAGGGCTACCCGTCCTCCAGCCTCTGCTGTATTGCTGCTCACGGACTGCGCTTCGGTTGAAGTAGATTGGTCTACAATATGAAGAAACTTGGTGTGTTTTCTTTGCAACCAGGTACTGCACATGACCTGTTCACTGTGCACCTTCCTGACATATGACCTGGTAACAAACAGTTAAAGCACAGCTTCTTAGTCTGAGCAAACTTAAATCGTTCCTCTGGTTTCATCCCTTTGAACTGGTCACACCTGAACAGACTATGTTTCTGGTCACAAAAACACAGTCCTTGTGAACTTAGGAGGTGCACTGGCTGCAGCGTACACCTTCTCCTTCTTCTTCGTTGAGTGTGATGGGGAGTGTGATATCTGTGTCTTGTCCATAAGTTGACCAAATACCGATCATTTTCCTCATCTGCAACATCTTGAACAAAGGCCACGAGATCGTCAAAGTTTGGCTGCCTGTAGTGTTTCCGGATTCCACTTACAATCTTCAGCCACCTTCCCACGAAGATGACCTGGCAACCTCTCTATCACTTTCAGGATGGAGTTCTGCGATGATAATTCATCTCTTGGCCCATAGCTTGGAGTGTATAAAAACAAGCTTGCAGTTCATCGGCATTCTGCGGAGGCCCATCTTGTCTCTTACTCTCTCTCCTTGGGTCACCTTTCTCATCCATGCTTCTGTTATTTTAAAGGAATCACCAAACCGCTCGTGCAGTAAGAATTTAGCATGCTCGTAGCCTTGTTGAGGGTCCATCACCATGCAGGGGTGCAAAACTCTCCTCGCCTCTCCTTCACAATGATGGTATAATTGATGGAGCTTGGCTGCATGGTCTATGGAAGTCCTCTCAACACTGTTCTTAAAGGCCTGCCAGAACTCCCAGAATTTGAAGAGGGTTACCGTCATAGGTCATTAGTTCAACACGTGGCAAGAGTATTGATTCCATCATGTCGCGCTGCTGCTTCTGTAGAAACTCTGCAACCTCTGTCTCTGGTTTAACAGGAGACTGCATAGACTTAACCTCAGGTTCCCTAGGTATTGGAGATTGATTAACAGAGGTTGATCTCGGGTAGGCTAGTGTTTCATCATTGGGAACTAGATTTACAGGTAACTGATCCTGTTGAACCTGACTAACATTTGAGTGAGACAATCCTTCCAGGTATTCATTATAGACCTTTTCTTCTGCCTCAGCCACCTTCAGCTTAGTTGCAAGAGAAAGTTTCAATTGCTGTTGACGAAGTGCCAATTCCTGCTGACGAAGCTTCATCTCTTGCAGCTCGAGTTCATGATGTTCTTGAAGAGAAGCTAACTCTGCTGCTAAAGCAGCCCTCTTAGCCATGGCTTTGAGTCGCGCTGATGATCCCACACTTTTCCTGCTAGAAGCGTGGCTTGCACCTGCAGCTTGACTGACGAATCACTGGATTAATCTCTACTTGCTGGCTCAGCTGACTCATCTCGACTTGAATCCTTCTCAAGCGTAGTTATTGAACTAGATGAGAGTTACTATGACTTGACAGAATACTCTGAAGCACCAGTAGTTACGAGACAGACTCTAGTCTTTATTCTGAGCCGTTCAATCTGTAAAAATACAAATAAATACAGAAAAAACCAATATGAATATTGTCCATAACTGCACATTCATGTCAAAAAGAATCTGTAGCTTACTGTATAATACTGTATATCGAATCTTATGACTTTGCTAGAGCATTACACTTGTAAATACAAAGCTAAATTAACAATCGACCTACTCTGTTATATGAATCATTTGTGTAATAAATGCCCTTTATGCAAATTTACTATCTTTCTTCAATCAATTAACTTGCCTTTAACCTCACACAACTAAATCATTATACTCTACGCTTCTGACGTCAGAGATACGAAACGGACTTCTACCCAAGTTAATCCTATATCTTACAATAATGGTGTCTCATCTAGTTGCGCTGCTCTGATCAATCACCCCCGGTTCTTGACTAGTTAGCTACCCCGAAGCTCGGGCTGAGTTAAGCATGCAATTACCGTTGGTCTCTTTCCTGCGCGCGACGGAGCAATCGTTTTGGGTAATCCGTAGTCTCGTTGAACAGTCGTTCAGATTGAGTTACCAGTATACATGAGCTATACAGTGCGTCACAGAAAAAACATAGACATGGTTGCTACATGCTCCCCTCCTTTCTAATGTTAATTGTGCCATATCAAGACTTAGTAATTGGCTCCATTTTTAATGTAATAAAATTGGAATTTTCCTCGCACTAAAATGTGGGCTCCATATATGGAACAAAAAAAGTTAGTCAGAACTTTATAAGTATTTACAATATCCTATCCAAATATAATCAAGAATTACATGATGATGATCAAAAATAAAAGGCCTATACCTATGTATCTGTGAAAATACTTGTTGAAATTTGGATTTTGGGGATTTTGGAATAACTTTTGCATCTCAAACTTGTTTGTAGGCCTAAGGCGTCTTCTCCATTCAAAAGGCGTCAGTTTCCCACGGCTTCCTGAACGACCTTGGGAAACATTCGGCTTTTAGCTTTTAACGTGTTTAAGCCGTATTAAGATTTCGGGATTCTATTGAAAAGCCGATAAATCGGCTTTTGCAACAAAAGATGTGGGAAACTGACACCTTTTGAATGGAGAAGGTGTCTAAGCAATGGCTAGTGAAGTAAGTTTGATCTCATTCCTCAACATCCATCATACTATAGTGGATGGAACAAGCATCAGCCAAATTTTTGTTGCAATAATGTTCCTTTGTTTTCCTCTCTTCTCACTCAAACATCAATCACACATACAACACAACATATTACACCATGACATTCTACAGTACGTATCAAAAAAAGGTAATCCATTTAAAAGGGCCCATATTCCAAGCTCATTTGTTTTTCCTGTTCATATTTAACTCTCCTCCTTTCCAATAATACCCTTGTTTAACCATAAATGTAAAGCGTAATTGAGTAAATTGCAAATGAGGGCAGGCACAGAGTCCTTTTATCCAAGTTAAAAAAAAAAATTCCCACAGCTTTGAATAGGATTGTGTGTGGTGATGTGTCACTCATTTGAAAGCACCCACTCAGTCTTTCATCCTTTGACAAACACTTGGAATAAATGGATTTTGAAGGCCTACCTGTCAGCTTCATTTGCAATTTATTCAATTTTGTGTTACGTTTATGATTCAAGAAAGGTATCGTTGTAAAAGAAGATAAGCTGGGAATATGGCCCCTCCAAAAATGGATTACCTTTTTTTTAATTTGCAATGTACAAAAGATTTCTACACAAATGCATACTGACTGTTTTCCATACATTTAATAGCACAATGTCTGCCTGAAACTAAGGAGATGGGACAATGCAAAGCATGCATATGTTCATAATCTTGATTATCATCAAAATGGAATAAGAATAAAGTAGAACCTTCTTCTCACAAAGCTGTTTTCAACCCATTATATATATATATTTTTATACTACTGTTAAATATTTTTTCCATCCTGAGGATCAATTACAAATTACAAGCTAGATTGAAGGATGCAAGTGGGATGAAATATTTGAAAAGTAAATTTCAGATACAAAACTATAAAAATTATGTTATTATATAAAAACAATTATTTAATCTTATATTGACAAGTTCGATAGGATGCAAGTGCGATTTAGTATTTGAAAAACAAATTTTCACACACAAAACTAAAAAACATTTATTATTGAAAAAAAATTATATGATCTAATCTAAAGGAATGATTCAAAATTATTTTTCGTATATCAAATTATATAAATATTTAATTTGCAAAAGAGAGCGTGCAGTAAATTTCAAATCAACATCCTCATTCATCTGGAATAACTGATTACTATCTGCTAATAAATATTCCCAACAAAGACATCTTTATTTAAAAATTGATCAATAATTTTTGTAGGTCAGAAAATTAGGAAATTTTTAATTACTTTCTTAATGTGTCTAGCATACTAATTTATCTTCATAGGTCAATGTTGTTCTCCATACTATGACACATAGATAAGATAAATTAATTTAAAAAACAAGTTTGTACTCAGGTCAACCTATCATTGAAATGTCTTTGAAAATAATTTATAATTTCAACATCATTGTATTTTGTATTTTTATAGCACACTGAATAGGCTAACTACATTATGAAATATAAAGACTCAAAAATCATATTTTTTTCAATGAAGGCAGCAATATCGTTTTCTTCCATTATACAGAATAACATTTTTTCAGAGTTGTTTTCATTAATCCTGGCCCAAATTCAAAAGAAATTATGTCTAAACAAATGTACTCCATCAATTGATTATGTATTCATGTGTAAATCAATGTTCAAAAGTATGTTCCCAAAGACAATCAATGAAGATAATTTCAATTCAAATAGACTTAAACATCATGTAAAGAACACTGTCTAAAATTCTCACTTAAAAAAGACTACTAAAAAAAAAAAAAGGACCAGGAATTCACAGCAGCACTACCTTTTGTTTAAAAATCTATAAAACTTACTGATTCAAGCACCGGGGTTATTCAAAAACCTTCTTTTTTTTTAAAACTAAATGTCCATTGCACATAATTAGAAATCATTCAAATTTTCAAAATAGTTACCTGTGGAACCTGATGAGATGTAAATAAATATGTAATATAAATTACTTCTCCTTTGAGGTTCTCTTTGTTGAATAACTATATACACCGGTATAAAAGTATGTACCTTTTTTAAAAACAAAATATTATTATGATCTAGGGTCCAGGTTGATATTTTCATGGGAATGTGGGACTTAGCCCTGACACAAAAAATAATACAAATAATAAGGCCTGAATATTCTCATCTACAACAATAACGAACACAGATTACATTATAATGTGGCAATCCTCTTAGTAAACATGTAGAGATATGAGGTTGGAGTTTTCAGCACAGATTTGATTATAATGAGGGTATTGTCTTGGTCACAAGAACAGCAAAATCACATGAGTGGACTGTACAACCAAAAATGTTTGGATCAGGCACTTTTTTCTTCTTCTTCTTTTTTTTAACCTACAATGTAACACGAGTCCTTAGAAAGAAGGTTTGAAAATATAAAATTCAGAGAAGCCTCTCTTTGTTGTTAGAAAAAAAAATGATTTGGAAAACATAATTGAAAAAATAAATAAATACATATCAATTGAATTTGGCCTATTTTCAGTACTGCCCTAAAGTTAATGTTACATGATACTGTACTTACAAGCATACAAAGCAATATTGCTATGTATAAACTGCTGATACCCATGTACAGTCCACTCCTGTTGAAGTGATGCAAACTTTCAGGACAAGCAATTTCTTTGTTGTAATGAAATTTTATTGTTTCTGTGCTCCTTAAAATGGAGCAGACTATACTTTTAAAAACTCTTTCAATATTTTAAACGTTCCTTTTTCATGGCTTTTTTGGAGGAAAAAAAGTGCATTCTTTTCTTTCAATCTATGGTCTACGGAAATGAGCAAGAATGAGCTAATAATAAATATATTTCAATATAATCTCCACCAATCATCTCTCATCTACTCTAAGGCTACACACTAAATTTCATTAAGGTGTGAAGATAAAAAATATTAGGGCATGAATGCTCTCAATGTTTAAATAAGAAACTTCTAAAATTCTGGATTCCATAGTTAAAATTTGGCAGTTAATGTTCACTGGAGCCCAGTTGGTGTTCAGGCCTTCCTAAATCTAAATAAGTAAAAACAATAAAATATTTATGAAAGGAAAAAACTCCTTCCATTTCTCTCTTCATTCAAAGTAGCCACTGATTCCCAGTTGCCAGAAATGTTTGATTGCCTAATGGCATCTAAAACAGTCTGAACATAGAGGGCGTCTTCAAAGGTGGCTGCAAATGCTACAGGTTCCCCATCCCAGTTCAGTCTCTCTTTTTTCCTCTCAAAGGATTCCTTCAATGCATCAGTGAGTTTCAAGAGACCCTTGTAGTAGGGGAGGGGTAGTTCTGGCGTTGGGGCCATGCTGTATTTCTGGCGTTCGGGTACATGCTGAATATCTGCCATAAGCAATGTCTCCCTTGTTTGGGATGATGTCTGCCCATACAAATCAGCATCCTTGATGATTAAGCGTCCCTCTGAACCTATCACCATAATTTCCTGCCTGAATTGTCCAGGAAAGTGGCCATTCAATGTCACAGTGGCACAAGCCCCGCGAAAGAGTTCCATCTGGAAAGTGCAGAAGTCGTCGCTAGTGATGTGCCTGATTCCATTTATCCGGTCATTCTGCTTGATAAACGTCTTCAGCATTCCACGGACTTTGGTTGCCCTCTGCCCTACGAGGAAGCTGATTATGTCAACTATATGCGACCCTAGGACATTAAGTAAACCACCTCCCATGTTCTCATCGCACATCCAGTTGAATTTGTCAGTCAGCAGACTCCCACAGGAGAGCTTCACGTCGCAGAGGAACACTTCACCAATGTCACCCTCTTGGATCATGCGCTTTGTTCTCACAAAAGCGGGTAGGAACCGTAGTCCATGCGTCATGATGGACACTAGAGAAGGGTAGTAACGGGCTGCTGTAACCATCTTCACTGCATCTGCCTGCTTCAAGCCAGCTGGACGCTCGCACAGAACGTGTTTGCCTATCCCAAGAGCCTTTGAAGCAACCTCTCCATGAAGGTGAGGTGGACAGGTCACCCATACTAAGTCAACCTCCTGGTGAAGAAGAACCTCGTCTACTTTGCTGGTGTGGAACGGGATTCGATACTGCCTGGCCAACTCTCTAGCCTCCTGTTCTGTAGGACCCCAAAGAGCAACAACCTTTCAAGAAAGAGAAAGACAGCGAAAACGTCAAACTTTTCTTTGTATGGATCAAGTAAAGAAAACAAAAATCTTGTTATTTACAAACATCCTAGAAGCTATGTTTCTAAATGATCTACAGAACAAAAAAGTTATTCTAATAGTACTATTCATTCAAATAAACAGCTCTACAACTAAAAACTTGAGTAGCAAAGCAAAACGTAGCCTGGATTACATGTAGATCATGTCTTTTGGGCTCAAAATTATTTTGCATGAATTGAGTTGCTTGTAGCCCTTCATAAATATCAAGATACACAGCTAGTATTCAACTCAGTATATAATTTTTGCAATGTATATATACCTCATTCAAGTATTATGAGGGATAAAGAAGGTAGGATGGGGGTTGAATGTCCAGATATTTATCAAATAATGAAGCCTGTTTTTTGTTTGTTTTTTTTGTCTCAGGAATAAGCCAAAAATATATGTTGAATACTTCTTATCATCATCAATATTTTTTCTCCACAATATTTTCTAACATTTTGTGCTAAAAACTACAAAGACATTGTTTGTAAAACCTTTCAAATGGCTGGTTAAAATTGAGTGTCCGGACACCCAATGACTGGGTTTACTGCAGTAGTGAAACATTCGGTTTACAAATCAAATTATGAAATGATGTTCAGTACGTGAGATAAATACCCACCTTGATTCCCACTGCCTGCAATGTGCTGATCAGGATACTGGTGAGGGACCCTGTCCCTACTACCCCAACCCCTTCCAACATGGCTCCCACGTCTTATGCCAGCAAAACCTGTCCACAGGAGAAACAATAATGAACAAACATATAATTTTGATACATGCAATGTGAACCACTCCCTAAATAATCAGTTTACACTGGGGTCTCGGTCACAGCAATATAAATAAATATGAATCTAGATCTACTTTCAGCACAAATCAACTGTTATCGTTTTTTCCGTATGTGTAATCTACATATTAAAAAAACAAAAAAATGCAACAACTAAACTGCTCTACGTACCAACGTATTTGGTCAATTGGAGCATAGATTTTGTCCGAGTGATGCTTCTTTATAACTTGCATTTTACAAGAAATCCACAATGATTTTCAGGAATGGAATAAAAGTGTGTGATTGTAAAATCTACATTATTACATTCAGAAAGCAAGTTTTCATTAAACTAACTAGACTAAGAAGTTTAACAGTAATGGTGAGAGTGCCTAAGTCTGCGCGGTGCCCATGTCTGCGCACCCACGTGAATGCGCGAATTTTATAGAACAAAACCCCTAGCTAATATCAACCTGCAATCTTAACCTCAACAATCCATTTTGATACAAAAAACTGCGAAAAAAATTGATTAAAAATGGTTTTCAGCAAGTTATATTTGCTACCCTGAAAATTTCAACCATTCTCAAAAAAAGAAAGTCAAAAACTTGCGTACGCTTGATTTGCGTGCAAAATGAGTTAGTGCGCAGACATGGGCTCTATTCAATTCTGCAATACAAAATGACAGCCCTTCGAAAAATCGTGAAAAAACATTGTTCTTGTAAATTAATTCTTGAGATTTTTTTGCTTCATTGGTCAATAGAATATGAAGAATGGAATAATATTGATGAATCTTAAAATAATACTTTACTTTTTATTGAAATTGAGGTCAAATTTTAGGTGTGCAGACTTGGGCACCGCCATCAATCATACATTAATAATGTTAAGATCGAAATCTAAATTTTTTTTTAAAGAATGAAAAGGGGCACTCTTCATATGGCTTAAAAATTGGGCTGCTGCCGGCTGCCCCAGGTTCCGTCACCACTACTGCCACTAGTGACTCTTTTTTTTTTCTCTCTTGCCCTTATCATTATGGAGTTTTCAGTTTCAGTCCATTCAGTTTTTCACTCCTGTTTATTTCGTCAGTGGCGGCGTCCGGCAGAGACGTCCTTTCACTCACATTTCATTGACTTTGTACACAGTGAGCACACACATTCGAGAAGAGAGGAGACAAATTCGAGCATATAGCTAATGGACCTTCTCTGTTCTTAAGGTCAGATTATTTGAGTAATGATGTCGTTTTGTCAAACCTTGTCAATGACAAAGACAGTCGACAGTCCTTACCCACCTCCACTAACACGAGATGCAATGTATGGGACCGTTCTAAACAATGAGCAAAAAAAAAAAAATCGATGGAGAAATACTGTTAAGCGGGATTCTTAATCTGCAGTACGTCACAATAACATCCCCCATTATATTTCATACACATGTAATTTCATAATAAGTCAGAATCAATTGAATTTCATACCTCTGGATCTGCTTTTGTTGACGATTTCTTTTTCCAAATTTTCCTAAAGCTGCTGACTACAATATTGTCAAATGAAAATTATGGTGTTTCTTCGTACGCAAATTGAATAGAAAAACCATGTAGACAATTCCCAAGATAAGGTTTCCTTGAATTCCTTCATAATTAAAAATTCTTTTTCTTGATCAATTGCCTTTAGATCTGGCCTATTGAAAGCTGGATTATAGTTTTGTTCAGGATGAACGATATATATATATTGGTCTCTTTTGAAACACTCTCACTATAAAAACGAGCAAAGTGACCGTTGGCCAATATTAGACAATTTTTACACTTTGAATTTGACCGTTAAAGCAGATCTGGCACTTTCTATCAGCATAGGTATTTATTTCCCTTAAAATAGACCTTCTGAATATAAATTATTTCAAAGATTTGGCTAATCCATTTTAAAGACCTACATAGAAAGATATTATCCTGAAATTGTCTTCCTCGTCTGTACCTTTAAGTTGTTTCATATTAACAAGGAAAACTATAATAATAATAATAATAGTTACATTTATATAGCGCTTAATACATATATCCACCTTGTTGTTTCTAAGCGCTTATAGTGTTAACTAATTATTACCCGGCTTAGCTAGGCTACCTCGAAAGGTGCTCACAGCATTCAAGGAATTGCTTCCTACCGGTACCCATTCACCTCACTTGGGTCAAGTACGGCAAATTTGCAGGTCGACACCTTGCCGAAGTACATGTATGCTAGTGGTATGGACGGGATTCGAACCGCGTACCTTGTGATCGTAAGTCCGCCGACTTATCCACTCGACCACACCACTCCCACTATATGAACAATTTGCTTTTTTGACTTTTGATATTCGTCATTTTCATGGTGGTAATAGGCATATTTAAAAAGATTTTTAAATCTTATTTTTCAATTAAGTGATATATATTTTATCTTTCATTCTATCTAAAAATAAAAATCTAAATTTGAAATATGATTTTTTTTTTTTTAGATTTACCAAAACTTACCAGCTTGAAGCAGAAAATTCCACAAATTGTATTTTGATAAAATAAAAAAAAAAAAAAAAAAAAAAAAAAAAAAAAAAAAAACACTAGGCCTCCATTTCAAACTAGCTGGGAAACTAGTTGAGATAGAATTTCAGATTATATGATGAAACACAAATCACTTGAAATTTGAGGTCCAAAAATTCATATTAATTTGCATAATACTTCCATAAAATGATTTATCAACCTAAGCACCACAGGAAATTGACTATATAGGGTGTGTAGGCCTATACTTATACAAATACAGATCAAGTTTACAAGAACAGATGGCCGGAGAAGAGGAAAACGTCAGCATCCCATCTTCGTATACAATTTTCTAGCATATTTACGTAAATCAATGAAATGATGATTCACAACGCCTCTAGGGAAATAATATCACTGCCAATAGAGAGCGCTAGATCTTCTCTTAGGGTCAAATTTTAGAGACATCTTTTGAAATTTAAATAATAAATAACGGAATGGAATACAACTAAATGCAAAATATAACTGCTCTTCTACTTCTATGTTGATTCTCATCAAAGCCTGTTCAGCAACTGGATGAGGATTTTGTTGTGTGTTGCTTCCGAAAGTAGACTGTGCTTTCCTTTTTTTTTTTTGGAGGGGGGGGGGGGTTGTTGTTTTATTTTTTACTATTCATTCTTCTTTTCTTATTTTTTTTTAAACGATCATCATGAAAGCTAAATTGTAAGACATAAAAGCAGTAATAAGACTAAACTAGTGAGCTAATAAATCATTTTCGTATACATTCAGACCAAAAATGAATAGTTAAATTTACAGAGAAATCCACCCCCTGAACTTATAGGAATTTCAAAATACATAAATAACCCATATCAGCATTTAAAAAAAAATAGACATATCAGAATCAATGAGAAAATTACACTTGAACACAAACATGTACAAAGCAAATATTTTATTAAGTCATGATCATTACAGAAACTAATAAAATTTGTTTTGAAAAATGATTATAAAAAATCTTTGTTTATTTAAAGCCGGAGTCTAAATGTGTATGTAATATTGGCATAATTACATGTTTTTTAAAACATAAATGAAAATTCTATTAAATCAAGCTTATATTCAACAGAATAGTTGTGGAAAATTCAAATTATAGATCAAGATATGATTATCTTTCAAAAAAAAATAAATAAATAAAATAAAATTTGGGCCATGCATATTCTCTTCATTATACATTTGATAATGGAAAGATAAATGATAATCATAAAATCATTATCAGAGTTAAAGATTATCTTTACTATAATTGACAGAAGGTTTAATACAAGAAATTCCTTTTATAATAGCATAAATTTTGCCAGTCCAAGGACTTTGCATTGTGTGGTTTTCTAGCCGTGGTATACCAAGACCTCATCATAACAATGCCCATATTTTACGCTGTATAAATCTTAAAACAAATTACAGCCAATAATTTATCATCATGCACTTGGAGAAGAAGCATCTCTAGAGGATCTTGTAACTGGTTATGACATGCATATAAGATGTTAAAATACATGGTTTTTCAGATCTCTTGCCCTGGAAATGGCAGATATTGGGGCCGTGCATACGAGTGGGCAGGGGTTTCGCAGAATGAGAGTTGAACAATTAAGGAAACATTTTCTTTAAAATATCACAATAACATTCTGCAACTTCACATTTAAAGACCATGATGACAAGGTTGATTAATCTACGAAAGAATGAACAGCGAGAAAATGTGCTGGGAATCTAAGAGCAGTAGCTCAGGATAGTGGGGCTATATAGATAAGAAGCGTGCTGACATTGTTATGAAACTTGTCCACCCAGCTCTCAAAATTATTGGGCTGGAGTAACTGTCATGACTGAACAGCATGAGGGAGCATGTATCGTGAAATGTTCAAATGGAATATCACCCAGGCAACCAAAATAACTGCTTAAGTTGCCCATGGCAGATCTTAGTGGTCTTTTACAGCAAATCTGAAAAGAAATATGCCTGAAATTCATTTGGTAAGGACAGGGGAATTTTAAAGATGTCATACATGTAACAAAGGCATCATGCCTTTTAGACTCTCCTTGGATGTTGGTAGTCATTGGCCCCCACTCAGCTGTTAATTCCTGGCCCTGCTTTTGTAAGAGTTCATAATTTATTTATCTGGTGTAAGTTCACCAAGATGGCTTCCTTGTTCTGGTCTCATCTCCTCTTTCCCTTTGATTGCTGCTTGCCTTGTTGCTTTCCTTTACCCTTTCCTTTAGAGTTTTGTTTCCCCCTTTCCTTCATCTTGATTGCTTCATTGGCTCTGCAACAGAAAATGAGAGAAGTACGAGTTATAAGTTACCAGAATACTCCCTTTGACATCATTATGCTTCTGTCTATGCTTTGAATTTCTGGCAATTGCACATGTGATCTCACGACACACTGATCTGCTATCGTTTAAAATCTACATGCATCCCAACCTTTGACAGAATAGCATCTAGTCAGATCAAGACTTCACAGATGTTGATGTGTCGCTACATCAACAGGACAGACGTAACACTGCACTGCAGTACTGATGCAGGATCAGAGGTCATGACCCTTTCTTTTTCTCTTCATTCCATCTGGTCAAAATACCATATACTTTTTTTTTTTTCAAGAACTAGGTCGGTGTCTTTTATCATAGATATACATGTATATATGACAGATACCCTGTACATTGATGTGAATTTCCTGATTCTCATCAAGCAAGGCCTTGTACATTATAAGGTCTTGTCTTTTCAAAGTAAAAACAAAACTAAAATTTTATTTGGTTAAAAAATCAACTGATATGGAGTTAATATTCATATTATGAATGAAAGCGCTGTAAAATCTAAAAATAACAACAACATACAACACCAATATACGGGTCGTGTGGCCTAGTGGTTAGAGCATTGGACTCATAATTGCAAGGTTGTGAGTTTGAATCCCAGCTTGGCCATTATCTCCACTTTAATTTTAAAAAGCCCAAGAGTAATTTCTGTCGTCTATAAGGTCAGCCACTATGACTGATTAACTTAGACGTAAAATGGTTCCTATGTAATTGGTTATATATCAGGTTGGTGTTGATCAGCTTTGAAAGCTGCTTTCCGAGTTCCTGGCTACAGGAGTTACTTTAACAGAAACAGAAACAGAAACATAAGGGGCCACTTACTTGCTCCTGAATTGTTTGATGGACGATCGACTCGTACTGGTCAGTTCCTTCTCAAATGACGTCTTCTGCTGTGATTGGCCCTTCTTCTGTTTCTTGGTTGGTGGGCCTGTTCTGTTTTGTGGTTCATGATCATCAAATGCCCTTATCTTCTTCTCCTTCCTAGCTCGCTTAGCCACCCGTACAGCATACTGCTGCGACTTCATCAGGTCAAAGTTCACTCGGTCTTCCGGCTGAAAATCAAAAAAGCACGAAAGTAGTTCAATGGTTAATAGGTAGTACGAGAACGAGAAATAAAGGTAAATAGAAGGTACACTAGCATTTTTGCATGCAGAAAATACTACAAATCCATTAAAACATTAAATGCACAAAATTAGAAATCTCTTAACCCTAAAAAGTCTCGCGCAACTTTTTAGACCAAATTTTTGATGCCCGGCTACACGGTTCCGAAATTACGTAACATTTTGTAAACGTGCGTCAGACCCAAAGTTGCTCAAATACGTGATTATGTGTACAAATCCAATGCAAATTGTGTTTTTAGCCAAAAATCATAAATGTATCATTATTTTCTCTTTAACTAATTAAAATCAATTAATTTAAGGTTGTTTATGATAAAAATAGTGTCACCAATGATTTCCAGCGAAAAAACAATAAAAAACAAAGAAATACATAAGAAATTTTAAAAACAATAGAATACATAAGAAAGAAAGCTTGATACAGATTTTTTTTTTACACACATTTCACCAAAAGCCTACAAAGAGCCTGTAAACCAAAAATTAGCACTTTTAGAGCTTTATTTAATTAATTAGAGTAAATCTTAGATTTTATGCATAAATTAGCATAATCAATTAGTGATGAATTTTTTAGGAGAATATGACTCTTCAGTTTTGGAGAGGATGCCGTGTGTAACGCGCGTGCCAATTTTTGGCGCGATCACGCTCTCAACGGCCGAGATCTTAGGGGGGCTGAATGAGCCCCCCACCCCCCCCCCCCCAAGTCTTTATGTGTGTCAAAATAGCCCAGTCTTTTTAGGGTTAAATGTGAAAATATGAATAGTTGACTATCAATAAAATATACCAGCCAATATGAATCTTCAAATAAATGTGTACCGTAATTAACCGTGTATAAGCCGCACCAGTGTATAAACCGCACCCCCAAATTTGGACCCTTGCAACAACAACAAAAAATTTAAAAAAAAAAAAAAAATTAAAAATTAATTAGAAAAAATAATTAAGAAATTAATAGACAAATTATTGAAGGAATTCAATCTTGTAATCATGTTTATTTATGAGAAACAACAAGGCAATTATAGCTGAAGTGAAGATAAGCAAAAGGAATAAAAAAGAAAATAGATCGGGACTTTTACAACGTATATTTCCTAAACTACAAAGTGTCTGCATGCGCAGACTAGTGCATTGTATATTGCGCAACAATGCCAAACCACGCATACTGATGAATGACGATCGGCGAGCTAGGTGAGTGTTTGGATGAATTGCGGCCATGCGAAACTTCTTCTTATCAGAAGTTTTGTGGTCATATCTGACCTGTCTGAAACTAGTTTCTCAAGAAGGATATCTAGGGGTAAGTTTTTCTGTGTGATTGTTATGTTTGATGATGTATTTTGACTTTTTGTTATGGATTCGAGGTGAATGTTTTGAACATCGGCAAAGCATCATACATGGATAATCTCCAGGCCGATAGCAGCGGGTGTTTTTACACACTTGACCTGGCAGGTTTCACATGCATCTCGCAGTCAGTCAGCGTCAAAATATGACAAGTAAGTTTTCAATTTACTTATTTTTGAGGATTTCAAATACCTTGGACACTGATATAGTGTATGAATAGTCTGATATCATTAGATTCTATTTATTTTTTTGACAAATAAGTTAGATCTAAGCCTCGCCAATCCTATCTCTATGTATTAACCGCACCCCCTACTTTTGACTTTTTGCCGACAGAAAGGTGCGGCTTATACACCGTTAATTACGGTATCTAGAAAGGAGGGAATCTGTCCCTAAACCAAAACTCACTGTGAACTCCTTTTTCTTGTTCTTCTTTTTCTTTTCTCCCTTGACCATCTTAGTACCTGCATCTAACCTGAGGGATGCTGAAAGAGACAAAGAGATAAAAAAATTATTCAATAATCAAGATATTCTAACAGAAATCCAGAAACAACATAAAAGTATAGAATAGAGGTAGATAATGCTGTAGGTTCAACTCCTTCATTATTGTTAATTCTACCACAATACAATGGCAGTCCACTGATGTTATAACGACCACAGAAAACGACAAGATTTCTTATTAAGCGGCAATTCTCCCAATGCCAACTTGTGCAAACCTATGTGTTTACTGATCTAGTATGACAACATTTTATCATAGCAAGGCAATTCATGTGTTTCATAATATATGCGCCACCAATGTTCATTGTCATAAAATGCCTAATTTTCCTTGTGGGTTGACAACTATTTACCCTGTAGCATGCACCACGAGTGAAAATTGAAAAAATTAAAAGAAATATTGAACTGAACGATGAATCCCAAACGCAGGGAAGAATATGGATTGATCAGTAAAACTACAGGTGTGATCCTCGGAAAACTGTAGTGTTTAATTGAGGCATGTAATCACTTTGAAAGAGAAAAACACTCAATGCATGGTTTTTAGTACACTCTCAGGATTATCGTAACTTGCGCACATGTATTATGAAATGCACAAATTGGCATGGTCCCAAACACCTCATTAAAACAGGAGTGGAGTGTACATTTCCACTATTCTCTCACCCTTCTCTTGCATCCTCTCTCTGTGGGACTGGAACCAGGACCTCTTGGGTCTACTGAGGATCTCATCCTGATGACTCAACATGGTCTTGGCCTTGTGAAGTTGGAGCTCCGTGGTCCTCATCTCTTTCTCCTCCTTCTCCAACCTCAGCACCTCCTCGATGTCCTCCTCCAAAGATGCGATCTTGTCCCGGTATTTGGCAACCACACCTTGGTAGAAAATAAAAGGAAGCAATTATAAAGTCAAATATCTAAAAAAAAATGGGCTTTTCTATTTTCCTATAGTTTGTTCCCCTGCATCTTCAATGTCCAGACATATTTCATATCCTCCTCTAGATCGAGGGATGTGATCTTGTCGTGGCATTTGGCAACCACATCTTTGTAGAAAATAAAAGAAAGCAGGTATACAGAACAATTAAATAAGAATTTCTACTGCTTGTTCTCCTTCTCCTTCAATGTCAACACCTCCTTTGGATCAGGGAATGCGATGTTATCCCGGTATTTAGCAACCACACCTTGGTATGAGATGGAGGATAAGGCTGACTATATGGATACAATTAGACCTTGCTTATCCCCCATGTTAGGACCAGCACCCATCCGTTCTAGGGATATGGCCAATTGCGAGAGTAATTGGGACACCATATGGCATTTCTATCAAAATTTATAAGGGGGAGGATTTGATAGCCTTGAGGGGAAGGATTTATGGGATAAATTTTTGATTGGAAATGATCATAAAGTCTTTCTTAGTGTAAAGAGATTAGTATAAAAATGAATAGCAGGAGAAAAGTGAGGCTTGCATGTGAATTTAAAAAGGAATAAAAGAGTTCAATAATCATAATGTCCTTCTGAGGGTAAGGAGATGAAA
The DNA here is from genome assembly GCA_940671915.1 of Paracentrotus lividus. Classification (NCBI taxonomy): domain Eukaryota; kingdom Metazoa; phylum Echinodermata; class Echinoidea; order Camarodonta; family Echinidae; genus Paracentrotus; species Paracentrotus lividus. The sequence goes on along the minus strand of CALNVZ010003014.1, from coordinate 4,403,334 downwards.
ATAATACAGATAACAGGAGAAAAGTGAGGTTTTTATCTAAATTTATAGAGGAATAAATGAGGGAATCTGGCCAAAGTCCATGGCCGGCTGATAGAGGAGGCTGATTAAATGATGGCCTTAATGGCGAAGTCAAACTGTATTTCTTTAGGTACATTTCTTCTGAATAACCAGGATTTTTTCAGAATGATATTGTCAACCTCTCCCTCCCCCTCCAAAGAAAAAAAAAACCAACACCTTCATCCATGACTGCAGAAGTAAAGTGGGAATGATAAATCTCAAGCAAAAAACCAAGAGTCGAAGTCAGAGAGGCAGAGATGGAAGAGGGCTAACAAAGAGAGTGAGGGGATTGAACGTACCTTGAGGTATTATCCTGCTCTTGACAGGATTCCTGGCTCTTTTGACAAGTTCCTTCAACATCTTTCTCTCCTTCTCTCCAGCAAGGCTTACGGACCTGGTTGAATTAATTTAAAAAACAACATCAAAGACTGCCAGGATGGATTTTTAAAAAAATGAAATAAATATATTTTTATGAACCCCCCCCCCCCCAAAAAAAAAAAAAAAAAAAAAAAAAAAATGTTGATTGTGTCTTTTCCCCCCTTAATGAGTTGGTATTTTTTAGATGGGTAATGCATAAGATAAGAACAGGAACTGTTCTATTTTTCAGAAGACCAAGATAAAATAGAAACGGTGTGCTAATAAAGTGATAAAGTGAAGAACCGGGGGTAGATTTTTTTTCCAGACATAGAATGATCTTACCTGCCACTGCGACCTGCTCTAGCTGTCCTTCCTACTCTGTGCACATAATGCTTCTCAGAATTGGGCATTGTGAAATTAATGACCTGCATAAAAAAGAAACATAAAATCACACATGTCATAATGTTTGCTTGGTTTTCAAAATAGTACAAGACTTGGCCATCTTGGGTTTTATACTGTCACTTTCTGTATTTATAAATATGTTAAATAAATGTAACAAAAACTAATACAAATAATAAAATAAATTACATAAGAGATTCATGGATAATACGGCAATACTATTTGTTACCTATCGAGATTGTGATTGTCAGTTCTAGGACAACTACCCCCCAACAACTACCCCCACCAAAAATCTAACTCCTAACTCTACACCTATCCCTATTTCTGGGGAGTAGTTGTACTGGGGGTAATTGACCGGGGGTAGTTGTCCTGACACGGCAATAAACCCTTACCGTCTTCACGCCTTCTATATCCAGACCACGAGCTGCCAGGTCCGTAGCTACCAAGATATCCACCTGGTCTTCTTTGAAGAGCCTCAGCATCTCCATCCTCTACAAGACGAAAAGGAAAGAGAAGGTGTTAGTAAATTACATCATCAAAGGTATTAGGGAAATTCCCTGATTTGACATAGGAGTGACTTAAAAAAGCTACTTTTCAATTTTTTAAACTTGATCATCAGAATTATTAAAGCTCTTGAACTCTGTTCATGGAATTCAATATCCAGAGGAACTGGTTCTAATTGATTCTTAAAAGTGTTTATTGTTCAAAAACTTGCAAAATTTAATGTTTAAAACCCAAATTGTATTTGCATAAATTATAGAGACCATGTAGTGACCACAAGTCTTCCTCTATTTCTGTATACTTCTTTGCTCATTCCTCTACTTTTATACATTTTCAACCATTTTATTTTTCATGATTTCCAGAAGTAGCGATCAACCACAAATCCCTTCACAATACAAACTTTTGATTTAGCCAAGTCTTGTTTTGCTGAGAATCTGTGGTTTCATTCCCCTGTAACGGTTTGAAACGAAAAAAAAAAAAAAAAAACTAAAAAAAAAAAATACAATTGTTAGTCCTTTCTTGGCAGATACTAATTAGTATAACTGTTAAATCAAAACAAAGACTAATCTTACCTTGGTTTGTGTCAAGTCTCCATGAAGCTCTCCAACCTTGATACCCAGAAGACCTAGGATGATGTGTAGCCGATGAGCTTGCTTCTTTGTTTGTACGAACACCATACAATGATCATGAAAGTTTCTGCAACACAGGGCTACAGCAAAAAAAAAATGAAATGGTCCTAATAAGTTTTTATGAAGATTTTCAAGGATATTTGGAGGCCGGAAAACTTCCTGTAAACTAAAACGTAATTGCAAGTATATCAAAGCTTCTTTGTTTCTAAAACCAACACATAATAATCATAAAAGTTTTTGGAAATAAAGGGTTATGAAGTACAGAAATAAACATTTCACATGCCATTATTGTTTCATGAACATGTGAAAGCATCCATCCAAACCTAGAAAATTCATGTGAAAAGAAAAACAAATTTGTTTTATACATCAGAGGTTCTTTGCTCCTACAAACACTATACAGTACAGGCGCGTATCCAGGATTTCGCACCCCGGGGGGCCCAACGTGAATTTGGCGCCCCTGTGTACTTTTCAAAATATGGCGCCCCCCCCCCCCTCGCCATGCAAACATAGGCCTACGGCTTAAATGTATGTTGAAGGATTTTGAATAATAATTTATTTGAAGGGTTTTTTTTTTTTTTTTTTTTTTTTTTTTTAAATACTTGCCAATGGTGAGTTCATGGAAGAGAATTTCTAGGTATATGAGGTATTACCGCTATAGATGAAAATACGAATATTTCTAAATACGAGCGCGAAGCGCGATCAGATTTTTCCCCCTCTACTTTACGATCAGAAAACAAAGAATTCTAAGCAATTAGGGGTATCAATTTTGTTTAGCTCTTCATCAGAATATCATATGAACGGGAGCTGTAATTTGTCCATCAAAAAGATTTGAAAGCAAGCCATATAAAATCATGTGAAATTTGTCCATCAAGTAATGTGAAATTAAACAAATGTATATTGATGTTTTGTTGTTCAGAATCCTCATAATCTGGTTACAAGAAAGAAAAAATAGGCGAGCGTGAATCGCGAGCAGAAATTTGATGTATCGGAATGATCTCTGAAAACGTGACATTTTATGCATTCCGCGGGAAAACAATGTAATAACTCTTTGGAAAATGAAGCGAGCGCGAAGCGCGATCGAAAATTTTGCTCTATGTAATAGAGACCTGAAGTTTAGGATCAATTTGGCCTCCATAATTTAAAGACCGTATGTTGCCCAGTAATTTTACAGGATTATGAAAGAGAGATTAATATCTATCTAGCTGCTTTTCTATCCTTCTGCTTCCCTCCCTAAGTTTAAGATAAAATTGGCGCCCCTAAGTTTAAGCTCAATTTGGCGCCAACTAATCATTTGGCGCCCCCTAAATGTGAGTTTGAATTGGCGTCATACATGTACGATTTAGGTGATTTGATGCCCCTGGGAAAATGCAAAAATAAATGTAACGTGTATTCAAATAAATTTAAATGTCTTGATGATATCATATAATGCAAATTATGGCCAGCGGAAAAACACAGGCGAGAGCGGAAGTTTGATGTCTTTGAATGATGAGAAAACATGGCATTGCATGCGTTCCTCAGGAACACAATGTAATAACTCCTTGGGAAAAGAAATGATGCGAGCGCGTAGCGCGAGCCAAAATTTTGCTATGTATATACAGACCAGGAGGAATTAAAAATTTTAGAAACCTTATTTCAAATACTAATTTGTTGCCCCTTAGTTTCAGGTAAATTCGGCACACCTCCCTACGTTGAAAATAAAGTTGGAGCCCCTAAGTTTAAGATAAATTTGTCATCCCTAAGTCTCAGGTCAATTTGACGCCCCTACGTTTAAGCTCAATTTGGCGCCCCCTAAGATTTAGGTCAATTTGAAATGCAAAAATGAATGTAACGTGAAATCATATAAATTGAAATGTTTTGATGGTTAGAATCCCATAATGTAAATTTTGGTAAGAGGAAAAACACAGGCGAGCGCGAAGCATGAACGGAAGTTTTAAGGTATTCAAATGATTAGAAAACAGGACATTTCATGCGTTCCTCAGGAACAAAATGTAATAATTCATCGGGGGAAAAAAATGATGCGAGCGCGAAGCGCGAGCGAAAATTTTGCTATGTATATACAGACCCGGATGCATGAATTTTGAAATTTTCCTCTATCTATATACAGACCATATTTTAAAAACCTTTTATTTGCCCCCTTAGTTTCAGGTAAATTCGGCGCTTGGGCGCCCTATAAGTGTAAGCTCAATTTGGCGCCCCTAATTTTAAAATCGATTTGACATCCCCTTAACTTAAATTCAGTGCCCCCATATGTTTCAGTCATCTTGGCGCCTGTACATGTAAGCTCAATTTGACGCCGCTAATATGTTGAACATATATTTGAAATGCAAAAAAAAAAAGAATAATATTTAAAAAAAAAGAAATAAATAAATAAAAAATGTAACGTGAAAACAAGTAAATTTAAATGTTTTGACGGTTAAAATCCCATAATGTAAATTCTGGTAAAAGAGGAAAAACATAGGCGTGTGCGAATAGGGAACGGAAATTTTGATGCATTCGAATGGTAATTTTGCTATGTATATACATACCAGGAGGCATGGAATTTAAAATTTTTGCTATTTTTAGATAGAGACCATTTTAAAGACCCCTTTTGGGTTTTTTTTGGGGTGTGTTTTATGGGCCCCTTAGTTTCAGGTAAATAGGATATAGTCGGAGCCACTAAGTTTAAGATAAATTTGGCACCCCTAAGTCTCAGGTCAATTCGGCG
>CALNVZ010003014.1:4386089-4397165 GCA_940671915.1 Paracentrotus lividus | reverse complement strand
AACGCAGGGATACAGAAGGAAATGACCAACATTCCTCATTCAATCACAGTAAGGTTACATGAATATGTAAAATATTAATCTAGTCTTCAATAATTCATGTAATTTTTGCAAAAATACATTAGAGCCTTTTTTGTTTCTATAAACAGCACACACTCATCATAAAACAGGGCTGCATTCTCGTTAGCATGCAAATATATTATTCAAAACCACTATATTTACCTGATACTATTGCTTCTCTGTCGCCCTCTCTGTTTTCTCTGATACGGATGAACTCTTGCTGTAGGTTGTATGCCACATCAGTGTTCTCATTGACAAAGATTCTGACTGGGTTTTTCAAAGATACCATAGCAAGATCTTTAACCTGGAAAAAAGAAGAAAGAAACATGACAAATGCTACTGTGTCTCCTATATGCCTCCTCTCTTAAAATCAGTAAATCCATATATTGACCATGTGAACCTTGATTTTTCACCTATTTATTCCTATTCAAAGTTGTTCTAGGATAGCGGTTCTTGTTGTCAATTAATAGATATCAATGCTTATTTTAATGTCTTTTTGATATCAAATTGCTGTATGGTTGTTCCACTGTGTGTGTATACTTTTTGGCCCTATGTTCATGTATTAAGAGCTATTGAAGATTAATGAGCCAAATTACAAAACGTGGGAAAATGCTTTGAATGAGTAGAATCCAATCTCACTTCTCAAATTTTTCACCAGTTGTAAAATAATTCTTTTCACAAAATCAAGAAATTCAGCCATTTTTGGAAAGTTTCGCATACTAAATTTCCAAGTTTTTTGCATGCCTAGGATAGAAAAACAACTGTAGATGCAATATACTTCTCGTCACTAACCTAAAACATGGCAATTTCCTTATCTAATATTTCACTGAGATGAAATTGTTTAGTGATTTACCTGATCTGTCATCGTAGCTGAGAAAAGCATGGTCTGCCTGGCTACTGAACACATCTTGATAATTTCTTTCATCTGCTCTTCAAAGAATTCATCCAACATCCTAGTATAATATGCAAAGAAATATATCAATAATAATGATCACAACAATAGTGGAAAAGACTATTTATGATTATTATACAAATGATATTTCAAAACTGAACAAATTTGATATCATCAAATGGAAATTTTCTACTATATACGTTTGCTACACAATATGCTTTGTTATGATCAAGCAGAAATGAGTTATAGCAAGTTAATTCAGCAGACTCTATAACAATCAACCCAAAATGCGCATCCCCCAAATTACACAACAAATGCAGATTTTTTAAAGTTGCGCATAAAGAGTTAATATCTTGCTACATAGAATAAAATAAGATATATTCTTACAGAGGTTTATTATATAAATCTGTATTTATCTGTCAATTGTCAACTTATCCACAAAGTACAGTAAAAGCGACCTAAATAATTTTCTCAATCACAAGAAATCAGAGCAGTTGTTCTTCCTTAGAGCAACACACGAAGCCGTTGACGCCCTCTACATTCCTTGCGTCTTTTTATACTATACAAGTTTGACTGTATATCTTATTCAAGAAAAGGTAAATGTATACAGAAACATTTCCTACCTGTCTGCTTCATCCAAAATAAGAACCTCCACACTGCTCAAACTGAATGTCGGTGCATTGTGTAGATGATCAATTAGACGACCAGGGGTTGCTATGACGATATCTGGACCCTTCCGCAGGGCAGCCTCCTGTAGTTTTACATCCAGCCCGCCTATCAGAGTACAAATTTTAAAATAGAATGATACTCACCAAGTTTATGAACAAAATTATGTTTTATCAGAGTGGTGTAAGATAAAGCGTGAATAGCTCCATCTTTATTAGTGCAGAATCCATTTGTAGGGATTTTACATACAATTTCAGTTTAAATCTGAAACCAATTTGGACCACGGATCACCTACACAGGCTGTATTGTACCTGAAAAAACATACATTCATAGTTATCTCGGGTGAAATTAATTGCATATTTCTTGATCAAGAGTTCATAAAAGGTCTCGGGCAAAACAAATTGTACTGACTTATGATTTGAATAAAACATCAGTCTATTGTATTTTCTCCCTTCTTAAAAGGAGAAGAAGAAATATTGAAGGCATTGGAATTACATTGATGCTTAGGGCAAAATCTGGTTCAAAATCAGATAATTTGTTTATGCCGGTCTGAGTAGTAAAGCAATGCAAATATGAATGTAATTACATGCTAACACAGACCGCTAGGAAAGATATAATCCTGCATATTATGCATATAAATTCAACCTTGAGGGTATGATGTCAATGATGTACGTTTGCACAAACACATCGATTTGAATAAAATTGAATGTAATAAAAATTAATTCTTAGATCTTAATATCTACAAGCAACTAGGTTAACCTAATAAAAGTATTTAAAAAATCAATTCAGATGTTAAATAATACTTTTGGTTAAATGATTATGTCAGACCATGTGAGATTATTGTTGAGATATTAGATATTTGCCTGCAAGCTATTTTAATCACATAAAAAAATTAAAACAGGTTTTGCATCTGCCAGAAAAAGATAAATATCTGTTAAGTGTAAATGAGATAGACAAGTTAAATTTCCATTTTTACCTAAGGCTAATATTTTGATTTTGCGCTGCGACCTTTCATGACTTTACAGTCCACTGATACAATCTTATAAATCACCTTGATATCAAAGTTCTTAGCATGTTTACTATGCAGCTTCAAGATGAGAATTTCTGTATTGTAGCGAATCCAAAAACATGAATAACAAATACCTAAATCTCTTTCATATGAATTTTTATAGATTTATTCATTATCATGCACTATCTACATGCCAAGTTTCATAAATTGTTGTCACTCATTTGCCAGAATTGAGGGGGGGGGGGGTTGCTATTGTCATTTGGAAAGATATTCATCTACATGATCATTATCTGATATGAACATCAAGAACTGACTGTTAAAATAATACGTACCAACAGCTAAACAGCATTCAATATTTGTGAACTCGCACAGCTGCCTTGAAACATTGAATATCTGAACACCAAGCTCCCTAGTCGGGGTCAGAACCAAGACCCTCGTAACAGGGGCTTGCTTCGGCTTGTACAATAAACGCTCAAGAACTGGGAGCATAAATGCTGCAGTTTTACCTGGAAAGCACAAGAATAATAATCAATATAATCATAATATCATTTCATTTACCCTGGGCAGGCACTTTAGTTTTTAATATTTCAAACAATGGGCCCTGATTTACTCCAAGTGCCTTGCTGGAAGGCAGCTAAAGTTCCTATTTCTGGATGTTCGTATGACTTTGCCAGGAATTGAGCCAAGAACATTCTATTCACTGAAAAGAGATAAAGTGAACACCTCCAATATAATTTTTTTTTTTTTTTTTTTTTTTTGGGGGGGGGGGCAACTTTACAACTCACCATGAGAAAACAAAGTATAGTTTGCAACACAATTTTGGGTGGTTGTTTCATCACAGACAACATTGAATTTATACTTGAGTACTGATTGTTTTAATTTTTACTGTTTTGCAGTGTATAAATGAATCATCATATCATTTTTAGTTGCAGTTATACATACCTGTTCCTGTAGCAGCACATGCACACACATCTTTACCAAGAAGAGCTATAGGAATTGTGGAAGATTGGATGGGTGTTGGTGTGGTAAAGTTGAGACCACTCACAGCCTATAAAGTGTGATCAAAGAAAAAGGATGTGGTATTGAAGATGAGAGATACAACAGAATGAATTGTAGGGCTTAAATTTAATGACTGCAGTGACACCAAATATGGCTGTGGGCCAATAGAACATGTTACACCGTAGCCACCTGAAAAAAGTACAGAATAAATAAAAAGAATATAAATTGAAATAAGTTCACACGGCATCCAGGCCATAATAATAAAGATTCAGTATCAAATCCCCTTGATCCTTCATTGTACAGCATTCAGTTATTTTCTATCAGAATAATTTAGCACATTAATATTGTTTTTATCAGAAATAAAAAAAAAATTGTTGGTAAATTTGTAGAATTTTATTTTGAGTTTAAGTATTTAAACTATCCAAAATAGAAAAATATTAACAAAGGTGAACTCACCCTAAGTAGTGGCCTTGAGAGGTTCATTTCTGTGAATGACAGTGCCTTGGTGTCATCACTAAGTTCCTGAAAGAATGGTTTATTTCCTTCATCTCCATCATCACCTGGGAAAACAAAACACAGAAAATATATCACATCCATAAAGTGCTTCATATGCATCCCTTTAAAATAGCAGTGGAATGATCTACGGAGCATTGCATATTAGCTTTGAAGTTTAGTTCCATTTAATTTTTATTGTCAAAGCGCAAAGGGCTGTGGGTGTCTCGCCTTAGAGGGCCACCATCGCTGCCATAACTACTTGTGTTGTGCTTCCGCTCTCTGGATCTGGAGCCTCGCTTGTGTCCGCGTCGACGGAACTCTGAAATCCCCACATTCTTGCTTTTACCTCTCTTTTCGTTTCAGTCGTTGTAGCATTTTTATTGCATTATGATTTTGGACGAAATAAATTTGAATTGAATTGAATTGAATTGAATTGAATTGAATTGAAAATCCTTAATCTTTTTAAGAAATACATGTGAAGAATTATACTGCAGGAATTAAATTGGGTAAAAAAGGAAAAAGAAAAGAATGAGAAAACAAAAAAATATATTTCAAAAGCTTTCTTTATTTTACAGGTTGCATTAAACTAATTTTATCTAACCTCACCTTTCTTTCTCTTGAGCCTCTTCTCACTATTTGGTTTGACCTTGACCTTGTCCCACTTGGCAAAGTCATCAAAACCCTGGACATCATCCTCCTCCTCCTCCTCTTCCTCTTCCTCCTTCTCATCCTCATCGGCTTCTTCTTCATCATCACCTTCATTTTCTTCTCCATCTTTAGATTTGTCCTCTGTCGAGTTTTCCTTGTCCTTCTCCCTTTTTTCAGCTTCTTTCTACAGGATAAAAAGAAATAGGAAAAACAAACCTAGACAATGATGAAGACAGTAATACTAAAACTTTAGTACTCAATATAAAGTATATCTTAACAATCTGTTTTATTTTACTTACAATTCATACTGGAGAATATAAATATACATCAGTTTTTAATCAGTTAACTATGCAAAAGAAAGGTAGGTAAAATGATGCTATCCACCAAACTTCTAATGAATGTTAACAATGCATTCATAAAAGTAGTTTTGTTGAATATTTGTAAACTGTATATTCCATTACTTTTTAGGGACAGCAATTTTTAGTTTTAATATTTGTTAATGGTCAGTAATATCCTGCAAGGTTACCATACTTAATTTGCCATAAGTTTGCTTTTCAAATTTTTGGTGTTACTAGAGATTGGAGAACAACTGTACCTTTTTCCTTTCTTGTCTAATCTTTGCTATCTTATGTTCTAAAGATGTAGACACTCTTTGGGATGAAGCTTGAGGGTCCGCTGGCCATGGATCATCGTCATCGGAAAGGGAATTTGTAAACTCAAAGTCCTGAGAAAAGTCCTGACCCTCCTTCTTTTTCTTGGAGTTGTTTGTTATCTTTGTCGGTTGGGCCGCCTGGAAGAAGAACATAAGCAGTTGGTTTTTATTGAATTCATCATTGAAGAAGAACATTAGCAGTTAATTTTCATTGAATTCATATACTAGTATGAGTATAATTGTACAAAGATTATGAAATCAACTAATCTATGAATTTTCAAAGTGAAAATCAGTTGTCTCATGACAAGGTCAATACATAAGAAATATAGAGCCTAACCCTATCTTTACTCTATCTCCGACTCCTGAGTCTCCAAGAATGGCAATTTTGGTTTGATACTGTATCCTGCAAGTCAGCCTTGATTCCATGGTCATTTACAGAAGAAGATTTAGGAGAACATGTTAATTGTTGCATATTTCGTAATATTATTATTACCAATGCAATGACAGCGCCCTAAAAATTAAAAACAGCAACAATGTCACTGAAGGGTATTAGTAAATAAATTTAAAATTTCATGCAAATTTACAATCAAATTTACTATGTGATTATGTCCCGAATGCATGCATGCGAAACCGAATTCATATTAGACTTATTTAATCTAAATAAACATGAAACTATTCATGATAAACGAACACCAAACAGTCTTTACTTAAGTTACATGTCATACACACAAGCAACTGAACCATCTGGGACTAATGACAAGACTCAGTAAGAAAACTTACAGAAAACAAACTTAATTTTTCACTTTTTGAAATCACATTTTCACTTATCTTTCTTCAATAACTGAGTGTTTGGATGTTCCTTTTACTATCCCTGATGTTTTTAAGTTTTCTTTTTTTCTTCTTGGATGAAAAATTATTTTTTAAAGTCCACTATCTGAAAATTTCCCCGCACGTTTTTGGGCGGGAGAGGGAAAAAAATTCAGTGATATTTTAATTTTTTTTTTCATGATTTTGATTTGAGATTTTTCCAAAACTTATTCACTGTGTCTTATATTGACATAGACATATACTACTACTAATTTTGGAGCAGAAAATGATTGCAAAAAGGAGAAAAACCTTAGATAAAACAACATTGACAAGGTTGCAATATTTTTCCCAAAATAAGGCATGTTTGGTCCACGAGGTCAATACTAAAGTATTGACATCGTATCATGAGTGATGTCATAGATTTTCATTTTGACTTTCAATTCAATTAGAAGTTACATCTATCTTGATTTAACTAAAATCACAGACAAATTTTCACCAACAAACTCCATATAATCGCTCAAAAGCACAGATTATTTTAGCGTTCGGCAGCACACAATTTCACAAACAGGCCCCCAAGGCCGCACAATTACCGATAATTGTTACATAAATACGGGTAGGTGGGACTAAATTAAATTTTTGTAAATATTGTCGCAATTGCTTCGTCTAATTTCATTCAGAAAATAAAGTAAAACAATGTCATTATACCTCTTCATCACTGCTGCTTTCTTCAGAGTCAATATAAACATTGTCATCATCTCCAATTGTCTGAATTAGACCAAATGGTGGCTCCATAATTACGTGTGTTGATGATGTTCGAGCTTCACTGTAGCATATCACACGTGGTTTAAATACCTCTCAATGTAATAAGATCTTTGGTCTTATCAAAGAGCTTATACTTTGAGAGGTATTGCTCACAAGGTAACATAACAAACAGAGAAAGGGCGGGGGGGGAGGTTAGGGGGCTTATTCGTTATCTTTTTTTTTGTATAAATGCGAAACCGATTTGCAGGATGGTGATTTCGCATGCCCAATTTATGAGATATAATGCTAATATAATTAATAAAGACATTAAAAAATCCGCTATTGGAGGAGCCACTTGGGTCGTTAAAAAAAAGGGGGGGGGGGGGGGTTGTCTCTTTTTTTGTGGGGGGGGCTACGTTTAAACCTTTGTTTCTTTTCTTTTTCTTTTTCATTTTCCTAATTTTCAAAATCTAGGTAGTGTTATTATTTTTTTCTGACATAAAGAGGACATTATGTATAGCCATAGCCTGGTAAGTGGGGTCAATCGGCCCGTTCGTTTAATTTAATTTGCGCTTTTTTTTTTTTTTTCTTTTTTTTTTTTTTTTTTTTTGGCAGGGGTGGGGGTGGGCCCGTCGGTATCTCCCCTGGATGTCGCGTTTGTTTAATGAATTGCATTTAAATTCTATTGAAAGTTTAAAGTCCCCAAGTATTCAATATCATTGCAGTGGCAAACAAAAAAATTGTGTTGGTTGTCTCGACCGGACGACTCTCTGAAGAAGGCTGACCCGACCAACCTTTTTTTTTTTTTTTTTTTTTTTTTCCACCCAACGCACGAAAATACACAGCTATATTTATTTGTATTATATTTTTCATAAAACAGTTATTATACTGTGTTATTTTTCCATGCAATTCCACATTTTACATAATCATAAGACGTAAAAGTGAATTAAAAAATGAATCATTCGTTTCTTTGTTTTTTCTTTGTTTTCAATGGGAGGAGAAGAAAAAAGAAAAAAAAAAAAAAAAAAAAAAAAACCCTCCGATCGACCCGATTTTTGAAAAAAGGCATTCATTGGACAACCAAACAATTTTTTTTTTTTGGCCTTAGTGGCAGATCCCTCGATTTGTCTGTTTGTTTTTGTTTTTGTTAATTCGTTTGTTTACTTTTCTCGTGGTTTTTTTTTTGACAATTTTTTTTTATCATTAAAATGAATTGATTTTCAAATCGGGGACTCCTTTTTATGTCTTTGCTAGTTATCTCTTTTCTGGGGGAGATATTTCATTCCAAGTTACTGGAGGAAAATAACGAGATATTAATATTTTATACAAAAAAAAAGTATCTCTTCCTTTTAATATTTGAAGATGCTAGTACTAGAAGTTCCTATGTTACATCAAATCAGTTTTGAGAAACAGAGGGTAAAAATGTAACATACGAACATCTAGTACTAGCATCTTCACTTATTTTACATTTATTCCGAAAGAGTAACTCCTCCCGCATCTTTTGGTACCATTTTGTGTGGTATGTCTTTACGCTTGGATGAACACGACACATTGTTACATAAATGTAACAGAGGGCCAAAATGTAATATACGAACTTCTAGTACTAGCATCTTCATTTGTTCTTGTTGGAAGTCTTTTTGTTACTGTTTTGTTGATTGGGCACAGCTCATCAAGCACTTGCTCATGATATCTTTGTGTGTTTGTGGGGGTGGTGGGGGAGGGGTATGAGCCCATGCCTCCCTCGGCTCCGCAGCTGCTCCATGTTTCACTAAACAGACTTCTATAATATAAATAAGCACTTTAAAGTATGGCGGCCATATTTATTTAGAAGTGCCGGGGGGGGGGGCTTCCTAAGGGGAAAACGATTTAAATGGGCAAGGTGCGTTGTTATGTCAGCGAATAAATTTTCCTTTAATTGTTGGGCATAGGCCTACCTCAAGCCCCCAGTAAGAAAATAAAATTACCATAAGAACAGCACGCAAACTGAATCTGTTTATTATGTCTATACCGTTAAATTATTTAAACTAAAATTGACCTTAGATCAATGTTCGCTCATCATTGCAAGCAATCATTTGAATATAAATAACAATCCACAGTCAAAGAGCAAAATCAAACTCCGACTGTATACATTCAAGAAAACTTGATATTGTGTGAATCAAGCTTTCTCCTCAATATGTCGCAGGTTCAACATTATGATTATATCGTTGTGGGCTGTGGAGGTATCGGAAGCGCTACCGTGTATTGGTTATCCAAAACTGCAGGAAAACGTGAGTATGAGCGATACATTATACAGTGCCTGCATTATACCAGTCATAAATCTATCAACTATACTACTCCGACAAAAAGGAAGCGAGTGACATATCAATCAAATTTGAGTTTTTGATGTTTCCATAAAAAAAAAAAATTTTTGTTTACCGAGTAGTTGTGTCATCTTCTCCATGGCAAAAATTGTTATACAAGTTTATCCACCGTAAGGTAAGACATCAATTACATCAATGAAATCCTCAATGGAGGGCATATTTTGCTCTTTTACAGGAAATTTCTTGAGGTACTTGTTGTTTCCTTTTGTCAAAATAGGGCAGTATCAATATCCATTATCTTTAATGTAAATACATGCAGTTAATTCAATGCAAACATTCAACAATAAACATTCAAGCTTGTAAGTATGATTCTCAAACAGTATGTAGTGTACTCAAATAATTATCACTTATGTCGCTTGTTGATTTACTAGTCAAGTGATACGTGATCAGTGGCGGATGGGGGAGGGGGGGGGGGCTAAAGAGGGATTGCCTCTATTTTTGAAAATAATGCCTTAATGTCAGAAAATTCCGCCTACGCCTCCTTATTTCTAAAATTATAGCCTATACATGTATACTGCGCTCCATATTATGAAAATATAGAAATCAATCGCTGCGTGATTATACACCAAGGAATTGCACATACGTTTTTTTGTATACGACTTACGAGGTCAATATTCTTGGTATAAAAACAAGTTCTAAAGTCCAAATATTGACTAAACAAGAACGGTATATAAGTCTAGGTATATAAATATCACGGGCCTATGATCTACACGGTTTGCACCTTTGAACTACTTGCAATAAAATAATATACATATAGGCCTATTCAATCAGTATTTTGCAAAGATAGCTTTATGATAGGCCTATTACGAATGCCAAAATGGTTATTATCTTCATAAAGGTAATATGAAGAGCTTAGTTCCAAAAGGCACTGCGTCCATTTTTTGTTATATCGGTGAAGAACCCATTTGTTTAATTATGAACAGGCGAGAGATATTAGAAAGTGCATAATGGTTGCTTTCATTTTAACGCTGAAACTTTTTCAGGATAATAATGTCCTGAATAATGGTGTGGTATCAATGTGGTATTCAATTTTAACAAAAATAAGTAGCACCTCATGGAACTATGGTTCAGGTTCAGGGGGCGTTTCATGAAAGGACTTGTCGGACGTTTTATCCGACAAACTGTTATAAGGTACAGAAATGCTTGCATCTGATTGGCTGAGAGCACATTTGACAGATAAAATGTCCGACAAGTCCTTTGATGAAATGCCCCCAGGTCTTTTTTCCCCTCATACGTATCATAATTTTTTTTTTACAAATTTGAACAAATAGTGAAACTAACCATTAAAAAGTTAAAAATACAACACAACACCGGTATGAAATAAACATGCTGGCAATTATTCCATAATACATGCTCTTATATGTTTGTTCTGTTTAGGAGTCCTTGGTCTAGAGCAGTTCAAACTCGGCCACGATAATGGGGGATCTCAAGATCATTCAAGAATTATGTGAGTTGGTAAGCTTTTAATTTTCTAATACTCTAATTTGTCTGCCATACCACTGGACATTTTGTCAAATTAATTTGTAGTGATTTGATTTTTGCATTTTAAAATCATTTGATTGTGAATCATTTTATAAATTAAAAGAGAAAACATAAATGTGTAAGAGTGTAAGAATAAAAGAAAAGAGTAAATCTCACATTGTACTGTAACAAGGAGTTGAATACTCCAATAAGAAAAAAGGGATAAACCCTCTTATATCTTCCATGTTTTCTTTTCATTTCTCTTTAAGACCCCCCCCCCAAAAAAAAA
>CALNVZ010003014.1:4360449-4377633 GCA_940671915.1 Paracentrotus lividus | reverse complement strand
CCTGATGACCGCCCACGAATTTTGTCGAATCCACCGTCGGGAATATGAGGGCCAGTTTACATATTTCTGATGCATTTTGTGTATCCAAACGGGGGGCTTCGGGCGCAAGCCCCCCCCCCATTTTTTCATGGCGCAGAAGGCGCCGCTAAACAAACAAAAAGGGGAAAGTAGCTGGGGTGGAGGTTGTGTGGTCGGTAAGCACCCGTTATTCCGAAGGTTCTTATTCGAAGGTTCTTTATTCCGAAGTTTCGTTATCCGAAGGTTCGTTCATTCCGAAGGTTCGTTATCCGAAGGTTCTCATTCCGAAAACGAAATTAGGGTTCGTTATTCCGAAGGTTCGTCATTCCGAAAACGAAATAGGATTCGTCATTCCGAAGGTTCGTCATTCCGAAAACGAAATAAGGTTCGTTACCCGAAGGTTCGTCATTCCGAAACCAAAAAGGGTTTATTATTCCAAAGTTTGTCATTCCGAAAAACGAATTAAACTTATTTTAGTAATAAAACGGTGGTAAGTAATAAATAATAGGATATTAGCAATAATGTCTCAGCGGAGGATGATACACGTGTATTTGTTGTACTAATTACCTTATGACGCTTTGCGTGAAACTCGGTGAGTAGCGACGAATAAACATGATACAACCGTCAATTTTTTTTTTCTTGCTATTTTTCAAGTTGAATTCAAAGCATGACGTTAATACATTCTATTTACATAAAGTCTTGCCAGTTAGCACATCTTCTCTTGTTCCATCTTAGCACACTGAGAACTGTAACAACTGACCCGTGTAACTTCCATACCCGGTCTCCCCTACCGGTAGGAAGAAATTCCTCGAATGCCTAAAGCGCCCCCTATTAGGGCAGCTATGGCTATTGCCGGGTAATATAGGTTTTCCCGACCAATTTCATGCATTTATCATCCGTTTTAATTTAATGTGTATTCAAATTCGTGTGTTTGATGCGACAGACTGACTTTAGTCAAACAATTTCGTGTTCATGCTCTCAAATTCGTTTTTAGGCACACAAAGTAATGGTTGCAAATTTCAAATTCGGATATAGGCATTTAATTTCATAATTTGTGCATTCGAATTAGTGCGAATTTCAGTATACGGAATCAAATGTCGACAGGATGAAGACGAATTTGAATAGCTCTTGCCGAATGTATATGCTTATTATGTGAAGTAGAATGCGCAAATACGAAATCGATCACAACAATCGCTAATTTTGATGATTGAAAACGATTTTGACTGGCAACATTTCGATGCATCAGCGTTTTTTCCGAAAATGAATGCCTCTAATATGCAATTGATTGACAAAACAATTAAATTGACCGGGAAAACTTATAATATTCGCTGCGCCACTGAATAGTTTATTAGATAGTCGGCACATTATAAATGCTTAATATAGGTTTTCCCGGCCAATTTCATTGTTTTGTCAATAGCAATTGCCGAAATGCTTGCCAGTCAAATCGTATTCAATCATCACAAATTAACGATTGATGTGATTGATTTCGGTATTTTGCGCTTCTATTCACATAATAGGGCATATGCATTCGGAATAGGCTATACAAAATTGGTCTTCATCCTGTCGACATTCAATTCTGATACTAGAAATCGCAGTCAAATATTGAAATGCACCAAATAATAGGAAATTAAATGCCTAATTTATCCGAAGAATTTAGATCACACTTCTTATGCAAGCCAATTAACCTTAATGTGTAGTGCCTAAACAACGAATCTGAGAGCATGAACACGAAATTGTTTGACTAAAGTCAGTCTGTCGCATCAAACACACGAATTTGAATACACATTAAATGAAAAACGGATTATAAATGTATGAAATTGGCCGGGAAAACCTATATTATTATTGTTAATGGAAAGGGGGGGAAAAGGGAAAAAAGGAAAAATAAGAAAATGAGAGAGAGAGAGAGAGAGAGAGAAAAGGAGAAAGATCAATATAACAGAGAAAGGGAAAGGGAAAGAGAAAGCCATTAAGATAAGATCAAGATCCGGGGGTAATTGTCCTCGGGGGTAATTGTCCGGGGGTAATTGTCCGGGGGGTAATTTTTTTTTTCTGCTGCGCTTTCATTGTATTATATCTTATACTATATACATATGATATCTCTAGAAATGATATTTAGATAACGTACCCTTGATTTATAGCTATCCAGAATGAACAATTAATTTGACGGAATATATATTTGAAAGAGATCTAAACACAACACAAAAAGAAAGTTCCCCCTATTTCAAATATCAATAATTCTTTGAATAGGAGGAGTTCAAAAAATCTAATTATATGTCCATGTAGGGAATCTTATTAGCAACGATGGGAGTGAATTTTAGGAAAGATCATGTTGTCATGCTTCAGTGAGCAATGATTGAATGCAAAAATGTTATTTTTTTAAGTTCGCAAGCCTAAAATCACAACTTTGATTCAATGATATCGGACCAATTTTTAGGTTTTAAACATTTCACGCATCAGAATTTACGCAGAACGTGCTTCCAAACATACGCAAAGGACGTTTGCGTAAAATTTCATGGTTGAGTGAGCATGCAGCAAAAATGCCAAATCTGCGATTTTTACTTCTTTGCCATAGTAAAATTGATGAAATATGATGGGATTCATGTCCAGGAAGAGTGTTTTTAACTTTTGCAAAAAATTTAAATCAATTCACGGTTGAATGAACACCAGAAAATACCATGTGAAAAACACTAAAGAAGTATTCTTTCCATTTTGTACACTAAAAATCACGTGAATATCTGTTTTTGTATTATTTTTATGAACGGTGCACGTGTGTACATGATCCTATTACATTTATTGAAACTTTCATGCTTCAGTGAGCACGTGGCACTGAAAAAGCTGTTTTTTGATGTAGAAACAAAAATTAAATTGCTTACTTTGCTTAACCATAACAATTCGTTTGAAAGTATTCATTTGATTTCAGTTTCGCAAAAATCCAGATTTTTTATGCTTCAGTGAACACAAGATATGAGAAAAACATGAAAAAAGGAAGAAA
Organism: Paracentrotus lividus; assembly: GCA_940671915.1. Taxonomy (NCBI): domain Eukaryota; kingdom Metazoa; phylum Echinodermata; class Echinoidea; order Camarodonta; family Echinidae; genus Paracentrotus; species Paracentrotus lividus. Next base: position 4,374,623 of record CALNVZ010003014.1, on the reverse strand, counting down.
GTTTACGGCCCTGCACTGTTAAAAATTGCTGTAGCTTTTACAGTAAATTACTGGCAACTCTGTTGCACAGTAAATAACAGTATATTTGATGGTAGTTTCCTGTATCTTGTGGGAATTTATAGTAATTTACTATTGAAAGTAAATTACTTTAAAAGACAATTACAGTAATTTACTGTGCAACAAAGTTGCCAGTAATTTACTGTAATTTCTACAGTGAAATTTTTAACAGTGTGGCACGGCCTAATGGTACGTCCGATTCTCAAGTTGACCAAAGTTCTTGTTAGTTAATGACCTCTTAAAGATTTGTGCCAAGTTTCAAGAATTTTATGTTGATACTCCACTTTCTTACACCATTTACAGTTGAGGCCAAAAGTTTACATACACCTGGTAAGAAAACATATAAACACGATTTTTACCACATAAGAACATTGGACATCATTTATTTTGATTAATATGGTTAGGTATGGTATCTACTTTGAATTCCAAGAGTATGTTTTCATAAAAAAAATATCTAGAAACATATATATGGTTGATCTTACTTCAGTTTGGATAAATTCAATGGGTCAAAAGTTTACATGTACATACACTAACCAAAATTGGTGATAGTGTTGCCTATATTTTTATTTATTTTTAATTTTTTCACTTGTTGGAACTGCAAACGAGCTTTCTCTATACTTCTCCTGAGATTATTGTCCATTCCATCAGCAAAATTGCAACCATTTAATCCCATTTGCAGGTTTAATTGGGCGATAAATCATTTTTAGGTCTGCCCATATAGTTTCTACAGGGATCTGGTCTAGAATGCGACAACCCCTTCATAATCTCCCCTTTTATCTGTGTTATCCACTATGAAACTAATGTAAATGAATGTTAGGGCTTTTGTAATGACTGAAGACTCAATTTTAATATGGTTTCTACTTTCAGGCTGGCGTATTGATATGATGCTACATGCTCTCACATCACACCATACGACCAATGTATAAACCCCATTGATAAATCCTATTGATTGTAAAATGTGATGTGGGAGCATGTAGCATCATATCAATATCCCAGCCTGAAAGTTTGAACCATATTAAGATTGAGTCTTTGATTACCACAATGATTATTTTTTATAGAGTGGATAAACAGAGAAAAGGTGGAGTAAGGAGGGGTTGTCACATGTCAAGACCAGATCCCTGTAGAAAACAGACCCCAAAAAATGTATTCGCTGAAGAAAACCTGAAAATGGGACTGAATTGTTGCAATCTTGATGGAAAAAAGGACAGTAATCTCAGGAGAAGTATATAGAAAGCTCGTTGACAACTTCAACTATAGTAAAAACATGAAAAATAAAGCAATATACGGGTAATATTAACTCACAGTATAATGAACAAAAAATTACAATGAAAATGGGCAATATTTGACTTTTGTTCACTTTTTGTTCAAACTCTATACGTAAAGTCAATGGGGAGGAAATCAATAGTGAACAAAAGTCAAATATTGCCCATTTTCATTGTAATTTTTTTGTTCGTTATACTGTGAGTTAATTCCTGAAACTTGGCACAAATCTGTAAGAAGTCATTAACTAACAGGAACTTTGGTCAAATTGAGAATCGGACGTACCATTAGGCCGTGCCAGGGCCGTAAACTTTCTTCATTTTTTCATGTTTTCCTCATATCTTATGTTCACTGAAGCATAAAAAATCGGGATTCATATCAATTCTACTCTATGTAAAATGTAAAGTTAACATATACCAATGTGCCGCATTAAATTGTAATTAAACAAGGCGCGTCCATTATCTAAGAGGCCAGACGCAACGAAGTGACGTTGGAAATACGGCTGAGAGGCGTAGAAATCTATACAGCTGGCTGCAATAATAAATTAGCTCACAAAAACTCGCTTAAGAAGACTCTCCTGCAGCTGGAATGGTATTGTCCGTTCGGTTCAGCAATCTACTCGTACGTGGAGATGAAAGAAATTTATGATCTTTTATCATGTTGTTAGTTAATAGATTCTCCAGACCAGATGGAGGAAATACACATTTGGGCAAGCTTATAACATTATTGTGATGAAGTTGTAATCAGAATCTTTATTTCACATAGATTGATGTTCCAAACGATTATTGATATAAGTAGTGATCTTGTCACCTCTTGCGAAGACGCCGTCCACATGCGATATGCATGTGATATGCGGAAATATCGACCCATCGAGTAAAGATTCTATTGTGATAATGTTCAAAGTGACAGGACTTTTTCTTAACCAATCGAAATGAATTTACCATCTCTGGAAAGGTGAGAATTCAAGCTTTTAAAAACTGCTTGATCATTAAGCTGTAATATAATTATGCGTTATCCAGGAAGATGATTATGTGGCGTATGAGCTATTTTGAGAGCAAAATTGGCCATATTGTACAGGAATTTGATCTGACTAGGATTTCGAATTGACACAAGTGACAGGACTTTTTTTCCCCTTTGCAATAAGTTATTCCTATTTTTGAAAAAATCTGACTCTTAGCGTATTTATTCAAGTTGATCATTTCTTTGAAAAGGTAGTTGCTCGCCATAATCAAGAAAACAAAGTGAAAAAACTGTGCAAAATACAAAATGTCTATGGCAGCGTTCGCTTTGCGTAGAGTGATAGCGCCCTCTTCCTCTTAAGTTTACAACTAGAATTGATATGTTTGCGAAAATGAAATCAAATGAATACTTTCAAACGAATTGTTATGGTTAAGCAAAGTACATCAAAAAACAGCTTTTCCAGTGCCACGTGCTCACTGAAGCATGAAAGTTTTAATAAATGCAGGATCATGTACACACATGCACTGGTCATAAAAATAATACAAAAACAGATATTCACATGATTTTTAGTGTACAAAATGGAAAGAATACTTACTTAGTGTTTTTCACATGGTATTTTCTGGTGTTCATTCAACCATGAATTGATTTATTTTTTTTGCAAAAGTTAAAAACCCTCTTCCTACACATGAATCTCATCATATTTGATCAATTTCACCATGGATACAATGTAAAAATCGCACTTTTGGCATTTTTTGCTGCATGCTCACTCAACCGTGAAATTTTACGCAAATGTCCTTTGCGTATGTTTGGAAGCACGTTTTGCGTACATTCTGATGCGTGAAATGTTTAAAATCTAAAAATTTGTTCCGATGTCATTGAATCAAAGTTGTGATTTCAAGCGTGCGAACTTCAAAAAAATAACATTTTTGCATTCAACCATTGCTCACTGAAGCATGACAACATGATATTCCCTAAAATTCGCTCCCAAGGTTGCTAATTAAATTCCCTACATGGACATATAATAAGATTTTTTGAACTCCTCCTATTTAAAAAATTATTAATATTTGAAATAGGGGGAACTTTCTTTTTGTGTTGTGTTTATAAACTAAATTTTTTTTATTATGATACAGCTTAGCTCTCCATAAACAAAATTATGTTTCAAATTTATTATTTACTGTTGATTCTCTTCCCAACCTTCTCTCCCCACTTCATGTCCTTACTCACAAGTAAAATTATTTTGATTGCAAATACTGTCTTATTACCACACGCTGGCATATTTCTATTCCCCATATAAGTAATTAAGATCATGTTTGTATATATGTTTATATGTTAGGCCCTGCCTGAGTAACATCAGCGTCCTGGGCCAACTCTATATCTATATGTCTCATTTTGTATTGCTATATTGTTATTGTATATGCTTTTCATGGAAATAAAGACATTACTTTCTCCTACATTTTAGTCAATGGAAAGGGGGGAAAAACGGAAAAAAAGGAAAAATAAGAAAATGAGAGAGAGAGAGAGAAAAGGAGAAAGATCAATATAACAGAGAAAGGGAAAGGGAAAGAGAAAGCCATTAAGATAAGATCAAGATCCGGGGTAATTGTCCTCGGGGGTAATGTCCGGGGGTTATTGTCGGGGGGTAATTGTCCTCGGGGGGTAATTGTCCGGGGTAATTGTCCTCGGGGGGTAATTGTCGGGGGTAATTGTCCTCGGGGGTAATTGTCCTCGGGGGGTAATTGTCCGGGGGTAATTGTCCTCGGGGGTAATCATATCAATTCTACTCTATGTAAAATGTAAAGTTAACGTATACCAATGTGCGGCATTAAATCGTAATTAAACAAGGCGCGTCCATTATCTAAGAGGTCAGACGCAACGAAGCGACGTTGGAAATACGACTGACAAGCGTAGAAATCTATACAGCTGGCTGCAATAATAAATTAGCTCACAAAAACTCGCTTAAGAAGACTTCCCTGCAGCTGGAATGGTATTATCCGTTCGGTTCAGCAATCTACTCGTACATGGAGATGAAAGAAATTAATGAACTTTTATCATGTTGTTAGTTAATAGATTCTCCAGACCAGATGGAGGAAATACACATTTGGGCAAGCTTATAACATTATTGTGATGAAGTTGTAATCAGAATCTTTATTTCACATAGATTGATGTTCCAAACGATTATTGATATAAGTAGTGATCTTGTCACCTCTTGCGAAGACGCCGTCCACATGCGATATGCATGTGATATGCGGAAATATCGACCCATCGAGTAAAGATTCTATTGTGATAATGTTGAAAGTGACAGGATTTTTTCTTAACCAATCGAAATGAATTTACCATCTCTGGAAAGGTGAGAATTCAAGCTTTTAAAAACGGCTTGATCATTAAGCTGTTATATAATTATGCGTTATCCAGGAAGATAATTATGTGGCGTATGAGCTTTTTTTGAGAGCAAAATTGGCCATATTGTACAGGAATTTGATCTGATTAGGATTTCGAATTGACACAAGTGACAGGACTTTTTTTCCATTTGCAGTAAGTTATTCCTATTTTTGAAAAAAAAAAGACTCTTAGCGTACTTATTCAAGTTGATCATTTCTTTGAAAAGGTAGTTGCTCGCCATAATCAAGAAAACAAAGTGAAAAAACTGTGCAAAATACAAAATGTCTATGGCAGCGTTTGATTTGCGTAGAGTGATAGCGCCCCTCTTCCTCTTAAGTTTACAACTAGAATTGATATGTGTCCTGATACGGTAACAACTGACCCGTGTAACTTCCATCCCCGGTCTCCCCTACCTTCAGACGGATGGGTAGTGGATATGTAACTGTTTATAAGAAACGTTGAGGGTCGGTTTTGGTTGAAAAACGATAAAGAAATATAATATCAAATAAAAGTATGAATTAAAAAAAAACTGTAATGGTGAATTTTCCCGATACTTCGGACAATATGAATTATTATATACGTCTAAATTGATGATCCGAACAGACACAAAGAGGTGCACGAAATACGCTTAAAGACCGGTTGTGACCATGGCAATAGACATGATGACAGAAGGGAGTTTTCGAATGTCGGCGTGCCGCCTGAACGAGGTTAAGGGTAAAGAATGGAAGCCTTGGTCAAATAATTATAATAATAATGGTGCTTTTTCAGTGTGACGCCCAAAGCCTTTTAAAGGTTGTACCAGAGAGATATAACGGAGAGGTGCGAGTTCGCTCGATAAACGCGAAATTGTGTAGTAGTACTTCGATATAGTCTGGTTTCAAGACACTTGCTTTTATCCGTCGATTACGAAAGTATCGTGTGAATATAGCCTTTATCTAGACGTATCTCCTCATTTTCCCACGCTATATATTGTGAACGTTGTGTTGGATTAAACGTAAATTTAATTAAATGGCTTAAATTGGTTTAGCCCCATATATACTAGCTGCCCCTCAGCTCAGAAAACAATAATGAGTGGGCAACGGCCTGCTTGGGATGGGGGGAGGGGCGGGGGACACATTGCTGGGTTCCTATAGGGCTCTTTCCAATTATTTTCATTATTTTTTTTGTAACATGTCCATGTAAATTTCAATTTTGGCATGTTAATATTTGGTACTTTAAGGGTATCCGATTTGTTTTATTTGGGATTTTTTAGGTCTTTTTCAGAGAGAAAAAAAAAATTGCCAATATATAGAAGCCAAACCCATTCCCCCACCCCCCCCCCCCCAGTTATCAAATTTCCGCTCTAAGTATCAATTCTATTTTGTTTCTATTGGATAGGCCTGAAATATATATATATATATATATATATATATATATATTGTAAGTATTTTTACTAGTGACTGCTTGTTGACAATAGCTCCGCCCTGGCCCCCATCTCCCCCCCCAAAAAAAAAAAAAAAAAAAAAAAAAAAAATTAAAAATAGGCCTAACAAAATAATAAAACAAATGAATAATAAAACTGAAATGAATAAATAAAAAATTATTTAAAGAATAAAACTTTTAAAAAGCACACACATAAGGACCAAAATTTCACTCCAGTTTGCCAATAAAAACGCTGTCTCTCCCTGCCTCTCCTCATTTTCTTTGAGTGTTTCAGCCGCCCCCCCCCCAGCCCTTCTCTCTCTCTCTCTCTCTCTCTCTCCTCTCTCCTCTCTCTCTCTCTCTCTAAATCTTTCTCTTAGCTTTCTCACATGTAGGCCTACTTTACTTCTCAATTTCATTCTCTTTACAAACTTGATGTCAAAAAAGACAAACAACTTCATGTTCTATGGTGTTAGGACAACATGTTCAGGCCCATTCGAGGCAAAGAGGCCTAGTATATATTGGAAAACATTATCTGTTAAAACAGTGTTATTATTAGTAATAACTATCCAGCACAGTGCCAAATTATACTTCAAAAAAGTTATCAAATCTAAGATAGGTACCCCCATTCAGATATTGCAGTCCACATTCATGCCTCACAAATTTTAATGCATAAATTGGCACATTTTGCATTGAACTCAATGCAATACAGAACAATAGATTTAGTATAATGTTACCTTTTCAAGCTTTTCTCTTCAAAGAGGGTCACTTTTGTACTAATACATGGGGATATAATAAATTCAACTACCATAAATGTGAAAATATTGAGTAATCTCACATTGTCACACTCTTCAAAAAAAAAAAAAAGTAAACTGGGATCGAAAGTTCTACACAAATTGAGTGTATTATTTATACTAGTTTTGTCTCTTTTTTTTTCACAAGGTTTGTTTTTCCACACAAGTTCAAAATTATTTTATGTTAAAAGTGAGATGTTCCAGACTATTTTCAGGCATGATTTGAGACTGTTCGGGCATCTTCAATTTTTATGTGGAAGTACCTATCTAAGAGAGACCAGCATAATGAACTACATAGTACTTGTAATGTACATTCAAACAAAATTATAATATACAAAATAATTATAAGCCTGGAAAGTGAGCTTTCAGCTTTTGAAAAATCATAAACTATACCACATTTCTTTATTTTCTTGGTATATTTTTCAAAAATAAACTAATTTGCAAAATGAAATATCCAAATGATATCTATCTTTGCAAAAATAGAGCAATTATACTTTTATGCATTTACAGAAGGAGCAAATAATATATTAGAGCCTACCTGACTATGTTAAGTATAAAGGTGAAAGTATCTTTAAAAATAAGACATCCATCGATATGTAACTATATGCTGTTAATAATTTATGATTTCAGAGCAAGCTTGGTCGTACAGCCTGTGCTTGCAAGCAATGCATTAATATTCTTTATGTTCTTTTGTAAATCACATTGTACTATATATAGAACCATATCTGATCTGATTATAAATTGTATCACTATAACATCTTTATCACACACTAACATCTATAAAATCTAATTGGTTGGCAATCCTTCATTGATTATAAATTAAAATATCAGTGTGGTCTGGGTGGGCCTATGGATTTTCATTTGAAAGCTCTACATCAATAGTTTGCCATTCAATATAAACATGATGAATGTTACTACTATAAAAGCACTTTGATGTATGCACATTGTTGGCTTGGCAGTATTACACACAATATAAAACATTGCACAGAGTGATAATCTACTCAACACAACTGCAGATTGAAAAAATTTTACTTTTACTACTAAAACTGTCGGCCAAATCCCGGGGCCAAATATATATTAAGATGTATAACCATGTCTGCAGAATCAATTTGATGTGACGTTTCCAAATGAAGCTAAATGGAAAGGTCATAAATGAAATGTAGGTTGCATGGCAGTCTTTAATAACATCAATTATATACCCTGGCTGAAACTTCACACAAACAATTTATCTCATAAAGACACAGAAGGCTATGAATTTTTATTATAAAACATTATTTTGAATCAAGGACCTCTCACATAAACAATTTTTGCCAATACGCCTACAAAGTCCAATAGCTGCATACATTAACAGGGGCCGCGGAGCGTTTTTGAAAGTGGAGGGGCTGAGCCGAAGTGGGGGGGCTGAACAGGCTAAAAATCACAATGTATGGTCATTTTTGCATTTGTGTACACGTTGGCTGAAAAAGTGGGGGGGGGGGAGGCTGCAGCCCCCCAGCCCCCCCCCCCCCGGCTCCTGTTACATGTAGATCTATAGAACGGTGATGCTTGGAAGTGCTTCTCACAAAACAAACTGATATCGATGCAGATAGTAAGGGGACCGTTCTACAAGGTCATTCCTATCAATCTGCTTTGCCCACTCCTTGGATCTTCACAGAATCTATAAAAAAAAAGTGTACAATATAATGTGCAATGTTATTTGATAAATACTTGAAACTCATTCAGAACAATTAACATTGTCATTAACAGTTTAATTAGTGGTAGGGTGGGGGGGGGGGGTTACGTGCCGCGGATACTTAACGAAAAGAAAAGCCTGCTTAGTGCTTCACTGCTTTGTTTGTCTTAAGCTAAAACATATGTTAAATAATGTTTATCTTCATCAATATTTGATCTGTAACAGTTAGAATATTTTCTAATAGACACATACATGATTTCAAATAATAACAATTTTAGTGCAATAATGTCCAAGCTCCTGCAATAAGAATCACACATTTCAACTCTAATGTTGAGGGGTCTGTGGCATTTACACACAATCTTACCATAACCATCCATCCAGCGTCCAGGGGCCAACTCCCGGGGCTAACTAGACCCTACCTAGTCCCACCGTTAACGACAAGTTAATGCCCTCACCCGCCCATCTCTCCCCGGCTCCGTCGGTGTGGGTCTTCGACATTGGGCAACTGTCTTGGGAACCATACATCGCTTGTTTATATCGGCTTAGATTTTTGTTTTATTACAGTTAAGACTTAGATCAAGTTGAAAAATTACAATAATGAAACCTAAGCCATCTATATATTGCAACAACGAACAAATAACCCTTGCCTCTGACCCAAAAATGAAATGAAATAAGGTTGTTCCTTACCAAAATCTGGCGCTTCCGAAAAATAATGATGTCCACGCGCATGCGCAGAACACTTGTTCAACATTTAGCAGATGAGCCGGCTATTTTTCAAAAAGAAACCCCAAAAAAGGAGGCATAGTCACTGACTTTTTTTGGAGGTCTCAAAGAGTTTAAAAGGCCTTATTATACTAGAGAATTTATCAAATTTTGTTAAAATTAACATTTGCAATCGTTTCAAAGAAAATAAAGGGTAATATTATCCATTTTGAAAAAATGTGTTCTACGTGTTAAACATAGGCATTTACATTTTTTTCGTTCTGCAAAAGGAGGCATAGTCACTGACTTTTTTGGGAGGTCTTCAAGAGTTTAAAATGCTGGATTGTATTAGGAATTTATTTAAATTTGATAAAACGACATTTCCAGTCATTTCAAAGAAAAAAAAGGGGAATCGTATCAATTCAAAATATTGCGTAAGTCATAGGCCTACGTGTTATAACGCACCAGGGGCAGTTTTTCATGCTGAAAGGAGGCATAGTCACTGACTTTTTTAGGGGTTTAAGAGTTCAAAATGCTTAATTGTATTAGAAAATTTATTCAAATTTTATAGAATTAGCATTTCCAATCGTTCAAATGAGAAAAAAGGGGATAATTATCCATTTTTAAAACACGTGTTTTACGTGTTAAACATAGGCGATTACCATCTGCAAAAGGAGGCATAGTCACTGACTTTTTAGGGGGTCTCAACTGTTGAAATGCTTATGCTTGATTATGTTAAGAAATTTATTTAAATTTGATAATATCCACGTTTTCAGTCATTTCAAAGAAATTACAGGGAGATATCAACTGATTTCTAATTGCTTGTATTTTACGTTCAAAACTCAATTGAGGCTCAAAGTTCATATCATACATAGTCACTGGCATTTTTGGTAGGTTTTTCTGAAATCAAGGTTGTAAACATGAATATTGAACCTTTTTACTTTGCTCTCAACCAAAAATCAATACTTAAAAAGGTAGATTAGTATATTAAATATGAAAGACGAAAAAATCGGTCATTTGGGCGTTATAACTTTTCGAGTCGCACAAATGCGCACAAACACTCCGATCAGATCCAGCGGACGGTGTGTACCACACCGAACGTGGGAAGCTCCACTTCTTCCCACTATATATTCTTTGGTTGTACGGAGATCTTGAAATGGCTCACAATTGTATGCTACAGTCACACAGACACTTACGGTCAGTTACGTATTTGTTTTATCCTTCTTTCATCTTCTATTCTATCATTTCTTATGTATTTCTTTGTTTTATTGGATGAACGAAATTATCACTGTTTCCAATGCCGACTATGATTGGAAGGCATCCGTGGGGATCCGAAGGAAAGAAAATAATTTTTTGACGCAACCGGATGTAACTCAACGTAAGTGTCTATGTGACTGCAGCAGTAGGTCTCAGCTGTCCAGTACGATGGCGTCACAACTGATTAAATCAATGGGCGTCACGCATGAAGAAGCCACCGTTATTCACCGAAAAACTTCCATTCTTTACCTCTTAACCTCATTCAAGCAGCACGTCGACACGTTAAAAAAAAAATCCCCTGATTTTTTTCAGCCACTCGTAGTCCTAACGGGATTTCCGTACAATGCTGCTGCTGATGAGGTAGAACCAGGCGCGAATCCAGGATTTCGCACCCGGGGGGCCCGACGTGAATTTGGCGCCCCTGTGTACTTTTCAAAATATGGCGCCCCCCCCCTCCCCCTTGTCTTTGAATGATGAGAAAACATGGCATTGCATGCGTTCCTCAGGAACACAATGTAATAACTCATTAGGAAAAGAAATGATGCGAGCGCGTAGCGCGAGCCAAAATTTTGCTATGTATATACAGACCAGAAGGAATTAAAAATGTTATTTCAAATACCAAGTTGTTGCCCCTTAGTTTCAGGTAAATTCGGCACACCTCCCTAAGTTCAAAATAAAGTTGGAGCCCCTAAGTTTAAGATAAAGTTGGAGCCCCTAAGTTTAAGATAAATTTGGCATCCCTAAGCCTCAGGTCAATTTGACGCCCCTACGTTAAAGCTCAATTTGGCGCCCCCTAAGATTTAGGTCAATTTTAAATGCAAAAATGAATGTAACGTGAAATCAAATAAATTGAAATGTTTTGATGGTTAGAATCCCATAATGTAAATTTTGGTAATAGGAAAAACACAGGCGAGCGCAAAGCATGAACGGAAGTTTTGATGTATTCAAATGATTAGAAATCAGGACATTTCATGCTTTCATCAGGAACACAATGTAATAATTCATTGGGGGGAATGATGCGAGCGCGAAGCGCGAGCGAAAATTTTGCTATGTATATACAGACCCAGATGCATGAATTTTATATAGAGACCATATTTTAAAAACCTATTTGTTGCCCCCTTAGTTTCAGGTAAATTCGGCGCCCCTTAGTTTCAGATCATTTGGGCGCCCTATAAGTGTAAGCTCAATTTGGCGCCCCTAATTTTAAAATCGATTTGACATCCCCTTAACTTCAATTCAGTGCCCCATAAGTTTCAGGTCATCTTGGCGCCCGTACGTGTAAGCTCAATTTGACGCCGCTGATATGTTGAACATAAATTTGAAATGCAAAAAAATATATATATATTAAAAAAAGGAAGAAATAAATAAATAAAAAATGTAACGTGAAAACAAGTAAATTTAAATGTTTTGACGGTTCGAATCCCATAATGTAAATTCTGGTAAAAGAGGAGAAACATAGGCGCGTGCGAATAGGGAAGAAATACATTCGAATGATTAGAAAACAGGTCATTTTACTCGTTCATCGACACAATGTAATAAATCAATGGGAAAAGATGATGCGAGCGCGAAGCGCGAGCGAAAATTTTGCTATGTATATACAAACCAGGAGGCATGGAATTTTAAAATTTTGCTATTTCTAGATAGAAACCATTTTAAAGACCCCTTCTGTTTTTTTTGTGTGTGTGTTTTTTGGGGCCCCTTAGTTTCAGGTAAATAGGATATAGTTGGAGCCACTAAGTTTGAGATAAATTTGGCACCCCTAAGTCTCGGGTCAATTCGGCGCCCCTACATTTGAGCTCAATCTGGCGTCCTTTAATTTAAGATCGATTTGGCACCCCCTTAACTTTAGGTTAAATCAGCGCCCTTATGTCTCAGGTGAATTCAGCGCCCCTTAAGTTTCGGATCATTTTTACGCCCCTACATTTGATCTAAATTTGGCGCCCCTCTAGGTTTAAGTTCGATTTGGCGCCCCCTAAATTTAAGGTCGATTTTGCGCCCCTAAGTTTAAGGTCGATTTTGCGCCCCTCCTAAATCTAAGGTCGATTTAGCGCCCTTAAGTTTAAGGTCGAGGTGCGATTTGGCACTCCCATCTAAGTTTCGGGTCAATTTGGCGCCCCCACGTTAAGCTCATTTTGGCGCCCCTCTAATTTTAAGTTTGTTTTGGTGCCCCTCTGAATTTAAGGTCGATTTAGAGCCGCTAAGTTTAAGGTCGATTTGGCGTCCCACCTATGTTTAAGCTCAATTTGGCGCCCCTTAGTTTAAGCTCCATTCGGCACCCATAACTTTATTGGCGTTGTTAGTTTACTGTCGATTTGGCGCCCCCTAAATTTTTTAAAGGCGCCCCTTCCCCTCCCCCTTTTTCATTTTGGCGCCCTTACTTAGTTTAAGGTCGATTCGGCGCCCCTAAGTTTAATATCAATTAGGCGCCCCTCAGCTTCAGGTCAATTTGCGCCCCCATCTATAAAGTTTCGGGTCATTTGGCGCCCCTACGTTTAAGCTCACTTTGGCTCCCCCGTAGTTTAATGTCGATTTGGCCCCCTAAATTTAAGTCGATTTGGCGCCCCCTAGATTAAGGTCGATTGGGCGCCCCTATAAGTTAAGGTCAATTTGGCGCCCCTTAGTTTACTGTCGTTTTGGCGCCCCCTAAATTAAAGGTCGATTAGGCGGCCCCTAAATTTAAAGTCGATTTGGTGCCCTATAAGTTTATGGTCAATTTGGCGCCCCGATTTACTGTCGATTTGGCGCCCCTAAATTTAAGGTCGATTTGGCGCCCCTAAGTTTAAGGTCAATTGGCGCCCCTAAGTTTAAGGTCAATTTGGTGCCCCTTAGTTTACTGTCAATTTGCGCCCCTAAATTTAAGGTCGATTTGGTCCCCTAAGTTTAAGGTCAATTTGGCCACGCCCACTAAGTTTAAGGTCATTTGGCGCCCTTAGTACTCTCGTTTTTGGCGCGCCCCTAAGATTAAAGGTCGATTGGCGGCCCCTAATTAAGGTCGATTTGGTGCCCCTATAAGTTTATGGTCAATTTGGCGCCCCTTAGTTAACTGTCGTTTTAGCGCCCCTAAATTTAAGGTCGATTTGGCGCCCCTAAGTTTAAGGTCAATTTGGCGACCCTTAGTTTACTGTCAATTTGGCGCCAACAGAGTCAAAGATAAACCAAAAGTCAGAAAAAAGCAATGAATATTATGCAAAAATGTTATGTTTCACCATTTTTTTCATATCATTGATTTATGCTTTGACTTCAATTCATTTTTGTCTTTGTTGGCCGATAGATTCTATCATTACTTTTGACTCATTCATGGCGTTCCATAACCAGGTGCAAAATGAGTAGTGAATTCCTGCTCAGGCTCATTTTTATGTCCCTACAAAATTGGGCAATACTCACGGAAGCATGGGTTATTTTCTGAATTTTTTGTGTCATAATGATAGTTGAGGATATGAGCCTTATATACATATAAATCTTTCCCCCAAGAATCATATATTTTTCTATTTGGTAGCTATTTAAAAAGTGTATAGTTCTTTTTGGGACGCACTGTATATATATAGCTTGATTACTTGGTAAAAATCTTGCTACGGCCTTTCTTATCTTCACTTCGGATCTCAACTATATACCATCATTTGCAAAAGTTTAAGACCACCCTAAATTTTTGGGGTATTATGTTCAATGAGCATTATTCTTTTAGCCCAAATTCC
>CALNVZ010003014.1:4295983-4357916 GCA_940671915.1 Paracentrotus lividus | reverse complement strand
ATATATATATATATATATATATATATATATGAAGAGTTTGTTTCCAAAAGGGACTAAATCCACTTTTGTAACTTCAGAGTAAATGGCTTTCCTTTGCCGGATTTTGTACAGGCGTCTATGGAAAATTGAAATTAAAAGTTGCAATTTATGGAAGTTGCAATCAAAATTTAGGTCAGTTATTTTGCTCACAGATGGGTACGTACCTGAACAATGTCCTGATATCAATAACTCAATTTTCATCAAAAGTGGATTTAGTCCCTTTTGGAAACAAGCTCTTCATATATATATATATATAAACTATTTCCAGGTGTCCAATTTTCATCTTCCATACTGGAACGAAGTATGAGCCCTACTTCCTACCTCTCCACGGCAACACGGGCTTCAAGATTGGCCTAGACTGTGGGGGTCCCGTGGTCACTGCTCACTCCAGGAACTTTGTACCGGATGAGGAACGGAGGGAGATAGAGAGGAACTTTGTTGCTGAACTCACACCAAGGGTATTTACTATGAGTATAATATACAGTATACTGTCCAACAATATTAGCCCCGGACAGATCCCCCCTAGGACAGGTGCCCCTGGACAACGTACAACCCGATCATGATAATCACCTTGAGTACAGTTATCACCCCTGGACAACGCACTCCTAACCATACACTCACTGATGTGCACATCCGGCGTAAATGCCAATAGGGGTAGGCCAAGTTGAAAATTGCAAAACTAAGAAAAGAAGAACTGTACAAAATGGAACAATAGAAAAAAAGAAGAAAAAGAAAGAAAAAAAAAGATTCATCGATTTCGTCGAGAATTTTTTTTAAGGGTGTGGAGGGGGTGGGTGAAATATAAATAATATACAGCATCCAATTTTCCCGATAAGTTTATCAAGCTATCGTTGGTTTCAAAATGGCCTATTAATGATAACCCACGGTGTTACCGAAAGCTTTTAAATGTGAATGTACTCATGTTTGAATGACATAAAGGTAATTTTAAAAAAAAATCTATTAACCATCCACAATCTTATACCCGTAGGCTGTTGGACCCATTCTTTACACGAAGACGTGTCTCTACACCCTGACACCTGATAGAAACTTTGTGATTGATACATGTGAAAAGACAGGTCACCCTAATGTTATATTCTGCTGTGGAGCTGGACATGCCTTCAAGTGAGTTCAACCTGAAATTCGATTGCCATTTAAAAAAAGAAGAAAAAGAATGAAATAAAAATATGAGTAAAGTTGATTTTTTTTTATCAGTCAAAGGGTCACGAAGGAATTAAAGTTTTTAATTAACGTTTTGTGACGTCACTTTTGAGCTGCCCTTTATATTGGGTAGTCCTACTGTAAATTCCACTAAGTAGTAATTTTTCATGGTCCTTGATGAAGGAATATATTTAATTTATACACTGCGAAAATGCTGGTGTTAAATATGCAACACCATGCGGGTGTTAAATTTGTGGCGTTAGATTTCAGAATTAGATTGCTATCTTTCTCACACCACTTGTTGTCAAGACAAATTCTGAAGAAAAAAAACAACACTTTGTTGATATTTTTGCAGGTAAAAGTAATGTCATTTGATATACTTCAATTATAGATATATTAAACACAAATATAGTAGTAAAGTTAGCTTTAGTATATGAAGTTAACTGAATATTTTTTAACACCACAAGCTAGTGTTATTTAACACCGGCCCTGGAATCTATTGCGACCACATCGATTGGTGTTAAATTAACACCAACAAGAATCAACCACTCACTAGCGTAAATCCTCTCACGCTATCTATTCATCAGGGGGATGACGTTTTGTATTATTACGTAGTATCCCCCCAGATGAATAGCATTCTATACGGATTGACGCCAGTGAAATCAACACCCACTGGTAACAAATTCGAAATCAACACCATGAAAAGTGTCAAATTAACACCAGAATGTGGTGTTAAGATAACACCTAATAGTTTTAATAATGTATTTCTAACACCAAAACTGGCGTTAATATATTACACCAGTGGGTGTGATCGGATATAGATTCTGGGCCGGTGTTACATTAAACACCAGTGGTGTTAAAATTTATCACCCCGGTTTTTGCAGTGTAGATATGAATATTAATAATTGTACAGAACCGGGCGCGGGGAAAAAATTAGAATTTTAGATTTTTGTGCATACCAGGTTTTGTAGGACACACCGACGAATCATATTTATTTTTTTTTTTTATTTTTTTTTTTTTTTAGAGTAAAGTCAGCCGAAATTGTTGTCAGTAGGGCCGGGGGTACGAGCGCTTGAGAATAACAATAAGAATCTTTCCCTATTCGTAAGGCGTATGGGAATTTAGCTGTTATGCTACAGTCATAAAGACACTTACGTTGAGTTACGTCCGGTTACGTCCAAAAATTTTCTTTTCTGTAAATCCTCACGGATGCCTACCCGTCATAGTCAGCAGTGGAAATATTGATAATTTCGTTCGTCCAGTAAAACAAATAAATACATAAGAAAGGATAGAATAGAAGAAGAAATAAGATTAAAACAACACGAACGTATCTATACGTAAGTGTCTGTGTGACTGCAGCATAAACATTTTAGTACAAAATGACATCGCCCTGTTGTTTTCGTATGAGTATGACTGTCGGTGTTTGTATATAAATTGTGATTAAATGGGACACAAAAGTAATCTTCCCTGAAAAAAGGGGAAAAAGACATTGTAAAATTATTATAGCAGTGTAATACAATAAGGCTCTTTTCTTTCTAGTAAAGCATGTTGGGAAGATAGGTTTTTAAGCTATTAGCACAAATTGCTACCGCCCTGTACACAAATTAGTAGTAGTGTTTATCTTATTAGTAGCTCATGATTGAAAGGGACACAGATAATCTTTCCTTAAATTGATTCGGATTTGTGTAATGCTTGCTCTCTCGCAATCTTTTCATATGTTTCATTTCCTTGCGGCTTTGTGGGCAAATTGCAAGGAATTTGGATCTTATTTACTTTTTGGCAATTTGGAAACTCGCTTTATAATTTAATATGAGAAAACAAAGAATACAATGAACGATTCAGGTGTTTTGTTAATTCCCTCAAATGCAGTTCAGATCTATGTAGCGTGTCTCAACTGAAATTGTGAAATTAATGAACTGATGAAAGCGAAATGTAATCCAGCCTAGTTTTGTAAAATATATCATAATATAAAATTTGTCATTATACACTCAAAGACATTAGATTCAGATCAGATTTTGTTTCCGTTTCAAAAGACAAAATATGAAAACTATAACTGCACATAATAGATTACCCTGCCTGATTAAGGAAATCAATACAGGGGGACTTGAAAAACAGAGGTCGCATGAGGACAGCTCCTTGGACTTTAATCACCTGATGCAAATGCGATTTCACCCCGACGCAAAATCAAACTGATGAGATAATTTACCCAAAACAGATATTATTTCACTTTAAAATTGAAATAAAAAAATGCTTTGTTTTAAACATGTGAATATAATAAAGATTTTAGGAGAAAAATTCGCATTTAAAAGTTCTTATTTGAGGCTCATCCTGTAGACATGAAAAATGCATTTAATTTTATTCATAAATTAACCTACAAAATAATCAACCTGTAGGCCTATTTATATTCAGGGGAATGTCGTTCCATACAGGCGTGGAAGTGATCTCAAATTTGTCTTTAATTTACTGCAATAACACTGTTATTGCAACAAAGACAAACTTGAGATTTTTACATTCAGCACTTAATATATATATTATATATATATGTCATAGCAACTGCATGCACCTGCTGAGAATGCGCTCCCTAATACTTTTCATTGTAAATACTCCGGACGAAGACGGAGATCCGTCGAAAATTTGAGTAGAAATGAATAAAGAAATTGGCATAAATGAATTATCGCGACTACTTGTTTTTATATATATATATATATATATATATATATATATATATATATATATATATATATATATATTCCAATTTGTATGACGCTAAAACCAACACCCTTAGTAAAAGAAGAGGTTTTCAGCCGTATGTATATTGCTACTTCTGGCAGTACACCAATCACTAATCCCCATCGGGGAAGAGAGGCATCGGATTATACAGTAAATGAGGTTGGTTTCTTCTGCATGCACAATGAACGCTGATCAAGGGTAGTATATATAATCATTTCCATTTTTCTCTCCAGATTTGCAGCTGTGCTCGGTAGAATTCTAAGCCAACTGGCTTTAGACGGAAGGACAACCTTTGACATCTCTTGCTTCAATATGAATAGAAGGGCCATCACTGACCCCAATTACCCCGCCCATTTCCAGCTAGGCGTGGACTTAGAGGATAAAATGACTTCAAAGCTTTGAGCAACTCCGCAAGGGCTCGTTAATTCCATGGAATAATCATCATCGATCAGATATAATTTAAAATTTAGAGAGTATATCGACATGTATATTAATAGTTTTGTAATTGGAGATCGAAATATAAATTAAGATTAAAATTGTTGTATTATAGTTTCATATCATAGTTCCTTCACTTAATTGTAGCTTGAAAATCTACTAACGGTAAGTCTTCAATATTGTATATACATTTGATTGGCGTCAACATAAGGGCACCATGCATCAAATGTGAATATATCATATTAACAAAAATGCCCTGCAGTCAGTTACTAAACTTTGATATTTTACTAGTCTGTATTGAAAAAAAGATAGTACAAGGAGGGAAAATCATTTAGCTAAATTAATCTTCTTAAACAATATGTGTATGTGAAATCAAATTAAAACGGTGAAGAATTTTGTTGTTGATCCACTGTATTACTTATAATTTGATTTTGTGAAACAAAGGATAAGCTCAATCATATGCTGCTAATAAATTAGCAAGCGAAATATACACAACTGCTTTCATTAATGGCCTACAGTAGCTGGTAAACTCACGTGTACGCCTGGCAGAAAACTACACAAGGCCACAACACAGGCATGCAATAAATGTTCTTGATTGCAGACGAACCAACTTATCTCAAGAACTTCAACATCAAATAAGAAAATACTAAGCACTTTCTAAAAGTTCCTTCACTTAATTGTAGCTTGAAAATTTACTAACTGTAAGTCTTCAATATTGTATATACATTTGATTGGCGTCAACATAAAATTTGAGTTATTTGTGCATTATGATTTAGTATCAGACATGTCAGCGAGCGCGAAGCGCGAGCCGAAAATTTTGGGTTTTAAAAGATATATGGAATAAATAAAGGGGCACTTTCTAGTATTAAAAATCGTAGATAATTGTGTATTATAGACCCTATTTAATATCCGCGAGCGCGAAGCGCAAGCTGAAAATTTTGAGTTAATTGTGTATTATATTATCTACTCTATTAGATTGGTATCTGCGAGCGCGAAGCGCAGCCGAAAAATTGGCGTTTTAAAAGATATATAGAATAAATAAAGGGCCACTTTCTAGCATAAATAATTGTAGATAATTGTGTATTATAGACCCTATTTAGTATCCGCGAGCGCGAAGCGCGAGCTGAACATTTTGAGTTAATTGTGTATTATATTATATACCCTACAAGATTGGTATCTGCGAGCGCGAAGCGGGAGCTGAAAATTTGGCGTTTTAAAAGATATATAGAATAAATAAAGGGGCACTTTCTAGCATAAATAATTGTGTATTAAAGACCCTATTTAGTATCCGCGAGCGCGAAGCGCGAGCCGAAATTTTGGGGTGTTAAATGATATATGGAATAAATAAAGGGGCACTTTCTAGTATTAAAAATCGCTTGTTATGGTCGTTTAGAACCCAATTAGGCCTATTTCGGGCTTCTTATTGAATAAAGTTTTGCGAATATTGTACAAACATCGGGCTTTGTTCCCTTTTCTTTCTTTCTTTTTTCTTCTTTTCTCTCCCTTTGCCCTTCTTTCTCCCTTTTTCTCCTCCTTTTTTTTTGGGGGGGGGGGGCCGGGCCCACCGGGAGCCCCCACTGGATCCGCGCCTGTGAGGTAGTGTGACAGAGAAAGAGAGACGTTGGTGGGGGCTGCAGTTTGGTGCTGAATGCATTGGGTGGCAACAGCCCTGCGCTTATTATTTGGATTAAGCATTGAATATACATGTTATTTTCAGAAAATGTCTTTCTGCACCCCTTTTTTTTCAAAGCCTGGATCCGTTCTGGGAAAGAGATGAGAAAGAGACGGCCAAGAGAGAAAAAAAAGGAGAGTGAGGGGAAGGGAGAGAGAGAGAGAGAGAGAGAGAGAGAGAGAGAGAAGGGAGGGTGAGAAAAGAAAGAGGTTAGAATTAGGTTGCAGTTCGCATAAGCTGTACAGAGACGTAGGCTCTCTTGTTATAATGTATGTCAGGCACTGATCGTGACCCCGTTTCATTAGATCACCACACCCAATCATAAGATATGAAAGATACAAAGACAAGACTCGTAATCTAAGTAGATGACATAGACCTTGGAAAATGACTGCAAAATATTTCCTACAAACAGAGACAATGGGATGTAATGACTTTTTCCTGGTATCTAACCAGGAAACAAGTATTGACATCCATGGTGTTAATTTGAAAACAAAGGTGTTGCAATTTGTGGTAATTCTAATTCTACTCTGGTATTAATATATACCACACAAAAAATTCTGTAAAACTGTAAAAATTGAATTATTTTTGCTATGTAAGCCTATGTATCCAAAAGGGTTGTACATTCCCCTTCTCTAAGCTAGGAAACAGTTATCATGATGACGTTATCTCTTCGTTTAAGACTTATGTTGACCACCGCCTGATTTTAAGATGCTCATATTGTTTCTGACGATAGTTTATTTGTTTGTTTTGTATAGAGTGATTAAAGGGAAAATCAACCCTGCTTTGGTTTTAATAAAAGCAGAAAAAAATGCGTGTGTGAGAGAGTGTGAGTGTGTGTGTGTTTGTGTGTGTGTGTGTGTGTGTGTGTGTATGGGAGTGTGTGTGTGTGTGTGTAATTTCAGTGAGGGTTTGAAAAAAACTATAAACGGACAAGAAATTTATGACTAATTAGAATTTTCTGCAAATTAAACTCCAGGTTGGAAATCCCCTTTAAATATTACGTGCACTTGCAACAATGTAATCTAACAAATCTTTTGTTTTTGTTTTTTGTTACATTAAGAAAACGGCCAGTTAAATAGGAGTTGAAATAAGAATATACATGCGTCATTCCATTAAGGTCAGTTCTGATTAAATCGTACTTTCAATTTTTTAACTAAATTTTTCTAATTTGGAATATCTGCGAATTACGTCCATCGGACAAGACAAATTAGGATGATTAAAACGCGTTTGCCTCTGTCATTGACTTGATTAAACAAGTCATTTTAATTGAAATATATTCATTTTCACTTTGTTTGGAGAAATAGAGAGAGAGAGAGATTTTCGTTGTAGCTTGAGCTATACAACAAAAAATATAAGCAGACAAACTAGCAAAGAGATTAACAAAAAATCAATAACAATGACAATCAACTTAATTTTACTAATTATGTTATAAGTACTATGATATCCACAACAATGTGTGTTTAAACACCTCCGTGTTTGCAATGCATATCAGAAAGTGGGTCAGGGGTGAAAATTACCCACACATGCCTACCAAACAGTGATAAAACTCTTCGTTTTACACCATCAATGCCCCCCCCCCCCGATTTTTAAGATTAACTGCAGTTGTTTTTCATGCGAGGACTTCTTTTTTCTTTTTGAGGGAGTGGAGAGAGCACCTGCACTTTATTTTTTCCCCTACGTTTTAGGGAAGTTAACTCTACAATATAGTTAGTTTTTCAAAAAGCAGATAAATAAATGAAAATATTAGTGAAGGTTTGAAGAAAATCCAGCAAAGAAAAACGATGTTGAATGTTACAATTTTTTGATTTTCTGATATCACTTGTACTGCCCTACTTAAAAAAGAAAAACAAGTAACAAATGTGACATTGATTTTGAAAAAAGAGAAAATTAATGAAAATGATATGAGTGAAGGATTCTAAACAAAATCCACCAAAATACAAAGGTTATAAGTTATGAATATGTACAGTTATGAATTTGTGACGCCACTTGCGAGCTGCTTTTCCATATTTTCCCCATGCTTTTCTCTTCTTTTTTTTTCTGAAATTATGTTTCGTTTTCCCATTTTCATCCTACTTTTATCTTATTTTCCCCTTTCCCCTATTTTATCCTACACACAGAAAAAAATAAGTGTCTAAGTGACCCTTTTACAAGAGTCCAGCTCTGTCCCTGAGATGACACTTAAATTGGTTAAAGTCCTAGACCGGACCGGCAAATGAAATAGCCAAAAACGAAAGCTAATATGCTATATAATACAACCAATCCAAATTTAAAGGGGGCGGGGGCGCGTGTTTTTATTTTGTCCATCTAGAAAGTATTTAATTAAAAAGATGACCGAACCTCAACCAGGCCACCCTCCCCGAATACTTGTAAAAATATACCCCTAATTTAAAAGTGCGAGTGATGACGTCAAAATGTTAATGGAATGCTACAGCAGTCCTGCGGCTAGGCATGATTGCGTTTCGCCTTTAGAAAACACGTCGTATGCTATGGTCAGACATAGACGCCTGTGAGCGTAGAATTCTTATTGTTATGAAATGAAAGGCAAAGTCAATCATGCCTCCGGCCACAGGACTGCTGTAGCATTCACTATAACATTTTTGACGTCTCACATCGCACTTTAATTAGGGGTAATTTTACAAGATTCGGGAGGGTGGCCTGTTTGCAGGTTCGGTCATCTTTTAATTAAATACTTTTTAAGATGGACAATAAAAACGCCTTAATTTGGAATTGTTGTTTATATAGCATATTAGCTTTCGTTTTTGGCTATTTCATTGTTCGTCCGGTCTGGACTTTAAAGCAGACTCTTTAATTTGAGTACAACTGACACCTTATTGGAGTCTACCTTCTTGACTCCGACTAGAGTCAAACATTGTTAGACTCTCTTGGGTGTCATCTCAGGGACAAACGTTCGACCCCCAAACCAGAGTTTAGATGACACCTCGTGGGAGTCTACCTTCTTGACTCCATCTGGAGTAAACATACCGGACTCTCTCGAGTGTCATCTCAGGGACAAACGTTCGACCCCCCCCAAACCGAGTTTAGATGACACCTCGTGGGAGTCTACTTTCTTGACTCCATCTGGAGTCAAACATACTAGACTCTCTTCGAGTGTCATCTCAGGGACAAACGTTCAACCCCCAACCAGAGTTTAGATGACACCACTCGTCGGGAGTCTACCCTTCTTGACTCCATCTGGAGTCAACATACTAGACTCTCTTCGAGTGTCATCTCAGGGACAAACTTCAACCCCCCAAACCGAGCTAGATGACACCTCGTGGGAGTCTACCTTCTTGACTCCAACTGGAGTCAAACATACTGACTCTCTCCGAGTGTCATCTCAGGGACAAACGTTCGACCCCCCCCCCCAAACCAGAGTTTAGATGACACCTCATTGGAGTCTTCCTTATTTGACCCCTAGAGGAGTCTAACATAGGGAGTTTTAGATGACACCTCCATTGGAGTCTACCCACTTGACCCCTCCAGGGAGTCTTAACATGCATGACTCTTATTGGGAGTCATCTCGGACAAATGCTCAACCCCCAGAGGAGTATAGAGGAAAACCATATCAGAGTCTACCACCTTAGACTCCTACAGGAGTCCATTTATACTTGGACCCAAGAGGGAGTTTAGATGACACCATATTAAAGGTACCCACTGCACTTCATTGGAGTCTACCCACTTGACACCTCCAGGAGTCTAACATGCACGACTCTTCTTGGAGTCATCTCGACAAATGCTAAACCCCCAAATGGAGTTTAGACAAAACCATATCAGAGTCTACCACCTTAGACTCCTAGCGAGTCCAGCATACTTGGACCCAAGAGGCAGTTTAGATAACACTGATAAAGGGTTCCCACTGCACTTCATTGGAGTGTGTCCACTTGACCCCTCCAGGAATAACATGCATGACTCTTGTTGAGAGTCATCTCGGACAAATGCTAAACCCAAAGAGTCATGTGTGTGTGGCACTAGCCTCTAAGGTGTCATCTGTACTCTTCAGTCTTCACGGTTGACTATTGAAGAGAATTGGATTCCTATGCCGACTCCATATAGGCAGTGCAGTGGGTACCCTTGAATACGGTGTCATCTAAACTCCGTTGGGTCAAAGTATGCTTGACTCCTGTATGAGTGAAAGTGGTATCTGCTATGGTTTCCTCTATACTCCTCCGGGGTGTTGAGCATTTGTCCGAGATGACTCCCAATAAGAGTCATGCATGTTAAGACTCCTGGAGGGGTCAAGTGGACACACTCCAATGAAGTGCAGTGGGAACCCTTTATGCAGTGTCATCTAAACTGCCTCTTGGGTCCAAGTATGCTGGACTCGCTAGGAGTCTAAGGTGGTAGACTCTGATATGGTTTTGTCTAAACTCCATTTGGGGGTTTAGCATATGTCGGAGATGACTCTCAAGAAGAGTCGTGCATGTTAGACTCCTGGAGGTGTCAAGTGGGTAGACTCCAATGAAGTGCAGTGGGTACCCTTTAATATGGTGTCATCTAAACTCCCTCTTGGGTCCAAGTATAATGGACTCCTGTAGGAGTCTAAGGTGGTAGACTCTGATATGGTTTCCTCTATACTCTCCTGGGGGTTGAGCATTTGTCCGAGATGACTCCCAATAAGAGTCATGCATGTTAAGACTCCTGGAGGGGTCAAGTGGGTAGACTCCAATGACGTGTCATCTAAACTCCCTATGCTAGACTCTTCTAGGGGTCAAATAAGGAAGACTCCAATCAGGTGTCATCTAAACTCTGGTTTGGGGGGTCGAGCGTTTGTCCCTGAGATGACAGCAAACGGAAGATTCAAAAACAGGAACAGGAACAAGGCACGAAATAAAATACAACTTAACTTGATGAAGTCTGGTAGTGCACTGATTTATTCAAGGGCTACTTGGCCACATTAGAAATCATACTAATACAAGATAAATTTACATATTCAAATTAAGTCAGATTAATCAATAGAAATAAAGAGAATGGAGGAACCAACTCAAAATGTAAAAGTCCAATTCATAAGAATAACCAATAAGAGATAAGAGGATGTAGATGAATAAAATGAGATGATTATGTAATAAGAATGTTGAACAAAAGAATCAGATGTGGAATGTAATGAATGAAGACATCTGAATAGCAATGGAATGATAGAGAAGAAGGTTGAAAGTCAAAGAGGAAATGGATGTGAACAAAGCTGAACTAAATATCAAAGCTGAATAGAAATAAGGTCAACTAACAAAGGAAACCTAAATGTACAATAAACAGTCCTACATATAAAATCCTTCTTTAACAAAAATTGTCCTCAATTTTATAAATTCAATAAAAAAATTTTAAAAAATGTGATTTTCGATACTCTACCAGATTTGAATTATACAGGGTCACAGAGACCCTCTATGATACTTTCTCCCGACTCCTTTAAATAGTCATATAAAAGTGACTCTTCGAAAGAGTTACTTAGACCCAAGAAAGGAGACATGCCGACTCTGATTGTTACTTTTGCCGATCATGAGGATCATAAAGGGTCATAAAGACTCTCCATGATATTCTTTCCTGACGCTTTTCAATAGTCATATAAAACTGACTCTTCGAAAGAGTTATTTCGACACCAAAAAGGAGAAATCCCGACTCTGATTGTTACTTTTTCAAATCATGAGGAATATAGGGGGTCACAAAGACTCTCTATGATACTTTTTCGCGACTCTTTTTAATAGTCATACAAAAGTGACTCTTCGAAAGAGTTATTTGGACACCAAAAAGGAGAAATCCCGACCCTGATTGTTACTTTTTCCGATCATGAGCATTATAGAGGGTCACAAAGACTCTCCATGATAACCTTTCCTGACACTTTTCAATAGTCAATATATACTGAAACTCCTGGAACAAGGATATTTCGACCACAAGTGAGAATCCCGACTCTGAATGTTACTTTTCAAATATGAGGAATATAGGGGGTCACAAAGACTCTCTATGATACTTTTTTCCCGCGACTCTTTTTTAAAGTCATATAAAAGTGACTCTTCGAAAGAGTTATTTGACACAAAAAGGAGAAATCCCGACCTGATTGTTACTTTTCCGATCTGAGGATTATAAGGGTCATAAAACTCTCCATGATATTTTCTGACACTTTTCAATAGTCATCATAAAACTACTCTTCGAAAGAGTTATTTCGACACAAAAAGGAGAATCCCGACTCTGATTGTTATTTTTTCAAATCATGAGAATATAGGGGTCACAAGACTCTCTATGAACTTTTTCCCGACTCTTTTTAATAGTCATATAGTGACTCTTCGAAAGAGTTATTTGACACAAAAAGGAGAAATCCCGACCTGATTGTTACTTTTTCCGATTCGAATAGTAGATGGGTCCACAAAGACTCTCCATGATACTCCTTTCCTGACACTTTTCAATAGTCATATAAACTGATCTCGAAAGATTATTTGACACCAAAAAGGAGAAATCCGACTCTGATTGTTACTTTTTCAAATCATAAGGATATAGGTGGGTCACAAAGACTCTCTATGATACTTTTTCCCTGACTCTTTTAATAGTCATATAAAAGTGACTCTTCGAAAGAGTTTTTGGACACCAAAAGGAGAAATCGACCCTGATGTTACTTTTTCATCATGAGGATTTAAAGGGTCACATAAAGGACTCTTCCATGATACTTTTCCTGACCTTTTCAATAGTCATATAAAAGCTGACTCTTCGAAAGAGTTATTTACACCAAAAAGAGAAATCCGACTCTGATTGTTACTTTTTCAATCATGAGGATCATAAAGGGTCAAAGACTCTCCATGATATCTCTTTCCTGACGCTTTTTCAATAGTCATATAACTGACTCTTCGAAAGAGTTATTTCGACACCAAAAAGGAGAAATCCGATCTCTGAATGTTTACTTTTTCAAATCATGAGGAATATAGGGTTCACAAAGACTCTCTATGATACTTTTCCCCGACTCTTTTAATAGTCATATAAAAGTGACTCTTCGAAAGAGTTATTTGGAACCAAAAAGAGAAATCCCGACCCTGATTGTTTACTTTTTCGATCATGAGGAATTAAAGGGTCACAAAGACTCTCCTTGATACCCTTTCTGACACTTTTCAATAGTCATATAAAAGTGACTCTTTGAAAGAGTTTATTAGACACCAAAGGAGACATGCCGACTCTGATTGTTACTTTTTTCAAATCATGAGGATTATAGAGGGTCACAAAGCTCCTATGATACTTTTTCCCACTCTTTTTAATAGTCATATAAAAGTGACTCTTGAAAGAGTTATTTGGACACCAAAAAAAAAAGAAAACCGACCCTGATTGTTACTTTTGCAGATCATGAGGATCATAAAGGGTCAAGAGACTCTCCATGATACTCTTTCCTGACACTTTTTCAATAGTCATATAAATGACTCTTCGAAAGAGTTATTTGACACCAAAAAGGAAAAATCCGACTCTGATGTTACTTTTTCAAATCATGAGGATTATAGGGGGTCACAAAACTCTCTATGATACTTTTCCCGACTCTTTTAATAGTCATATAAAAGTGACTCTTCGAAAGAGTTATTTGACACCAAAAAAGAGACATCCGACTCTGATGTGTTACTTTTTCAATCATGAGGATATAAAGGGTCAAGACTCTCCATGATACTCTTTCCTGACGATTTCTTTCAATAGTCATATAAAATGACGACTCTTCGAAAGAGTTATTTCGACACCAAAAAGGAGAATCCCGGACTCTGATGTTACTTTTTCAAATCATGAGGAATATAGGGGTTCACAAAGACTCTCTAATGATACTTTTTCCCGACTCTTTTTAATAGTCATATAAAAGTGACTCTTCGAAAGATGTATTTGACACCAAAAGGAAAAATCCCCGACCCTGATTGTTACTTTTCCGATCATGAGGATTATAAAGGGTCACAAAGACTCTCCATGATACCTTTCCTGACACTTTTCAATAGTCATATAAAAGTTGACTCTTCGAAAGAGTTATTTAGACACCAAAAGGAGACATGCCGACTCTGATTGTTACTTTTTCAAATCATGAGGATTATAGAGGGGTCACAAAGACTCCTCTATGATATTTTTCCCGACTCTTTTTAATAGTCATATAAAAGTGACTCTTGAAGAGTTTTTTGGACACCAAAAAAAAAACCTGACCCTGATTGTTACTTTTGCAGATCATGAGGATCATAAAGGGTCGATAGAGACTCTCCATGATACTCTTTCCTGACGCTTTTCAATAGTCATATAACACTGACTCTTCGAAAGAGTTATTTCGACACCAAAAAGGAAAATTCCCGACTCTGAATGTTACTTTTTCACATCATGAGGATTATAGGGGGTCACAAAGACTCTCTATGATACTTTTTCCCGACTCTTTTTAATAGTCATATAAAAGTGACTCTTCGAAAGAGTTATTTGGACACCAAAAAGGAGAAATCCCGACCCTGATTGTTACTTTTTCCGATCATGAGGACTTTAAAGGGTCACAAAGACTCTCCATGATACTCTTTCCTGACACTTTTCAATAGTCATATAAAAGTGACTCATCGAAAGAGTTATGTAGACACCAAAAAGGAGACATGCCGACTCTGATTGTTACTTTTTCAAATCATGAGGATTATAGAGGGTCAAAGAGACTCTCTAAGATATCTTTCCCTGACTCTTTTCATAGTCATACGAAAGTGACTCTTCGAAAGAGTTATTTAGACACCAAAAGGAGACATCCCGACTCTGATTGTTACTTTCTTGAATCATGAGGATTATAGAGGGTCACAGAGACTCTCTATGATACCTTTTTCCCGACTCCTTTTTATAGTCAAAATAAGATTGTGACCCATAAAGGAGTCATGCTGACTCCAATAGAGGAAATCTGTGACTCTGATTAGCAATTGCAAAACCTCGAGGTCCACAGTGGATCACGTAGACTCTACATGGTGTATTATGCTGACTCCGTAGAGTCATGTCGACTCCTTCAGGTAGGAAAATGTGACTCTTTATTGTAGTCTGGTCATCACGAGCCACTGATCGTGTCGCTTTGACACTAATTTTTTTCTGTGTGTAGTAGCTTAATTGACACGAAAAAAGGAGAAAATTCGTGAGGGAAGAAATACCAGTACGATGTTTTTGAGCCTCGTGATGTGCTGGATTGTCGGTACGCAGGCCTTTGCTCCAGCTACAACTTCTCCTTGAGTTTATTTCATCTCAGACGAAGGGTAGAGGTTGAAGTTAATAAATATTATGCTCAGTTATTAAGGCTATCATACATTATTCATTTCACATTTTTTTAATAGTGAATTGTTATTATCATGTATAGAGTTGAGTACAGCAGTGGCGTATTCAGACCACTGAACTAGTACAGTGATCATGATCAAGGAGGGGAGCAAGGAATACGCCCCCTTGTAATTCGAAAAAAAATACTCATTGACTGTACAGAGAGAGTAAAAAAAAAAGTCCCATCATTTTGTAGTTGTCTTGTGAAAAGTATGAATATTTAATCTTGTGTTTCACAATATTTCTTGGTAGAGTCATCCTCCTAGCATCTGTTGGTACCCTTTTCATTTGGATCTTTACACGCGTTACCAAATAACAGACTATCTTCTGAAGACGGTAAATTCTCACTTGTGCTAAGTGGCTTGGTGAAGAATAGACAAATTGAGAATTTATTACTTATTTGCACGCGCAAAGACACATACCAACACGTACCCTCATTTACACATACACAAACCACATACACACCCACACCCTTACCACACACACACCAATATACACCCTCCACACACACACACACACACGTACATACCCTAACTCGTCCACATCAGCACACACCCAATTACACACCCACACAACAAACACCCTCATTCACACTCACAAACAACTAATTGTTAGGGAATTACTACGTCCCAAACATTCAGTGATGGTCTTAGTAAACAAAACATCAAAGGGGAAATGTATCGTGAATTGTTTATTGTGTTTGTGGGTGCGTGAGTGATGATGTACGTGTGTATGAGGGAGGATTGGTGGGTGTGGGTGTGTGTGTGTACTTATTCTGTCAACATTTGTTTTTTAATCTTATTGAAACAATTGAGATGCTGCTGTCTTTTGAAGATTGTCTGTTACTCAGTCTGCGTGCGAGATTTTAGTGAAAAGGGTACCAACAAATTAATGCCGGGGGGATCTCATGATTTAATGATCGTGCTTTAAACAAGACAACTTCAAAATGATGGGAAATTTCATTTGACATTCTCTGTACATGTTAAAATCAGGAAAAAATCTCTGGAAAATCCTGAATCCACCACTGATACAAGGATGAAGTTAGCAATTCGATAGGTAGGGATTTACCGCGGATCAATTGTCGTTGGAGTATATGCACATCCCCAGTCAGTCTCCACTTGTTGATCTTACGCGCGGCAGAGCGCAATCGTCACATGCATGGTCGACTTTAAAAATAACGATTTATCAGGTTCATGTCATTTCCCGCTTGCCTGATGATCATGATGTGTTAAGGCAATATCTCCAGCACAATTATCACTTCATCTTTTCTTTCGCAATTATCTTTTTGACAACGCATTGAGCTAAGAGGCACTCGATGTCCTGTTTCCAGACCCTTCAGATATGATTGCGTTTTATAAGTTTTGAACTAGGGCATGACTGATTCGCTTTTATGATAGAAGGGAGAGTATTCAACAAGAGTGGAACAAATCGTTCTATGAAGTCGTGAAGTTTTAAGTTTTGGGGATAGTAAGTATGAAATCATGATTAATTCCAGTGATTGTATTGTGTAATGTAGCTAAATACTGTTCTTGAATTTTACGAATGAATGTCTTTTACGATTGGACCTTTCGTTTGCTTAGTTCTTACCCATATTCTAGTTGCTTTAATGTAGTAATCCATAAATTGTCAAGGTGATGTAGTCACGTTTCAAGACAAGTTAAGTTGATCTGTATTCCTTGTGCTATAGAAGAAAGAGTAATTATATCATATTGTGCGTCATTTGTTCAGCGTAAGCTCAGGCCAAGGTAATATCGAGGCTCTTTAAAAGGTATGATTGTAAAGACTTTATCTTATCATAATTATAATCTTGCAATTACGCGCTATGCAAAAACATACGTTAGCATCACTATAAGACTAAATCAATTTTCATGATGATTTCTGCCCTATTATTTTCATGTTATTATTAGAATGCCTCCTATTATTTGATTTAATTTATTTTATGTTTCTATTAGAATGTATTGTTCCTTGTATTGTTAATATTGTTAGTCTCAACCTTATTGATCATATTAGAATTAAAGTTTTTTTTCTTTCTTGCTAGCTAACATTCGCGTAGAGCTTGACGCACTTACCTTTGTTACTTGGGGGATGATGAATAGATCATCCCCAAAATGACAAGAGAAATTAATGCGTGTCTACGCCTGTGCTAGTAAATATGTTCAGGGAACTGAACTTCAGTTGAAGAGAAATTATTAATTTATCAGAACTTTACGACAATGGGCGTTTATTTATGAATTAATCTCATACTTGTAACAAAATGATCTTCGATCTCATGACTTATTTTTCCCCTTTTCTTTTTGATTTTGTTTTGATTTTTTTCTATTTATCTAATTTTTAAATGTATATAATTTATTGACTTTATCATTATCATGATTATTGTAACGATAACTATTTTCATGATTTTGTTGTTGTTGTTGTTTTATAGTAATAATAATAGCATCTTATTGTCGAAGGATAGCCCCCTTCAGTTCTTAACCAGCTGTACCAGCGAGCCCTGCATAACATTTCATTCCACGGCTGCGTTGCTATATGAGGCTGCCTTAGAGGCAGCTGTAAGTAACATTTTCTCTTTTAAATCTTTGGTTTGTCTCAACCGGGATTCAAACCGAAGGTCAGCTGCATACATAGGACTGACCAATAATCCAACAAGTTATTATCGGTAGTATTATATTCCTTGTATGAAAAAATAAATAGGCCAGAAGTGAGTACATCCCCTTTTCTCTGCTTGAAAGAGGGACTTTTTAGTCATTCTTCCAACGTCTATGTGATCTTACAATTTATTCGTCGTTATGCGTTTTCAGACGAAGCACCGACAAATGTTGCAAGAAGATTTCAATCCGTATGACGCTTTCATACATAAGAGGTGAATGAAATACGTTGTTACAGGTGGCGTCATACTGTCCCGAAGTTGAGCAAAACTGGACACACGAAATGTGAAGTGTTAAGGGCCTGTCCCACAGGAGGCGATCGTTGTGGCAACAACCTATGCATGTTAGAACCTGCCAGAATCGTGTCAAAATCGTAGGTGACCGAAGATCATATACGTATCTACGACTCTGTCAACGATAGGCTACGACAACGACTTACTTCCACGCAAACAATAGGCTAACAATAGCTGGTATCCGTTAATACAATAGCCTCGACCTTCGCGCATCTCGCGGCTCGACTTCTCTTGTCGCAGCTTAAAATGAACCAAAATATGAACTTGCGAACTGTGGCGATCCTTGCGGCTGACACAGGCGATCGAGTATTTTCTACCTGATGGCGGCCTGTCGCCTTTAAGTTAGTGATAGTCCTCTCAGTCGCGCATTATAATTTGGGTCGTGAGTGATTTTTGAAAATTTCAAAAATTTGCGGCGACTGTACAGTATCTGAATGGGAGGCCGATCCTGATTTTGGTGAATGTAGGAGGCGACAAAGGCCGTAGCAGCTTAAATTTCACTGTCCGTTCGGTTCAGCGATGCGTGCAACGTACGCTGGAGCGCGGCAACCTACAACTGGCCGCCGTTCCGCTCTGCTAAACATGTTCTATCTGGCGACAATCTACGATAGCACCTTGTCGCGACAAGAGAAGACAGGTCCAATAGTAAATGATACGTATACGTATATGATCTTTGGTCACCTACGATTCTGACACGATTCTGGCAGGTTCTAACATGCATAGGTTGTCGCCACAACGATCGCCTCCTGTGGGACAGGCCCTTTAGGGTTCGCGCGAAGTTAGCTCCGAACTTGGTAAACAGCCAAACAAGAGCCAAAACGAGAACAATGTGTAAAAAAAAGTTACACGATGGCACTCGAAGGGGACGCGAATGGCTTGAAGCTTTCGTGATCAGAGCAAAATTTTAAATTTCCCATGATTGTGTGGGCTTGCTCAACTTCGGGACAGTGTGACGCGGGCTTACCAGGAATATCAGGAATATATTAGCATGCATGGCCTGATCGCATGTACCCACTTTTCTTCGTTCTCGGTCAATTCTAGTATGTCCATGATTCCCGGTAGAGAGTGGAAGGCGATGCACGAAATTATTTTTTTTTAAAATAGATTAAACTAGGCTTAAAACAGGCGAAGTCACATTAAGATAACTGTTTTCCAAAAATAATACCCAAATTATCTAAGGTATTGCTCTCACATTATGTTAAAATGGCACGTAGGTCTATGTTGTTGAAACTTATGTTAATAAAATACTGAATCATTGTTTTTACCTGTGTCATCTTTATTTGTTTCGTTTAAAGAACCCTCAAAGGAAGCAAATGAACACAATTAGGTTCTTGTTCGCAAATAAATGCTACAAGTCACAATATATCGGCAAAATTGTGTTAATACATTAGCTTGTGGCATCAGACTTTTATTTTCATTCTCTGTTATTGCTTTTTTTTTTTTTTTTTTTTTTTTTTTTTTTTTTGTTGTACTTAACGTTTTTGTTTTAAAAAAAGGGACAGAAAAGACAAAAGGATATTTTATCACTAGAAGTGAATTCTGTTTAGGGACCATGCCCTTTTCAGTTTACGTTCTTAATTCTTACGTGTATTTATCAAAGAAGAAGTAACTAAATATTCTTTTGAATTTCATTGAATAAAAAGGGCGCCATGAAATTTTCCTTACATCATCGAGTTGCAGTAAAAGCCATTTGCATTCCGCTCGCAGTTTGCCATAACACATCACGCTTATATTAGCACATCATTATCCCTACAATCTTTTGACTTTTAATCTGATTCGGGGGAGCACTGAATCAAGGTACCTTTTAACTCTCCTCTGGAGATTAGAGACTTGACAGGGGGGATCGATGGTAAATCAGCAACAGAATGAATAAATTGAGTTTTAGGACAAGATCGACAATGATCATGGTCCATGAACACATTAAAAACACTGATATCAGTTCATCAATATAGCCCTGAAAAGCACGACTGAATATGCCAATGAATTGTGAAGCATGACACTGCACGTGATGCATTTCATCGGTAAACAGCAATATTTCATTTAAATCCTCAGACCTATGAATTTAGCAAAGAAAAGTATCAACTTTACTGCCCAATGTAATTATTATACCAAACAGTTAGAATCCCCCAGAGAAAAACAAAACAAAGAAAATAAATATAAAAATATTGTAAAAACAAAGAAAAAGCTGAAAAAAAAAACCCAAAACAAAACAAAACAAAACCCAGCCAATCCACCCAATCGTAACCCAAATTTAATTTTTCAGAAATAAATTGGTGCTGTCACAGCTTTACAGACACCCAAGAAAATGTTATTATCCATCACTAAGTATGAAACATTCATTTTTTTTTAAAGCCGAGTCAAATATTATCGTAATATTTAAAAAATGGTTTGCATTAAACCAAGGTGAAATATATCATGAACATTATATCAACGTAT
Source organism: Paracentrotus lividus (assembly GCA_940671915.1). Classification (NCBI taxonomy): domain Eukaryota; kingdom Metazoa; phylum Echinodermata; class Echinoidea; order Camarodonta; family Echinidae; genus Paracentrotus; species Paracentrotus lividus. Next base: position 4,337,253 of record CALNVZ010003014.1, on the reverse strand, counting down.
TCCATAAGTAATTTGTTTTTAATGTTTCACAAGAAAAATGTTATACCTGGCCCTGAAGGGAAAAATATATCCACAGATAAATTAATAAATGGGATCTGGTATCGTATTCTTATATTTATCCCGTTTTAATGAATGAAAGCAAAGCTTTGATTGAGAGCAACGAAAAGATAGGAGATATTTTGTTTCATAAGAGTTAGACAGATGTGACTTGCGGGATATTTAATACGCCAAGGGTGGTCTGGAGAAGATGTCTTCCGATGGCGAAGAGGAGTGCAGGAAGTTAGAAAATTACGCTAGATGGACAGTTTAATAAATTGCTTGAAGAGAAAGAGAGAGTATGTTATATAAGGTTACAACTTGCAATGAAGAATGCTTGACACAGAGAATTTGTGGAAAAAACAACCGCCAATATGCACAGATAACGGTACTGGAAAAAAATAGAATAAATCAGTTTGCCCATGCAAAATCTTTCGTAGATATGGACTTACTATCATAACCCAAGGTTTGTGCGATGTAAGAGTAGAATAGAACCCAAAATTGTCATAATGATTTCGGCTTTTGTCCATGATCACTGAAATACTGATTCTACATTGGAATTGTATAGAATAGCAATCCGTGTCGATTATTCAATGCCCATGATCTGCAATAGATAATGACATATTGTACCGTATAAGAGTAGAATAGAACCCCCCCCCCGCCCCCCCCCCCAAAAAAAATGAAATTGTTGATCTCGGCTGTGGTCTATGATCACCGAAATATACTACACTGGAATAAAAAAGAATAGAATAAAAATATGTGTTCGATAGTTTGTTGCCCATGATCTGCAGTAGATGTAGACTCACTATCAAGTTATGCGATATACGAATAGAATGGAAACCCGAAAATTGCAATCGTTGATTTCGGATTTTGTCCATGATCACCGAAATCTACAGATACTGCACTGGAATGGAATAGAATGGGAATCTATGTTCAATAATTTGATGTTCAAGATCTGCAGTAAATAAGGACACATTTTACCTTATAAAGGTAGAACAGAACCCCGAAAAAGTACAAAAGTAGATTTCTGCTCTGGTTCATGATTATTGAAATCTACAGATACGACACTGGAATAGCAAATACTAGAAACCTGTGTTTAGAAAAAAAAAAGATATGCTCATGATCTCTAGTAGATATGGACTCACTATCATAACCCAAGGATTTGTGATATACACTAGTAGAATGGAAACCTAAATATTGCAAAAGTTGATTTCTGCTATGGTCCTCGATCATCGAAATCTACAGATACGACACTTGAATAAAAAATATATATATAAATCTGTATTCGATAATAATTTATATAATTCCCATGATCTACAGTAGATGTGGATACACTGTCATATACCTAAAGTGTCAGCGCGATATACTAGTTGAATTACACCCCGAAAATTGCAAAAGGTGATTTCTGCTGAGGGCGACCATCGGTCCGTAATTCCGCAAATGAATTGGGGTTCGTTAATCCTGAAAAGAAATGGGGTTTGTTATTCTTAAAATAAAAAGGGGTTCGTTAATCTGAAATGGCAAGAGTCATAATTAATACAGTTTCGAATTATTTATTAGTTTCGGATTTCAGAACCCTATTTCAATTTCTAATTTCTTATTCGGATTGAAGAACCTTTTTCAATTTGGATCCCAGAACTCCAGAATATCAAACCCTATTCCATTTTCGGATTTACAAATCTTCAGAGTATCAAAAGTTCGAAATAACGAACCTTAAGATTTTAGCAGCAAATGTTCAAATAAGGAACCTTATTTTATTTTCGGGTTGACGAACTTTTGCAATAACGATATCCGTTCATAGCACGATTTATTATTCTTGCTGATTTTCCACTGTCCATTCTGCAATTTGCACTCTTTTCAGTCACAGTCTTTCAATTTGATACTTCTCTTGAGAAACAGTGTCTAATAGCACGAGCTTCATTAGCATCGATCAACAGTTTAAATTTCTCTGTGACTTGTCATTAATGAAGTACATTCAGGCGTAATGTATTTCATGGAATAATTTTATAATGTTAACTTTTCCCCCGCCCCCAAAAGAAAAAGAAAAAACCCATCTCATGGCCGTTTGTATTTTTACTGAATAATTTACGAGTTACCCTTTAGGCTATAGCGCATGCAATGACGTAGAAAGCCAGGTTTCCCATATTCGTTCATTTTCACCAAGATTTTGCCTATTCTAAAAGAGAGGCAAATATTTTCTGACGAGGCCACCTGATGCTTCATAATCAGTAGTAATAAATAAATAAATCAATATTTGAGGTATCAAACAACATGAGTGCGATTATTCGTGAATCCCCTTCCATATCTTTAATGAACACCACTTGAGAGTTAGTTATAAACGATTCTTCTTTCTAGTTAAACAGAACTAAAGTGCGTACCTTGGGTAAATAATAGTTCATTTTCATTATAATTCTTTACGAATGAAGTATTCATCCTATATGAAAAACTGCGACCGTCCTTATCCTCCCCCCCCCCCCCAGGTACCAGCCACGAGATAATGAGCATGGGCGTCACTACGACGTCATAAATCTTAAAATCATATTTAAAAAATATATATATTTTACTGTTCTTTTTCCAAAAAATATATATCAAAAAGTGGCTTAGTTTTAAATAATCAGTGGTAAATATTGACGAAATTTTAAAGCAGACGTCAAAATTTACCTGTTTTATTGATAAAAAATGGTTGCCATTTAGAGTGTTGATATTACAAATTTATAACACACACACACAACACACACACAAACAATAACAAAATTATGACAACGTATCGCTGCTGGGGCGATAAAACCTCGTATCTAAAAGTCAATTGTATTAAGGGAAACCAAATTTTTATAATCACTTTCATAGAAAGAGCATAAATGAGAGGAGCAATTTAAAAAAAAGTTTCATCAAAATCGGTTATAAATAAGAAAGTTATGGAAGTTTGAAAAGTCTCGTTGTAACTTTTATGGGTATCCTCAAAAACGGCAACATCGGCTTCAAAATAGCCGATTTGTGAACAACTCTTTATTCGTTTAGTACACAAATTTTCAGATTTCCCCAATTTTCTTACAAAATATATCTTACCTCCTTCTAATCTTCACATATGTTTTTGTGTAATATATTTTCCCATGACATATTTCGAGCTCATATTTTGAAGACATATTTTGAAAGAAAATGGGGAAAATCTGAAAATTTGTGTACAAAACAATTGGAGAGTTGTTCACAAAAATCGGCCATTTTGAAGCCAATTTGCCAATACCCATAGAAACTCATAGAAGTTAAACGAGACCTTTCAAACTTCCACAACTTTCTTATTTTATGACCGATTTTGATGAAACTTTTTTTAAAATTGCTCCTCTCATTATGCTCTTTCATATAAAAGTGGTTATTTCCTTGGGGTTCGGTTTCCTTTAAAGGAGAGCGAAAAAAACATGTCGGCCAAAAAATAAACCCTATGGGCACTTAGTGGCTTCATTTTGGGGGAAAGAAGAGTTAGGATCTGAACCATACATCACTTGATTGATCATCTCGAAATTAACGCCCCTCCTCCCCCCCCCCCCCCAAAAAAATAATAATAATAAAATAAAATATTTTCGCCAAAACTTTAAACATAGCTTTTGTCTCCACCGCGATTGTACATATTATCTGGAATGCCCACTCTTCCCCAACCCTATTGTCAACCCAATCTAACCTCTCTTACGCCCGATGCAATCGCGTCCGTATTGTATTTGATATGCTGAGTATAATTAAGCATGTTAAGAACCAGAAAAGTGAGAGAAAGTACTCGAAAAGAAAAAGAAAAATTCCCCAATGATCTTGTCTGAAAAAGTAATTAACAAAACATGTGCGAGTGTGAGTGTGTACACTGAGGACAGGAGCACAACATGAGTTCGTTACATACTGCTCTTTCATGTGACGGTCCGTCACATTAACTCAGGTATAATGTAGCTTGAAAAAGTGAGTAGGGGCTTCCATAAAACGAAAGCATTATTGGTTTAATGCGAACCTAACTTCAGCATCTTCTTAGTGAGTATTTTGTAAAGTCTAACCTTATTCATATATCAAGAGGGGAATTCCCAACTTACAGTTGCAGATTCGAAGGATGGGGTACAGCAGGCATACGCCCCCTTTCTTATATAGGTTACTCATTGAATGTAAAAGTTCTTATCAAAAACTTTTTCATCTCTCGCTATTTTGCAAACTTGCCGGTGTAGCGAGAGACTTCGGACCAAGGGTCCTTTTTTGTGGCTCTAAAATATTTTAACAAATCCTCTTTGTTGCATTCAACAAAGGACAATTTTACTTGATAATATCAATTTATGTGATGGACTTCCCGATAAGACCCTAGACATTTCCAGAGGAATTGCTAAAATATGCCAACGGCACACGCAAAACGTGACACAAAAAAACACGTACGTCTACACGTTGGACTACAGGTGTAGGGATTTGGTTTTTGGACGCTGCCTTTCCCTTTGGCAACGATCTTTTGAAAGCAGCTGCCTAATTAAAGTGTCCATAATTGACACGGTAACATCACGTTAGTGTGTCATCAAGGACCATGGCTCTCCAGTGGCCATAAACCTATTAAGTAAATGGGTCCAAATCTTGTGCAATATCACTTGAAGGCAAAATTCCCTTTTCGATCTCATGGCATTTTCCATCAATCGCCACCTTATGGAACTACTATTTTCCACATTTTGTTTTATATATTATAATACGGTATATGTACGTTTATAATATATTTCTATATTTTCATAAGTTTTTAGTAGTTCGATTACTATTGTTTATAAGTTCAGTTTGTATTTCAGACTGCAGTGTTATCATTGTGAAGCTCTATAGGATTGGAAAAAAAATCGTATCATAGATTTTCCCCAAATAAAACCGGATTGAATTGAATCAATCGAATTAAATCAAGTGTTTCTTCGAGAATTAAAATTATATTATAGTGTAATTGGTTAGAGTAGGGGCCTCCATCTTGCGTGGGCTGCAGTTAAAGAAAAAAAAAATCATTTAATCTTACCTGAGGTTCCTAAATCTATGATGAATTCATGAGGAAAAAAATGTCAGAACGGAGGGTCTATTGAAGCCCCCCCCCCCCCTCGAATGTTCACAAAGTCCTTTTTTTTAAGTCCCTCGCTAAAGGTATCCCCCAAAAAATGTTCATATACGCCAATTTTAGATTTTAAACTTCAGTTCGCGTCTAAATTGGGGATATCAAATCCCTTTCCACAGTGTATTGATATTAAAGATTAAAGTGTCATGATAGCCAACGGGTGAGATCCTGTGGAAACAATTCGGGGGCTTACACTTTAAGAACGCTGTGTAAAATGTTTCAAACAACTAAAAGTGTTGTATAAACCTCTTTGTGCTATTCTTAGAAAAGGTGAGTGAAAATTATGTAGCCATATGGCTACAAAGCACAAAGAGGGATAAGCCGGTCACTCTAACAACTTCTGTTTAAAATTTTAAACACCGTTGTTAAGATTTTAAACAAGGTCTATTAAATAAGGTCTATAGTCTTACTAAAAAGCACACTTTGCATTATTGTAAATAACTAAGTCATTCCGGTCAGTTTGGGTAGCTCACGACGGATTCAAAAAGAATATTAGTGCCACTTATTTTCTTCGAATGTAGGGCAATTTTAGAGGGGGCATAGGCCCTACAGAAAATATAATCTTTTCGTTGGATCGAAAGTGTGGGCGCAAGGTTTTATTTATTCTGCGTCAGCAGTCGATCGCATCTCTAATGATAGGGGCCGGTCGAGCTATAAATATTCATTACACCAATTCGCATCACCCCCACTTGACTTCAAAACAGTAAATAATCGACAGAATATTAGACATCAAGGGGTATGGAATTCTTTGTTCTGATCATTTTTTTTTTCCTTTTATTTTATTTTATTTTATTTTTTATTTTATTTTCTATTTTTTGGTCCGTGTAGTCCGTGACTTCGAGGAGAGCATCGGGGTCGGGTCGTTAAGATTCTGAGAAGCGTGAACAAAGTAATGACTAGTGGTAATTTGGTATTGAGATTACCAAAGGTATTTTAAAATGATGTTTAAGAAAAAAGGTCTGAAAATGTCTTTAAAAGGGTTTCTAGTAATGAAATAGATTTTCCCGAACCATATCAATTTTTACATTTACATCAACTAAGCAGCATACAACATGAATTCGTTTTAATTTTGAAATGGAATCAACATTTTATCTATGATAAAATCGTCGATATTAAGAACCTGTCAATAGACCTATATACTACAAACCATTTTGTATATAAGCCTTTTCGAACGTACTATGTTAATTGTATGTTCCATGTTTGTATAATAGATCCATAAATTTACCATTCGTAGTCCATCATTTGCAGGTAGTAGGTTAGGTTGTGTGCTGAACATAGGTTTGATGATATTTCAACCAAAATAGCAAAATAAAACGTTAAAATGTTGTGCAATGGATTGTATGGATCATGTGAGGAGGGACTACTTTTTAGTTAATACAACAAATTGGAATACCTTTTTTTTTTGTTATTCACTGTATCATTATACCAAAATTAGGCTTAAAGCGAAAAAAATATGACGCCCCTGACAGCAAAAATCAATGCTTAGTTTCTGAAGGTTTTGTGGTTTATCTTCAATTGAATAATGCAAGTGAAACTTATTATTGAAAAAAAACCTAACCCAGGACTAGGAGCTTCTTTGGTTTAGAGGCTTATGTGAGGATTTGTGAGTTCTTTACGGGGATTCCAGATTCTAAGACAGGCAGGGAAGTCTTCTTTTGAAATAATCCAGTTATCCAAGGTTTCGAATAATAACACTAGGTGTATCATCTGATAATGTGTAGGCGTATTGAAGGAGATGATGATTGTACCATGCAGGATGAACCTGGTCATTCGAATATTACTGAGAACTCTCTTCCATTTCAAGTATAACTGTATTTCTTTTTAAAAATTCTCTAGTTTTATTATTTTTTTTTTTGTACGGACAAAATCAACATATTCATTATCATCCTCTGGATGGTTGAGCTTGCTTTTCATTGTACTGTCCAAAATGCCACGTTACGTTTTCTTCCTCTCTTTAAAAAGATATTTTCATAACCCTTCCACTTGCCGACGGCCCGCCTCCCCCCCCCTTAGAAGAAAAAAATATAATAATATAAAGGGAAGAGAGAGAAGAAGAAAAAAAGCGAAGTAAAAATAGACGAGCCGGCCGATTGACCCCAACCTTACACCTATGGCTGCTACTTGATGACTTTCTTTAATGGCCGAAGACCAAAAAATAAAACACCTACTCCCCCCCCCCTCCTTATCGCTCGCCAGCGTGACGTGAAAAATTAGGTGTAACTTTTGGCTCGCACCGTGGTGTAAACAGGGAAAAAAAATTTGGGTGTACCTAAATCAAATTCCGATTTTTGCCCCCCCCCCCCTGGTAATCAAATCCTGTTCCGCCACTGATTAACGCAAAAAGTTTTAATTTGTTTGTTTGTTTGTTTGGCTTTTTGTTTTCGATACCTACACAAAGCCATTAGCGCAAAGTTGATTTTTCTTGGTTGTACCAAACTAATCATATTTAATTATCTACAGCACTAAATGAGATGAAAAATATTGCAGAAGAAAGTCAGTTTTTCCTGCTTCACGGAAATACTTAACACTACCACGTTGCGATGAATCTCTATACGGAAAAAAAAGAAAGATGTTTCCAACTAATACCATTTTGTTTGATACATACTATAAGAAAATAGTTGGAAGGGGAAGGTGACAATTTTCGTGGTGAAATAGACCTCGTTTTATGCATGTCTAACAAAATGATCATGTTTCATGATGGGGCAACCTTGCTTCTTCTTTGGTGAGTAACTGAGGATCGGAAAGGAAGCATTAACATTGTCCTTCTCATTTGCTGCATGGGCAGATAGTGTTGAAATTGCTTTATGTATTTATTTATTTAGAAGTATGCATCATATCATGTTAAAAATGATTATGTTTCATGATGTGCCAACCTTGATTACTTCTTTGGGTTAGTAACTGAAGATCGGAATCTCAGGAAGCGTTAACATTGCCCTTCTCAATCATGGAAATCGCATTTGTTGCATGGGCAGATATTATTGAAATTGCTTTATTTTTTTAGAAGTATGCATTATATCATGTTAAAAATGATCATGTTTCATGATGGGGCAACCTTGGCTACTTCTTTGGGTTAGTAACTGAAGATCGGAATCTCAGGAAGCGTTAACATTGCCCTTTTCATTCATGGAAATCGCATTTGTTGCATGGGCAGATATTATTGAAATTGCTTTATTTTTTTAGAAGTATGCATGATATCATGTTAAAAATGATTATGTTTCATGATGTGCCAACCTTGGCTACTTCTTTGGGTTAGTAACTGAAGATCGGAATCTCAGGAAGCGTTAACATTGCCCTTCTAATTCATGGAAATCGCATTTGTTGCATGGGCAGATATTATTGAAATTGCTTTATTTTTTTAGAAGTATGCATGATATTATGTTAAAAAATGATTATGTTTCATGATGTGCCAACCTTGGTTACTTCTTTGGGTTAGTAACTGAAGATCGGAATCTCAGGAAGCGTTATCATTACCCTTCTCAGTAATAGGAATCACGTTTGCTGCCTCGGGGATTGCTAGAAATGGCTTTATTTTTATTTCATTTTATTTCTTGTGTGTTTTTGTAAGTATTTCATCATATTGTTTTGTGTGTACGTATATAGCCGAATCGATTTTTGCCGCACGCTTCAAAATCCCTGACGCCGGCTGGGTTTTCTATTTTTGATGTTGAATAATGAAATCAGATCTTAGCTTTTTCTCCAGGGAAAATTTCTTCTTTACTTTTGTATTTAAGGTTATTGACATGGAAAAGAAGTGCCAAGTGTTCATTGAAAAACACATAACGCATCGCCTTGAAGTGTCATTTTAGGCCTACAATAATAGAACTATTTATTTTGAAGACGAAAACACACGTTACCGTTTGTGTTACTTTTTCTAAATTGGTAGTAATAGTACGGCATCTAGATGGCTCTCCAGCCGGAAAGAACATAGTAACACACAATGTTAAACAACATATTAACTCAGTGTGAAATCATTCTAAAAAATGTCTATTTTGCCTTTCATCTTTTTCACTTTCTACAGAAAACAATATTTGATGACCTAGCAACAAGTCATCTCTTCGCGTCGACTCAACAAGAGTTCATCAAAAATGCTTTGCTTCTCACGGTCTTGATTTTCAACGGAATAAGATCACTTCGACAAAATCATCATGGCATCGTTGTCCGAGAATAGCTACGTCACCGAGCCTACGTCACAAGTCCCTTCTGAAGGGCCTCCCTCATACTTGACTCCACTCAGTCGAACTGGATATCTATTTACCGCCCTCTATCTCACTTTAGTCGGTAAGTGTTTTCAGCCAACAATAATTAAAACTGGCATGATTATGTTGTAAAGCACTCAAATTTTGTCCGGAACAACAGACTGGAAAAATAAAATATCAGGCACGATTGAATTTAGTCAAAACTCTTGCAATATCTTATTATAAGGGAACCATGATTGAGGCAAGTGTGAAATCGTGATAATTTGGAATGAATATGCGAAGAGAAAGAGTTCGATTCGGCAGTGTATTGGGTCATAAATCACGCTGCGTGATATAAAATTGAACATATGCCATGTACACAGTGTAAAATTTCAGGAACTATTGAAATGTTTTTTAACTGAAACAAAATATGGAAGAAAAACAAGGTAAATGAAAAAAAAATCAAATATAAAAGGCCTAGTACTTTAAATTAGAAAAAAGTTCCAGAATTGACATTTCAACATCAACAACAACAACAACAAAAATAAAATAACAGTACCAGCAGTAATATTAATACACTTTTTTATCAATCCTAATCGTATTACTAAATCCATTCTTCTTTTTTGCACCCTTGATTCACCACAGGGAGTATTGCTACCATCGGCAACATCACAGTCCTATGCGTCTTGTGTCGGTACGGAACATTCCGTAGAAGATGCGTCAACATTCTGCTCATGAACATGGCCTTCAGTGACCTCGGAGTGTCCATAGCAGGCTATCCTCTCACAACGATATCAGGGTACCGGGGTAAATGGCTGTTTGCAGACATCGGGTGCCAGTTCTACGCCTTCTGTGTGTACACGTTGTCTTGCAGTACAATTGGCTCACACGTGGTTATATCTTTCTACAGATTCATCTACGTCGTTAAGCCAAACCTTCGTAAGTAGGCAAGGTTTTATAATTTCCATACATAATTACGGACATGTTATTAAGAAAGGGATTCAGACAAGAAAGGCTTGTTCAGTTTTGAAAGGTTTTGATCGAGGCCTAATTATGAATGATCACGATCTTGATTTACACCATAATTATATGTTGTGTATTTGTTAGATACATAATAAATGAAGCTAGACATTACGTTACTATGGTTATGTTGAACAAATTAAGACGAGAATGTTATATTTCCAACTAAATTATTTTTTTGTATGTTTTCACTTACGATTCTGAGATGATTTATTGTACAAATCCATAAAAAAAACTCAATAATTTCGACAGGGAACGCAAGTCAGTAAAAACTCTTATGAAGGAAGCGACTTCCACATCTAACATAGATTTCTTTATAGGAAATAGAATGAATGATGTTATTTAAACCAACTGCTGAGTGAGATGTTTGGGTAAAGCAGTTGTATTTCAACCAGGTAGTCTATTAACTTCCATAACAACTTTCTATGAGAGCTCTCTGAGTGTTTCAGTCACGAGTTGAATTGTTCTATGGCCCTTGACCTTTGATATACAAAGCTAACAAGCCAAAGAGACAAAACCCTGGAATTTAATAAGCTACCATCTTTAACCCTTGACCCTTGACACCTTCTCTAGAATATTATGGTGATTCATATTATAATCACTTTTTAAGTGATTCTTGACATAGCGAAATAACGAGACAAATAGCTTAAATTGCATAAGTTGTCCTATGTGTTGACCCTTGACCCTTGATCTACACTCTCCAAAATTTTCTAATAAGATCATCTTTTTATAGTGGTACATTCAATCATTAAGTTTGAAGTTCATATCGGTTTTTAAAATAACGCGATAACGGGGCAATATTTGGAATTTTTCTGTGACCCTTTATCTTTAACCCACATTCTCCAAAATCGAATGAGATCGTCAGTCATCTTATGGTAATACATAACACCATCAAGTTTGAAAATCATGTCTTATGCGGTTCTTGAGATAACGGACAAACGGGGCGTATGTGCTGATAAAGAAGCCAAAATCGTTGGATGTCTAGGTTACGATGTTTCTTGAGGTGCACAATACCACTTAAGATACAAATGTTTACAGCCAAATCTTAGTCAGTTATTGTTCATTTACAAAAATATGTCAACTATGTTACTGATATCCTCAATTTTTTATCGATTATCAATTTCATTCTCTTATTTACAAAACAAACCAGGACCGAGGCTTTCTCCGTCGATGAGTTGCTTGGCTGTCTTTGGAATCTGGGCCTACGCTCTGTTCTGGAGTGTGACACCATTCTTTGGTTGGAGCAGCTACACATACGAACCGTTTGGGACATCCTGCTCCATCAATTGGACCGGGCAGAGTTTCAGCGACACATCCTACATGATAGCCTGCAATGTCTTTGTCTTTATCCTCCCGATATCCATCATGCTTTACTGCTACAGTTCGAGTGGGTAAAAAGTGAAGTTTTAAGGTTGTAGGGTAAATAGGCTGAATACGAAATAGGTTTCAGTTTTAAAAAATATATATTATATATAAACCCCTCACAAAAAGTTTCGCATATACGACTTTGGGCCATGATAACTTCAAGTACGCTTTAGTTATTCCTGAATATTCATACATTTGGGGAAAGATAATTTATCCCCTTTTTATTGATATCCTATTTGTAATGATTGTGTCATGTCTCTAATGGCGCAGAATATCAGAATATGGAGAAAACGTAAAAAAGTCAATGTTGTAAAGAATGCAACTTTTTATTGATCACATTGAAGTTCCGCAAACTCAAATTTAGACCCTGAAACTTTTGAAGGTATTTTATCATTTTATTTTAATTTAATACGCATTGTCGAGTTCAATTTAATCCCTCTTTTTATTGATACCTAATTTGTCATGGTGATGCCATGCTGGGTCATAGAAGCCCGAATACCAACCTGAAATGCAAGGCAAAGCGAAAAGATAATGTTTCAGTTGAAATGTTATGTAACAAAACATTGAAACTTGAGACATTTTAATGTGGGTTTTAATTCACGATCAATTCTATAAGCGATTGAAAGTTCATTTATTATTCTTTTTATTGATACAACTTATTGTAATGGTAACATGCATTTGGAATGGCACATATTAATGAAATATAATGCAAAGTAAAAAGTGAAAAAATTGCAAAATGTATTGTTATTACTCAATAATAGTCACAATAGCAACATTTGACTTCCTGAACTTGTCCCTAACATTCCAAGGTTTTTCTGTGCGTGCAAGAATAATATCTATTGTTACACATTAGGGTATCAATTGAAAAGGAATAAATGAATTTGACAAATGGTATAACATTCTATAAAAAATTATAAATACCCCAAAAGTTATAGGGCCTAAAGTAGAGCTGCGGAACTTTCAATTTGATAATAAATTTGGCAACATTTGTTTACTTTTCTCCATATTTTGATATCCTGTGCATTGAAGCAATGACACAATCATAACAATATAATATCAATTAGAAGGGGAATAAATTATCTTTCCAATGGTACGAATGAAGGAATAACAAAAAGCCCTACTGAAAAGTTATCATGGCCAAGTCGAATTTGCGAAAAACTTTTTGTGAGGGTTTTTATATATATATATAATATTTATATATATATATATATATATAATATATATATATATTGAAGAGTGTGGAGAGTGAAAAAGCAGCACAGATCCTTAATATAGCCCTACTCTAAAACTAGCTGACAATGCTGAAATGAAAGCAGGTTAACATTCAGACCCTTCGATTCCCAAAACAAGTCATAATAAATAAGAAAGATAAAAATTCAAATAGATAACGAATAAAAAAAAAAAAACTAAATGGAACAAAGGATGAAACTTTGTAGTACCTGACCTTTTTTATTCAACAAATAAGTGATAAACATTATGAAACTCGTATGAGGGTACATGTCATGAGTTGGGTGAAAAATGCATTACATGTCAAAAAATTTGTAGAAATGTGTATTGTCACAATCAAACATTTCAAGTTTGTTAGTAGTAAGTCAAACATGTATAAAAGTATATATATATATATATATATTGAAAGCAGAGATTGAAAGGAAGATGATTAACATATTTGTATGCCTGTATAGGATGTGTCATAAAAGTTATACAGAGTGTTACAGGAAAAAATGGTTTGAAAAAATTCATAATTTTACTGGCGAATAATTTCTTGATCTTTGCACCAAATGAAATAAATCTTCTTGGATTGTGTTAATAAGACCCTATGTTTCTAGAAAATATAAAAGTGTAATACAAAATTATTTTTTCTAACCGCGCTACAGGGTGTTAAAAAAGGAAAAACAATACCGTAGTGCAAAAAGGGCAGAAATCCTGTCTGTTACACTTGGATTAAAACTCAAAGTTTATTGCAAATAATATGTTTCCACTTAATAGCGTATCTACATGCATGCAAAGGAAATGGCGAAAGAAATTACAATTATTGTTATAAAATTGCATGTGGCAATTTTTTATGCCTGCAATGCTTTGTCTAGGAGGATGTGTACATTAAGTGCGTTTTAATTGATTAATTAATTGATCAAATGACTTTTGAAAAATCTACTTCACATTTATCTCAAACCAGGTAAATCCCAAACAGATATATCACTCATCACATAAGACCAATTGGCTACAAAGATATAACGCAACAAAGAATAAGAAAGTTACAAAAATGGGAATTGCCTATAACACGTGCCTCCACCGTAGGATCTTTCCACCCCTTACCCTGCTCCACTCACACTATCTTTGTATTAAAACTATGACCATATCACAGCTGAAACTTCACAGTATCTTGAGGTAGTGAGTAGTCTTGAAAAGGATCTACCCAATATCTACGTTTCGGTGGGCATGTTCTCACCGTCTTCAGGAGAATGAAATGTCGAGATTGGGTAGGTCCTTTTCAGGAATACTCACAACCTCAAGAAAGAATACTTGGTGCACCGTGAAACCGTCATCTGCTGATCGTTCTACCACCAAACCTTCAAAGATTATCTAATTCGAAATAAACTTCTGAAAATCTATAATGTTTTCGTATCTGCATCAGATCTAGCTTACAGGCCCGTAACCAGGGGGGGGGCGGGTTCGGGGTTCGGAACGAACCCCCCCGCTGGCGACCAGAGGTCCGCTTAAAAAAAAAATAGAGAATAAAAAGGGATAAAATGTTTTTTTGTTTTTTTTTCTCCTTGCTATCAAATTTCTTTGGGCCCGACTCGAACGACTTAGCCTACACCCTATCTACCCCTATATCTAATTAAGGTACTCTTTATGAGGGCCGAAGGCAGGAAAAGGTCCGCTTTAAACAAAAAAAAAAAAGGATAAAATGTTGTGTTTTTTTTTTGGCTTATCAAATTCTTTGGGGCCGATCAAACGACCTTAGCCTACCCCCATCTACCCCTAAATCTAAATATATGGTACTCCTCTCATGAGGGCGAAGGCAGGAAAATTTGAACATCTACCCCCCCCCCCCCCCCCCCCCCCCCCCCCCCCCCGCTTATCGCACGGCCAGCGTAACATGAAAAAAATTTGATGTACTTTTGGTCCACTTTTGCAGATTTCGAACCCTCCAGAAAAATCCTACTTACGGGCCTGATACATCAATGAGTCCAGTCCACCTATTCCTCTCCCATTTTGTCTAATTTCCAGCAAACTCTAATTATGTCCAATTCAAACACAAAATGATTTCTAACTGTGTCATATAGGCCTAATAACCTTTTAATATTATATTAAAGATTTTTTAATTCTTTTACTGGATGATGTTCTATTTCATTTCAGAATCAAAGGCATCGACCCACTGCGAGCAGAGGGCAGAGACATGGGCGTGGTAGTGTTTGGCAAACTACGCAAGCACGAGACAAAAATTGATACTCACGTTACAAAGGTAAACGAGCTTGGAACAGGATCTTTTTTTTTTTTTTTTTTTTTTTTTTTTTTTTTTTTTTATGGAACTCAATTTTCATTCCTCAGTGTCCTACGGAAAACCTTCCTTCCCCTACCTCCCGAGAATCGAATCTTGTAGATTCATTTGTAATTTTTTTCAAAGAGAACCCCAAAAGCCCCTCAGTGAATGTCTCCATTTATTCTAAGACTAAAATTCCTATCCATCTGCCTCAAAAATTACACTGAATAAATAGCTCACATAACATTTTCAAGTTCAATAGTTTCACACCAACTCCCATCTGATCTCTACATAAATGTATGTTTACCCTCTGAAGGTGATATATAGATAAATAATTTTTGAACAAAGACTAATTTCATTGTTGTTGTTGTTGTTGTTGTTCCTGTTGTTGTCTTGAAATAAACCTAACGATATTTTTCCTCGTACAGATATGTTTCATGATGATGGCGGGTTTCATCATCTGCTGGACACCCTACGCTGTTGGGAGTATATGGGCGTCGCAGGTCGGGAAGGTCAGTACCATTGCATCAGTCCTGCCCACCATGTTCGCGAAGAGCTCCTGCATGATCAACCCGATCATCTTCCTTACATCCAGCTCCAAATTCCGGCACGACCTCAGCAAGCTGTTCAACCGCCCGGGACCTGAGCACACCATACGCGTAGAAGAACGCTCCAGAGAAGAGAGATCTTTCTACGTCCGACAGAGCGCCCTCTCCGATGCCATGGGAAGCCATTCCGCCTCTGTGTACTATAACAAGGAACGGATATACATCGGGGAGATGCACGCCTCCAACATTCAGAAAGAATCAGATCTCCTAGAACGAGACCCTGAGGCTATATCGATTGGATCATCCACAAGCTCCAGCCTTAAGTTCGTTCTCAAGGACCGGCTTAATCGACACAAGAAGAGGGCCGGTAAATCTAGCAAGAAGATGTTAGATGTCGTACATTCTCCCTTTGACGGGACTGCAAGTGACGACAGCGAGGAGAATACGACTGAGAACAATATGACGAGGGCAAGGTCGATGTCCATTCCGTCTGAAAATGCGAGCAGAATTTTCGTGCCATCAGCCAAGATGCCTACATTGAAAAGATCCTTGTCCCAACCCGACCTTCCTGGTACGTCAGCAGACATTTTTCCTAAGAATCCTTCAGAATATTAGAACTCTCCTGAGAAACTCACTGGGAAATGTCGGTTGTGAAAGTGAAAATGTCAGTGTTTATTTTTTCCAAAAAGTTGTAAAAAAAAAAACGGTGCTCAGGATGCGGAAACACGATGGAGTGTTATTAAGTAGAAACCATGAAAACAGAATATCAAATGTTTCTATACTGTACTCTCAAAAATTATTGTTCCGAAAGGGTTTTTTTTTTTTAGTCGAAACCCTAAAATGTTCTTCAAAGAAGGAAATGATTTTAGAGGCTTTTCATGCCAATATTCTTCAAATGATTCTAGAGGGTTTTTATGCCAAGATTTTTGTAAAAAAAAATTAAATCTAAACTAATTGAAGATAGACAAATCAAGCAAATGTTGGACATTTTCAGTTGCTTTATAATGATTTATTTGTACATGTAAATATATCATTATTTATGTTTGTGTATGTCGTTGCATGAACGCGTATCGTTTATGAAACAGACAGACGGTAATTCAATTTTTTTGTATTATTACATTAACTATGAGTCCTACTGATAGAGGTTCACCATGATCATATAAAAATCAACCCTAAACATTTCAGGGATTTAATGCATTTTTAGCAAAATAATAATAATAATAATAAAATCGGCTTTAAGTTGGTAGCGGGAGCCTTTTAGTATTATTGCTTTGGCGTCAATAACATCCGTGGCCAATTAGGCCATCTTGTCTCTGACAATAGTAATTACGATAATTTTTCAAAAATACCAGGGAACAGTAGGCCTATTTCCTCTTAAGTAATACAAATGTTTGTTTCAAGATCAGATGGCATGCGGAATTATTCGATTTCCTACATTTATTTGGAAGGAATGCTTTCCAATTAGAGGTTCATTAAAAAAAAAAAAGAAACCTGGAATACCCTATCATAAATTAAATCTCTTTGGCAAAACGTGCACTTTTTAAAGCGACAGTCCTCCGGACAACCACCCTCTGACAATTACCGAGGACAACTATCCCGGGTCAACTAACCCGATAATTGTCCTTTAAAGTGATTGCTTAACTTCATTCAGGATATTAAAAATAAATTTACTCTTCCAGCTAATGCGGTAATCATAATTGCAAACCTCTAGGTCAAACAGGAATCACCTGAAAATTTTAAGCTATGGACGAAAAATAATCTGGTATTTCCGGTCACTTGCACTTTAAAAAAAAAACTTTTTGTGGTGCATGTAATGAAGCTATAGATATGATACTTTCAGGGTTTCATCCCGACACATTAATGACATGGTCTGATGGCATGTATGGCCCCTAAACTAACAAATTTGGCAAGCCTTCACAAAAGTTACACATTCCCTTTAATATTCGAAAATCACCCAACGACTACCCCATGATGATGGTGTCACGGGTGTGATATTTTTATTTTATTTGTGCTTATCTCATCTCAAACATAAAATTCAATATATAGTAATACAAATGAACAAGGTTATTCACTCACTTTTATAAATAAGAACTTTCTGCATGCAATGTCCACTAGCTAGTCCGTCGTGATATCGACCGCCACGTCCCGGCTCCGGGCTTGATAGCCGCATGCGTTGATCGTCCCGACAGTCTCCCAGCTCCTCCCGCGTCTGTTTGAGCCACCGCCGTCCTTGGTTGATCATCCTTGATGCAGAGTTGAATTCTCCACTGTAAAAATTACGACTCGGCACTAACGATGCATTGTAGAGCTAATTATATTAGACTAGATCTCCTAGAACATCAGATAGGCCTACAGTTAATAGATGAAATAATTGTAAGTCATCACCGAAATCGTTCTTTGAATAGGAGTATAGATTAAATAAGTCAACGGAGTCCAAACATGCTTCGCATCCTTGCTTCCAGCATGGCTACAGCTCCTGTGACGTAACAATACAAGTTCCCCTTTTGTCTATTTTTGGACACCCGTCAACCAAAATGCCCACAGGTGTTTAACATGTCTGCCTAGTTATCTACAATATGTATATTTCGCTGTGTATAATTTCTTTCCTGCCAGATGGTTAGGTTTATATCTGGTTAGGGGCAGTTGTCTGGGGGTGGTTGACCTGGGGTAATTGTGTTATTTTTAGGGAGGGGGTTGGTTTATAATTTCATCCAGGTTATAACTAGTTTTATATCTGTTTATTGTAAATAAGATTGTGGTATTTCTATTTTATTATTATGTTATATACAAGGTTTATTGTTTATAAGATGTATTTATACTTTAATTTCATAGCATGGGTGGATGGCGTAATACTGTTCCACAATATGTAAAATATGGCAGGTCATTTATTGATAACGTGTCACTTTGATATCTTACTAGAAAAAAGAATACACATCATTAATTTTGATAACTACATGAAATCAAAACTTTCTGATGACATACTTGATCATAAACAGCTCTGGCATTCCTAACACAATGTTATGGCATACCAACGCAAAAATTTTACACCCAATTACAAGTTTTTCGGAAGGAAATACTCGTAGCGACTCGATGATGAGCCTTTAAATTGGAATTATTTTTATTGTGTAGCTCTAGCTTTTGATTGATGTGTAATTTGACTATTGAGATGACCAAAATGAAATATTGTCTCTTCTCCTACCTTTTCCTTTTTCTTCTTCTTCTTTGTCATCGTCTTCTTCTTCTTCTTCTTCTTCTTCTTCTTGTTGCCCCCCTACGTCTATGTCACGAAATTGAAATGGTATTTGATCGTCATGGCTTTAATACTAGAAATGCTAATACCCTTAACGTAGTTTTACCTAAACCCAATTTAGAATCTTTTATACAGTCATGTAAATTTAAATAATGTCTGGAACAAACTTTCTAATGATCTTCAAAATATAAGTTCAGTTAATAACTTCAAATTAAACTACAAAAAACGTTTCTTCAAATCTTAAATGTGCCCTCTATCTTGATATTTTAATGTTTAAACTCCCACAATGATTTAAATTATTTCTAAATTATTTTCTTTTTCCTCCAATATTTTGTATATTTCTATTTTTAATTTCATAATTACTTTAACTTTTAGACTTTATTTAGTTAGTACTTATCTTGATGTATTTCTCTCATATTTGTTATCTGCATATTAAATCAACTTTGATCCATTTTTGTGTTCCTGATCTGATTTACTCAATAATTATGTTTCAATTGAATATCTATAACCTATTTTTTTTTTTTTTACTTCATAGCAGTTTAGTTATCCCTTATTTAATCTATTATTGTTAAACTACACTGATTTCTACTTATATGTAGTGTATCCATTTAATATAATATAATGAATGTTACTTATAATACTATACTTTCCGCTTGAATTGAGTTATATCATTGTATTTTATAATAAGCTATTGTATATACTTTGTTGTTTTTATGTTAACAGGACCATGTTAAAAACAGTTTGTCTGAGCATGTTCATCCTGTATAAAGATGTTTGAATAAATGAATAAATAAAAATTCTTCATTTGT
The DNA here is from genome assembly GCA_940671915.1 of Paracentrotus lividus. Classification (NCBI taxonomy): domain Eukaryota; kingdom Metazoa; phylum Echinodermata; class Echinoidea; order Camarodonta; family Echinidae; genus Paracentrotus; species Paracentrotus lividus. The sequence goes on along the minus strand of CALNVZ010003014.1, from coordinate 4,317,471 downwards.
TCTCCCCTTTTTTCTTTTCTTTTGTGCCGCCAATAGAGGGGGAGGGGGGGGCAGTCGGCCTCTGAATCCGCCTGTGGTAATAGACATGAAATACATGTCAATTTTAAATCTCACTGACTGCCTGGCGATTGTCAGTCAATATTCTATCATTAACAATGTCGCCTATAGTAGGGATACTCGAAAACGAGTGAGGATGGTATACACTTGAGTATATTGTTGGACTGTCATGACAGGGATGGGGAGGGGGCGTTTTTTCACAAAGCTGTACGAATGCACAGCTTGACATGTTTAAGAACGACTTGAATTTGAATAGCGAAAGGATGTCCAAAAATTCTTCCGGAAGTTTGGCTGTATTTACCTTAATTTAAACAAAAATAGATGCTTAAAATACCTTAATCAATTTTTTTTTTTTTTTTATTATATCAAAGTTAAACTTTATTTGCATATTTCAAATTTAGCTCTGTTGAAAATTATTTTATGCTATTTGAGCCACGTTCGTATGCAGGTTATGGTAAAATTATGCGTCTTAGGATACGTACAGCATGTTGAAACACTCCAAAAGTCAAAATCAAAAATTGCATTTTATTTGAGAGATCGTGTATAATGCTATAAATAACGTTATGAAAAGGCTATACGTTATGATCACTGATTTGTGGCTATCATGATAAAGAGTTGGAGAGATGGAAATTATTAAACATCAATAAAACATTGTAAAATTTTTGTTCGTTTATCTTAATTTCAGTGGTTTAGGGAGTACTTGGGTCTATCCATAAACTCACACTCCCTCCCCTCAGGCGGTTAACCATATACGTATGCTCGTTCCCGATTTCTCGGGGAAAAGGGGTATATTTTAGGGGCTCAGGTAGGGGGAAAATCCTTTAAAAAATCTTTAATATAGAGGTCTTTTAGAAAAAAAAATCCCCGACCTATTTTTGATTAGGGGTAGTTTTCAATTCCTTAAGGAAAATCCTAAAATAGGGTCCCGAAAATGGTCCAAAAACCTGTGTAAAGGGGATAATTTTGCTGGCTCCCCCTCCAAAGCCTGTAATAGGGGGGAATTTTGATGCAGCTTCCCTTCCCAAAGCTTGTGATAGGGGGTATCTCTAAGAATCCGGAACGAGCATACGTGTATGGCTGACCGCCTGAAAGGGTGGGGGAGGGACTCACACCCTTGACACCCTCAACAAAATAGACTTAGGATTAGGGCAGAATAAAAATGGAATGAGATCCCAATTTAATTATAAATTTGCCGCAATGAACTATGGAATGATGAAATCATTGTAGACTTCATTGTGAACACATTAAAACCTTTACAAATACGAAATTGGGAAGTCCGCCCCCTCGTGTCTACTTTTCGCCAAAATTACCTACAAGGCCACTTATTAATTCAAATGGAAGGTAATTATTCGCCGATAAATAATGCAAATTGCTTTTCTTTCGAGATACAATAATAATCCAGAGAAGGGCAATTCCACGCTAAAGAGGACATTTGTCAAAAATTAAAAATGTCTCTCTGATGTTTATTCTATGTCCAATCACTTATCTAATGCCATGGGTGTTAAAGGATCATAATACTCTTTCAGAATCAATAAAAATTATTTTTCAATTTCGTTCATTTCCTTGAGAACTAGAACCACCATTAAAATTCAATGTGTGGGACTACATGAAAAAAAATCACTTAAATTCAAATTACACAAGATTCTTTTGATATTTTTTCTTGAAACTTTCACTAAATGGAGAAGGGTGGATATATTTCTGTACTTAAAGGTCAATAATGACATTTAATTCCTGACAAGGGGGTGAAATAACCAAAAAAATCACATTAGAAAAAAAGTCGCAATTAAAATGTAACGTCCGTAACAACTTAATTAGCCAAATTAAAGGATACCAAGTACTTTTTAAGAACTTTTCGTATGTGAATGCATAAAATGAAGTAAGACCTATTTGCACATTAGGGCCAAGAAACTTTGAAGTATGTAACTTCACAGAATTTTACCATTTTGTTCAATTTCAAATACACGATGTCCTTTTTATGTAACGTCCGTAACGCTCGCTTCCAACAATCGTGGTTAATTAACCAATGAAGCTTAAGCAATGAAATTTTAGAACGTTGAACTCTTATATGTTTTCTACAAACGTGCAAAGTAATAAACTGTAATTCCAAATGCAAATACATTTGTTTATCGATTGATTATCTGAAGTCGCCTCTCAATGTAACGTCTGTAACGATGGAATTGCCCAGAAACAAGATAGAGACTGATGTTCTTAATCACTCTGATGAGTAAATTAATGGCACCCAGCAGAGAACAAATTTGGTGCTTCAAAAATAGTTTTTTATTCTTCTTTCATATTGACCTGAATTGCTGCATTGGTGAGTGACGTCAAAGGATGTGTTTGGAATGCTATGTCAGTCTGGCAGCCAGGCGTGATTAGGTTTGCCCTTTCATTTTATAACAATACACGCTCCTCATACAGGTGGGCCTATTGCCATGGATTTTCTCTTGTACGAAGGGAAAACCCAGTCGTGCCTGGCTGCCGTACGGCTATAGTCTAGATTCTAGACCTTTTTTTATGAATTTTATAATGCCCAAGCATTAGCTGCTATGCATACTGTACTCGTCAATCCGAGTGATGGCGCGACTCCGAGAACCTGTCCGCCTGAGAAAAAAGGTCTAGACCAATTGGTACCTGATGACGTCAAAATTTTGAGGGAAAGCAATTAAATAGGCCTCGCCTCCGCTGCCATACGTAGTCTTTAATAGCGCTTTACAATAAAAAGGGCCAATCTGATGTGATTTAACGATGACAACTCTATGTTCTATTCTTCTATAAAATATTATTTCACATGTTTTTTTTTTTCTTTTAATATGATTAAAATGTATAATGAGTCTAAAACTGGATAAATTTACGAACAATGAATACGTATTGGTGTATTATAAGGTCTGCGCATATAAACTAACAAACGTGCACGGCTCGGTATACACTTCATGTTGTAGTGGGGCCATCTATGTAGTTTCGTTTGCAAGTCATGTTAATGTTTGGCAACATCTATTAATATATTCTACTTGATCACACGAATCAGAAAATATATGTCGGCAATTTTTCTATTGACCTTTTGTGACCCAAAATGGAGGTCAAAGGTTAGGCTTCATTAACAAAAACATATATTTCTTCAAATTTTGTCAAATTTGGTATCAAATAGTAGGTAATTTTATAACTAGCAATTAAGTCTATTAACATTTTTTCACCCGACCAGCCAGTTTTGAGCAATATGCAAATTAGTCTATTTATGCATAATTAAATGCATAATTGTGTCAAGCTTCAGTATAATTAGACATAACATATTCATAGAAAATATCAATAGCAACTTATCAAAAATACAACATAGGTCATACTAGCCTGACATTGCTGCCACATTCTGGTGACCCTTACGACCTTAAAATTAGGGCAAAGGCCAATTTATATGATGATTAACAACCTGGAAATGGCATCATTTTAGCAAAAATCTCAGTTTCTGTGAACTATGACCTTATTTCTAGGTCGATTGTGTCAACTAAAAATATAACAACATATATTTTTTGGTTGATGGCATCAAGTTGAATATATTAATGTTAGTTACCAACATACAGTGCGTCCCAAAAAGAACTATACACTTTTTAAATAGCCACTAAATAGAAAAATATATGATTCTTGAGGGGACCGAATTATATGTATATAAGGCTCATATCCTCAACTATCATTATGACACAAAAAATTCCGAAAATAACCCATGCTTCAGTGAGTAATGCCACTTTTGTAAAGGACATAAAATTAGCCTGCGCAGGAATTCACTATTCATTTTGCACCTGGTTATGGAACGCCATGAAGGAGTCAAAATTAATGATGGAATCGATCGGCCAACAAAGACAAAAATAAATTGAAGTCAAAGCATAAATCAATGATATGAAAACAAATGGTGAAACATAACATTTTTGCATAATATTGATTGTGTTTTTCTGACATTTGGTTTATCTTTGACTCTGTTGGCTGATTTATGCCATCGTTAATTTTGACTCATTCATGGTGTTCCATAACCAGGTGCAAAATGAATAGTGAATTCCTGCGCAGGGTAATTTTTGTGTCCTGTACAAAAGTGGGCATTACTCACTGAAGCATGCGTTATTTTCGGAATTTTTGGTGGCATAATGATAGTTGAAGATATGAGTCTTATATACATACAAACCTTTTATCCAAGAATCTTATATTTTTAATTGGTAGCCATTTCAAAAGTGTATAGTTCTTTTTGGGACACACTGTAGATAAGCTTAAACAACGAATAGGTCAGAGGTCAAAGTAAAAGATAGAGGTTTTGACCAAAGTGTTTGGTTGTGACCTTAATCTATTTGGGCCGCATTACTTGGAATATTTCATTTAACACTGTTAACGTGTTCTACTTGATCCCACGAACCAGGAAATGTTCGTTTTCATTGACCTATGACCTATTACTATGGTGAAAAGTAAAAAAAAAAATACATCTATTAGTTTCTTGTATTTCCAGGTTTTTTAGCGTCATGTTATTTGAACTTTGACCTTATCTTGAGGTCATACATGTCAATGAAAAAGTAGCAAGGCTGATTTTTCTGATTCATTGGGTCAAGTAAAACAAAATGAACTGTGGCTATCTAAATGATTAAGCTATAATGCCAAACAGGTCTATGGTCAAGACAGAAATCTTTGGCCCTTACGTATTCCTTTAACTTTCTACGTGTGTCTTGACCTTTGTCCCATTGGGCAATAGTATAGCTTATTGATTTTGATAACCATAATTACTTTTGTTCTACTTGACCCCGTGAATCAGAATATCACCCTTATCATTTATTTTTTTTTATTAATTTTTTTTTTTTTTGTTGACACGTATGACCTCAAGAAAAGGCCAAAGTTCAAATAACATGACGCTAAAACACCTGGAAATATCTAAAACTAATAATTGTTTTGGAATTTTCACCTTATTAACAGGTCATAGGTCAATGAAAACGAATATTTCCTGGTTCGTGGGATCAAGTAGAACACGTTAACAGTGTTAAATGAAATATTCCAAGTAATGCGGGCCAATAAGACTAAGGTCACAACCACACACTTTGGCCAAAACCTCTTTCTTTTACTTTGACCTCTGACCTATTTGTTGCATAAGCTTATCTATGTTGGTAACTAACATGAATATGTTTAACTTGATGCCATCAACCCCAAAAATATATGTTGTCATATTTTTAGTTGACACAATCGACCTAGAAATAAGGTCCAAAAAAAGTTCACAGAAACCGAGGTTTTTGCTAAAATGATGCCATTTCCAGGTTGTTAATCATCATATAAATTGACCTTTGCCCTGATATTAAGGTCATAAGGGTCACCAGAATGTTGCAGCAATGTCAGGCTAGTATGACCTATGTTGTATTCTTGATTAGTTGCTATTGATATTGTCTATGAATATGTTATGTCTGATTATAGTGAAGCTTGACACAATTATTATGCATTTAATTATGCATAAATAGACTAATTTGCGTATTGCTCAAAACTGGCTGGTCGGGTGAAAAGATGTTAGTAGACTTAATTGCTAGTTATAAAATTACCTACAATTTGATACCAAATTTGACATAATTTGAAGAAAATTATGTTTATGTTAATGAAGCCTGACCTTTCACCTCCATTTTGGGTCACAAAAGGTCAATTAAAAAATTGGCGACATATATTTTCTGATTCATGTGATCAAGTAGAACATATTTGTAGACATTGCCAAACATTAACATGACTTGCAAACGAAGCCCATATTATGACGATTGGTGACCCCACTATTGTGCATGCCCTCGTTTTACATGGTCGTTACTATACACTTTCTTGTTCTGATTGTAAGTTTGCATTTGCTACACATCATCGCCATTGTATCCACAATCATCAAAATCGCTTTTTGCTAAGATTTTGAAGCAATGATTGTGCTGAGTTTAATATGGGAGTATAATAAACAGTTGCTTCATTGTTTTTATTGAATGAACTAGTTTCACTTGCATTATAATATGTGTACCAATTAGGCAAGGGCTTCTGCTTCTGTACTCAAAATGTTACTTGTAAAACAAATATGAAACAGATTGCAAAACAGTCTTCGTTTAGAATTTTGTAGACCAAAAATACAGTATTAGGTTATAATATGTTATGCTTCGATCAGGCCTAATAATTATACACAATATATTTAGGGTCAATCGACGGATTAATGTGCTAAAATTTTGGTCTTTGTTGCACACAGCTAATTTGCTGAACAGATTCATAACGGCATTTAAATTGAAAGTTTGTTTATCAAAATGTCTCCTAGGCCCTACAATTAAAAAACTGCACTTGAAAAGATGTGTGATAATTGTCCACCTTCATTTTTTAAAGCTTAACATTTTTTATTTCTCTATTTTAAAAGCATTTTTGATAGATTTTGTCTTTACCCACCTGTCCAAAAGATAACTGTGATGGAAATAAACTATTCAAGTTCTTTATTGTTTGGGGATGAAATGCACACTTTTCGCATTTGAACAAAGAAGTTCATTTACGTCATGTACCCATCAATCACCTTCAAATCAACAAGAAGTCATGATGTGTCATAAGCTAGTGGAAAAAAAAGGCAAAATATTCGCCCCAAATATTCTGTCAAATACAATGTTATTATACGGCTCGCGCTTCGCTCTCGCAAATAAAAAACAAACAAAACAAAAACAAAAACAAGATAAGGAAAAAATTCTTTGCTCAGGGCGCTATTCATGGAATATGTTTAATTAATTTGTTCCTACGTTTTATTCTTAAAATTGTCATTAGTTTCTGCATACCGTCTGACTGTTCAAAGTAGGGAATTCTATTTCGATATTTCGGTATATTCAAATGTTTTATTCTGCTTTAGTGTATGATTAATTTCTGTAAAGTTGACAATTGCATGATAAGAATTTTTGCACCTTGGTGATGCATAGTTAAAGATCAAAACTTTGTGTGAAGTAAGTTGTAAGATAGCATTCACAAGGGTTTGACTTTGTCAATAATTACAATCGAAACATCCAAAGCAATATTTTGAGAGGATTATGTTCAGTTGAAGGTGGATCAATTTGCCATTTGCTAATATGATGTGTAGTGTGTTTATTTCTTCTCTTATTATCACTGAAATTACATTTGCAACTATCGGGAACTTCATCCAGGATTTCCCAGGAAGAAAAAGGGGGAGCCATTTTTTTTTTTTTTTTTTTTTTTTTTTTTTTTTTTGGGGGGGGGGGAATCATGCGAGCGTGAAGCGTGAGTTTATACCTCCTTGATATAGGCATTGAAATATTGCTTTGAATATTTCGATTGTAATTGCAGAGAAGTGGCAAAGAATGTTTTAGATGGTGACAATATCTAGAAAACTGAGTATTGACAGACAACCAAAGACATGATGTCTTGGCCTGGAACTACCTTCATTGGCTGATGCATACATTAATAACAATACATTACAAATAGTCTAATTTCTATTTTATTTATTTTTTTCTTATTAACCTTGTATAAGTTTTAATCTACAGTATATAAAACTAAACATAAATTCACATAATACAGGTACAAGACTATCTCCTCATTCATAGTAAATGCATTCAATTAAATGACCAAAAAAAATCTGAACAAACAAAAAAGGAGACTTTTCTCTCTTTATTTCCCCTTACATTTTGCGTCATGGTCAAACTATTATTGAAATAATCAACGAGAGAGATAGAATACAGAGGAGTGGCTCAAAGAACTGCGGATCAATCTGCCATTTGATAATATGACATGTTCTTCTGAACATTATTGTCATTGAAATTACATTCTTTCTGCACCTATCGGGAACTTCATCCAGGATTTCAAAGGAAGAAGAGGGGGGGGGGAGCCAAATTTGAAAAAAAAAAAAAAAAAAAAAAAAAGATCATGCGCGCGTGAAGCACAAGTTAAATCGTATACATCCTTGATCATGTTGATAAAGGCATATACTAGTGTAAAATTAGGCATTTAAACTATTTTGTTTGTAATCCTTAAAATCCTTACACGAAAAAAGGAATAATGTTTAACATTTAAGGCGATACTTGTTTCGTTTATAAATCATCCACGCGCGAAGCGCGAGCAGAAATTTGCGATAAATTTAAGTGACCCAAAAAGGAGGATCGTGAGTTTGAGCGCTTTTGGCTAATCTTTTTTCAAAACAACTTAACACTGAAAGTCAATTTTTTTAAATGCAAGCGCGTAGAGCGAGCAGAATTTTTGGCATTCAATAAGTACCAAAAAGCACAAAATTTAAAGCTCTGTAATGTTCAGCGATTCCATCGCCTTTTCGTTTATATCATTCAAGCGCAGAGAGCGAGCAATAATTTTGTATGAAATGAGCCAAAACGAAAGACCGTTTAAATACTTTTGGCCACTTTTTTTTTTGTTACAACTTCAATAAAACAAAAATAAATAATAATACAAAAGAAATATATATTTAAAAAATGAGCGTGAAGTGCGAGTAGATATTTTAGCATACAACCCATACAATGACCCAAAAGCAACCTTTTTGGCTTTATTTTCCACATTGGAGCAGGAAATTTTTTTCTGACAAATAATGGCCTAAAGCAGGCATTTATGTTCTTAAGGGGGCCGTCACACTGAGGTCGTTCTATAACGTTCTTGCCCGTTCTTAAAAAAATTGCTGAACGGGCTTTGGTCGGGTTGGAACTTATAACTTTGAAAAATAATTCTTGAATACGATACTAGGCAGTTCATAAATAGTTCTCGTTACGTCAATTCCGTCTTTATCGCGTCCGCAATACGTTGTTATCCAGTTCAGACCGAGTAAACGGCTCGTTCACTCTATACCGTTCGTGGCACGTACGTCCAAACCGTCACTAAAAGTGCCTATGCGCAGCATGATAAAAGTTAGGTACCATGTTCGTAGTACGTCCTTCTCGTTCAGAGTAAGTCCTACCCGTTTAAGGAACGTTGTCACTACGTTTCATTTTAGAACTGGAAGCCAGTACAATTTTTTTTAACATGTTCAAAAAAAAAAAACCGGAATTCCTTTCCGTTCTCTCCGTTCGAGCCCGTTCGCCAAGTTCGTAAACAGATTGTAAACGGTCTGTACTAGATTCTAAAAGGTCTGTTCTACGTTCAGTCCGTGTGTAAACAGATTAAGCCCGTTCACCAAGAACTACCAAGAACGCAGTGAGAACTAGCTCAGTGTGACGAGAATTATGACATGCCGTTCTGTTTAAAAATTTAAACGTATTGCTATCCAAGCCCGTGCTATAAAGTCCTTAGCAGATTGAAATAGGTCTCAAAATACGTCCACTCAGTGTGTACATAGATTAAGCCCGTTCTGCAATAATTTCAATAACATGATAAGAAATTGTTCAGTGTGATAATAGTTTAAACGAATAGATCAGCTGTTTAATTGCCATACATTAATTGTTACAATTACAGAAATCTCACAACTTGTAGAATAAATACGAAAAACGGCCATTGGTCCGAAAAGAACGCGTACATTTGACCTAATTATTTCTGGATTAAGATGAACAACGTTCGTATACAGTCCTCAATACCTCCATCACGTCTTTGCCTCGTCTGCAGTCCGTTTTAATCTAGTTAAAATCGGGTGAAATCATATCAATTCCACTCTATGTAAAATGTAAAGTTAACGTATACCAATGTGCGGCATTAAATCGTAATTAAACAAGGCGCGTCCATTATCTAAGAGGCCAGACGCAACGAAGTGCCGTTGGAAATACGGCTGAGAAGCGCATAAATCTATACAGCTGGCTGCAATAATAAATTAGCTCACAAAAACTTGCTTAAGAAGACTTCCCTCCAGCTGGAATGGTATTGTCCGTTCGGTTCAGCAATCTACTTGTACGTGGAGATGAAAGAAATTGATGAACTTTTATCATGTGTTAGTTAATAGATTCTTCAGACCAGATGGAGGAAATACACATTTGGGCAAGCTTATAACATTATTGTGATGAAGTTGTAATCAGAATCTTTATTTCACATAGATTGATGTTCCAAACGATTATTGATATAAGTAGTGATCTTGTCACCTCTTGCGAAGACGCCGTCCACATGCGATATGCATGTGATATGCGGAAATATCGACCCATCGAGTAAAGATTCTATTGTGATAATGTTCAAAGTGACAGGACTTTTTCTTAACCAATCGAAATGAATGTACCATCTTTGGAAAGCTGAGTATTCAAGCTTTTAAAAACTGCTTAATCATTAAGCTGTAATATAATTATGCGTTATCCAGGAAGATGATTATGTGGCGTATGAGCTATTTTGAGAGCAAAATTGGCCATATTGTACAGGAATTTGATCTGACTAGGATTTCGAATTGACACAAGTGACAGGACTTGTTTCCCCTTTGCAATAAGTTATTCCTATTTTTGAAAAAATCAGACTCTTAGCGTATTTATTCAAAAAACTGTGCAAAATACAAAATGTATATGGCAGCGTTCGCTTTGCGTAGAGTGATAGCGCCCTCTTCCTCTTAAGTTAACAACTAGAATTGATATGACCGTTTCCTCGAAACAGAGCCCGTCTGAAACAATCCAAACCCATCCCCAGTTAGTTGCGACCCGTTCTTAATCAGTTCCAACTCGTTTCCAATGCGTTTCGTCCCGACCTAACTAGTTCTGGGTTCAATCCGTCAAAATCCGTTCTTACTCGTTCTTACGTCGACCAAACGGCCTCCAGAAAGTTCATCTCGTTCTTACTGCGTCATTATCCGTGGCTAGAACGTGTTGAACGCAAATGCGTGCCCGTTTCCCATGAAAAAAACTTAGCCCGTTTTTGCCAGACCTCATGCATCTTCGTAACTTCAAGCTGATAATGAATATACAATGCTCGTTTGTAAGACGTCCAAGCACATCTTTAGAACGATTTAAGTACGGCAATTTCGTTTGTAGTAAGTCTATCTCGTTTCAGGTACGTTGCCACTCCGTTAAATTTTAGGACGAGATGGGCGCCCGATTTGTTTAAACACTTTTTTGAAAATCCGACCGAGCTAGTCCATGAAGTTCGTAAACAGATCGTAAGAAGTATTTACTACGTCCACTCAGTTTACACACAGACTATGCCCGTTCGGCAAAATCTGCAAGGACATAATAGGAACGAGCTCAGTGTGACGGGGGTATAAAGATTTTTGCAGATATTATTATTAACATTATCTACACATTTTGTGAGAAAATGAGCACTATTCGTTGTGTCATGGACGAGTGAGCACACTTTAAAGGTGCCTTTTGTATTGACAATTTTGCCTTTAATGTGTGTTTATATATGCATGACGCAAAGGTTTCATCTCATTTTACCACATAAGTTAGTCGATGAGTGTATAAACGTAACCGCCAAACGATATTACTCAACACCTTTTTGTTAAAAAGTTCCAGCACGTTGATTTGGGGCTTGTTTTTGCTTCGAGATTATACACAATGTCAATGGAGAGGAAATTTTAATTTTAACAAAATTGAGATTCAACTTAATTTTATTGATGATTTTCGTTAATTCCACTGGGAGAATTTCACGTAGCCTACTCAAAAATATAATAATAATTGAAACATAGCAAATATATAGAGTTCAAAAACCTTTGCATTCACTTAAGCGCAGCATTATCTCTGTGACATACCACCTGCCATATTTCAATTAAAAGGTAAAAATTCAAGGATTGATAATGTAAATCTCATCTCTCTTCCGGGATATAATAATAATAATCCGATGAAACGAGATAGAATGATCTGATAATCTTCACTCAGTGATGTATTAATCGATCTGAAGAGAGAAAGAAAGACAAGAAACTAGGGCAAGGTACAGGATTGTGAAGGACAACTTCTTGAGATCGTATACTACGCAGCACGCTCTTGTTACTTTATTAACTTTTATTTTTACCAATTTTGATATTTTGATAGCAATTTGACACAACCTCTCTCTCCAACGCATGCGTGTCATCTAGCACCATGCTCGTTGCTTTGACACAAGCTCAGATTACTAAAGACCTTTCTGGGAGTGCTTATCTGGGGGGGGGGGGGGCATTTCATCAAAGGACTTGTCGGACATTTTATCCGACAAATTTGCTCTCAGCCAATCAGATGCAAGCATTTCAGTAGCTTTTAACAGTTTGGCGGATAAAACGTCCGACAAGTCCTTTCATGAAACGCCCTCCAGATCATTCAGAGGGTTTCAAAACCTTTTCATTCGTATAACTATTGCTATGACTTGGGCATTTTATGACCTATAAAAGTTCGGAAACCTTTTCTCTCGTATGGTGAACTCACAACGAGTGTCATCCTAACTTTTGAGGGTTCGAAAACCTTTTCACATTATGATGAAAGCACCGTGGCTGTCATTATAAGTTTGTAGAGTTTGAAAACCTTTTCACTCGTGTGATGAAAGCAGTATGGCTGTAATCCTAACTTTTAAAAGTTCGAGAACCTTTTCACTCGTACGTGGAAAACATTGGAGCTGAGTATCTTGGCCTCAAATTTATGTGAATGGCATAAAATGGTACAGTTTTTTTATTGTACCAAGATTATTCGCCATCTGGTAATGCTTTGTATTTCTATAAAGCAGGAAAATAAGCTTTCTTCTGCACTTTTTTTTTCTTTTTTTCATTTCACTTGGTGCTGCATGACTAGTTTTCTACAATAAATAAAAACTCATTTTGCGCGCGCTGTACCATGCCTTTGTGTAGGTTTCGACGTTAAAACGCAAAAATGAACGTAAAAGAACAATAAGTTTGTGAAGAGTTAATTCTCTTTTCTTCACACATTGGCATTGGCAATTGGCATAACTTTTGTTCTACAAAAGCAAATTATTTGAAATAAATTGCATCAGCAAGTAAAATACATTGGCTTTTTTAATACCATATATACATAACATTTGAAAAGATTTCATACCTAATTTATTTTCCCCGACTCTAACACTTTTTTTAATCCAGACTGTATTTTCAAAAAAGTTATTAAGTTTTTAAGTTTTTTAATATTTCGTAAACTACTCGTTCGATAAAAGCACTATGCTTGTGACTCTTAGATTCGATTTTGTTCAATATTTGTAAAGAAATTTAATCTGCTATATTATATATTTCTGATATTCTACAAAGTTGACTCTCAGTTATTCATTAGTATTGTCACATGGAAGTCTGCTCCCCCCCCCCCCCGTGTCTGCTTTTTACCAACATCACCTCTCAATCAGGATAATTTCAGTGGAAGCTAATGATTCGCGGTTAAAAATTCAAATTGCGTCTTTTTTTCAGGGATACCGTAATAACACAATAAAACAATTGAGATGTTCGTCATATCACTACTGTAATGATATTATTGGCGCATGATTCTCTATGGGTTTTGCACATAATAGCCATGAATTCAGCGCACCGAGAAAATAGATGTGTGTAATTTCGATTACCTCATCGCCTCAAAAAATTTAGCATACCTTTGTTTTACAAAAGAAAATTATACAAAAGTAAGTGCATCAGCGGGAAGAATCTGTAAGCTTTAAGATGGTACCACATTTACACATCATTTGAGAAGATTTTATACCTATTAAAATATTTTTTCCCCGATGTACCATTTTCTTTTTACACAGACTGTATACTACGTTAAGGGTGAGTAAATTAAGTAATAACCGTCCAATTTCGGTTCCCTCGTACTTTTCTTAGATACTTGAAAGGTTTATTGATAAGCGAGTAATATCATTTTTGGAAAAGAATGTTATTTTGAGTAAGAATCAATTTGGATTTCATAGTAACTACTCAATATTTATTGGATTAGTTGACATTTTGTGATAATATCGTTGATACATTTAAGGAGAATTATTTTATGATTGACATTTATTATCGATTCATCAAGGCTTTTTGATAAGATAAATCCTGATATCATGTTATCAGAATTGAAACATTATGACATCCAAGGCATTGCGAATAACTGGTGCAATAGTTACATTTAAAGCGTTATCAATGTCCTTTTATATTAATCATCTATTTCAAGTCTTTAAAAAATATATTACATCTGGTGTTCCGCAAGGCTCTTTGTTAGGCCCTCTACTTTTCCTTTTGTATATAAATTACATCTTTGTTTTCTTTTATTCTATATACCGACAGTACTCGTACGATTTAAAGAAACAAGGATGTAATTGAGCTGCAAAAAATAGGCAAATGATAATTTGCAGAATGTGAGTTTATCGTTTCTTGCCAATAAACTCTCAGTGTATGCACAAAAAATGTAATTTTGTGATGTTCAGTAATGGCCGTAGATTCCACGATTAAATGCACTTGGAATCGATTTGGATAGTATAATATTATCAATGGTTAAGGGAACTAAGTTTCTTGGAGTCTATGTTGACAAAAATTTAGGTTGGAGGTATCTTTAAGAGAGCAAAAAGGTATCAACTTGCAAGCATTGGTATAATACGTTGACTTCGGCACGTTCTATGTAGCAATGTTTTTCGAATGTTATGCTATGCAGTCTGAATCAAATAAGATAAAATGAGTGGGAAACATTTTTTCATAGTATGAAGATTAGTCACATCCTGGTAATTTCCATAAGGCAGGAAAAATTAGCTTTCTTCTACAATTCTTATCTCTCATTTGCTGCTGTAGATCTTGAGATGATCAGTTTTGTACATAAGCCCCCAAATTATTGTGGTTTTAAGTAAACTTAATTCTTTCGTCGTCACATAAAAACTAGCATAACTTTTGTTCTACGAAAGCAAATTATTTGAAATAAATTGCAAGAGAAAGAAGAATATATTGGTTACATTTTTGGTTAAATTTGTATATAAAGTTGACAAGTGTCTGAACATAAACATTTTGCTGAGAAATTACAAAGAAAATAAAATCGATGACATAATTATTATTGCTCTCTGGAATATTTATAACTGAGAAACGAATATTGTAAAGAAAAAAGATGGTTTACTTTTGTAAAGGAATGAAAGTTGAGAATAGATATTAATAATATTCTTATGAAAGAAGGAAAGAAAGAAATGTACAATCTAACTACGAATTTAATAATGTTCCATTGAAATTTGTGAAAACATGAGCTGTGAAGTGAAATTTTTGTTAAATAAATACACCTGCTAGGGGTGAAAAAAAAAGAAGAAGAATAAATTGGCTTTAATTTGATTCCATCCCCGATTGCACCATTTTTTCCCATACAGATTGTACACTCATAATTCCATATTATTTTTTTTCTAAATACAATGTGGTTTGGGCGAACGCACGCCATTGACACCTTTGAAAATTTATCAGCATCTGTCTCAAAATTAATGGTAAACTGTTATTTCAACATGAGGGTGTTTTTGTGTACACAACTATGAATAAAGTTATGCCATCCTGTTATTATACAGTCTGTGTAAAAAAAAAATGGTACAAGTAGAAAAAAAATGTTTATAGTATAAAGATTAATCACAGCCTGCTATTGTTTGGTATTTTCATAAAGCAGGAAGATCAGACTTTCACCTGCATTTTTTTTCATCACATTTGGTGTTGTAATTTTTGAAATATGACTAGTTTTCTACAATCAAGAAAAATCCATATTTCGCACGCCGTCCCATGCCTTTGTGTATAGGTTTCGCATAATGGCCATGAAGTGCTCAATTTCGATTTGTTCCTCGTCGCACAAAATTTAGCATAACTTTCGTTTTACGAAAGCAAATTATACAAAACAAAGCGCATCGGCAAGGAAAATCTTTCGGCTTTATTGTGGTACCACATACACATATTATTTGAAAATATTTTACACCTAAATATTCTTTTTCCGACTGTACCATTTTTTTTACACAGACTGTATAGGGATTCCCCCCCCCCCTTCAACAGTACGATTCATAATTACACAACTGGGTCATCTGATCGTCTTAATTTAGGAAGTCATTGAACAATGTGCCCTTGCATATAGGTAGTTTTAACTGATTTTGCCTATTAGTGGTATCTGATCAAATGTGCAAAATTATCGTACATTTGCCATTTTTTGCAATTATTGATCGTACAGAGGGCCAAATTATCGTAGAAATACGATAATTATCGTGCGGCTGGCAACGCTGTGACACACCAACACAAGTTGCGTACTATGTAACTTCTTGGGACTTATTGGATCATATTGTGGTATCTGTCATGGACTATGTAACTAATTCCTGTTTTGTATTGAGAGATTTGATTTAAATAAATTTATATCATTGAATAAATGAATGAATGAATGCATATTCCCGATATTCTAAAGAGTACAACCATTACATCTACAAGTCTGCACCCACTCCACGTGTCTGCTTTTCACCGCGATCATCTCCAAATCAAAATGTTTCCAATAATTGGTAATAATTCGCGTTTAAAAATGCAAATTGCATCTTTCTTGCGTGATACAATACTCCAATCAAATCAAACGATCGATATAAACCAATGTTCGTCACTACCGTAATGATATTATTGTTGAGGCCGAAAAAACAAGACAATTGATCAGAGACATACTTCTTGTGATTGTACAACACCCTCTCGGCATGCTCGTTCCGTGATTCGGAGCTTTTAAAGATATATCTTCAGTCGTATGATGGAACAAATATGGCTTCTTTCATTCTAAGTTTTGAACGTTCGAAAAATCTTTTTCATTTGTATGAAGAAAACAATGTAGTTTTAAGAACATTTTCATTTCCAATTTAATGAAAGCATTATGACTGAAACCTTAAATGAAAAACTCCGACCTTTATGTGAATTGCATAAAAAGAGCACTATTAAACAAGCAAAACACTTCAAACCGCATTGAAATCTGATGAAAAATAACTTGTGGCATCTTAAAGTTGTGTAAAAATTCGATCAAACATTTGTATTTTCATTAATATTAAATTAGCAAGCTGATGGTGTCACGTTTCTCCACGTTTTCTTTTCTATTTCCATTTATGAAATAACAATTATTCCGCTTGTCTGCGCCAAGAATGGAAAAATACAATTGCCCCCTTTTTTAATGTGTAAGATCACTTTTCGTGTAACTGATGTTGTAACAAGGGTTAGGGTTATGCACCAAAAAAAATGATAAAAATATTAACTATAACTATGGTCTCAATTATTTCCCTTTGAACATAATTATGTATGCGTATAAAAACAGAAAGACGTATTGCCAACTAAGTCCTAAGACATGCGTGGGTTTAAAACTCGCATACTTATAAATTTTCCCATAGTTATAAGAAAACCTAAATAAACGTTTCCGTTTCTGTATATCAAATGTCACATGGTAGCTAGATAAGCATTACAATAAAGCAGCTTCGATTTATAACGAGGAGATGCACCAAATAGTGTGGCAGTTTCGAAGTACAATACCTGCAACTCATAGGCCCGTATTCTTAACTGAAGACTGAGTTTGTATGAGTTGAGGTTGGTGCGGTGCTATTGTATTCGTTTTTTGTTGACGCTCATACAGTTGGATCGCACAATAGCACCGTACAAACTTCAGTCTTACAAATTAGTCTTCGGTTTAAAATACGAGGCATAGTCTCTCTTTCTGCAAAATTGAAAACATAATTATTATCCAAAATCCAACAACAATAATCGTGTGTAAGACTTATAATGATCTTATTTGTAGTGGTATTAATGAAACATAATTGAGATTCTTTAATTTAAATATTCCATCCTTTAAAACCAAAGTAATACAAGGTGATCGAGCATTTGCTTGTGTATCCCCTAGACTCTGAAGTAGCTTATCTCTGGAAGTCACGAACGCATTAGGACAACTACTATTTTAATAGGGGCTTCAGCCCGAATTTATTGGGGCTTGGGGACGCAGCCACACTAAATGGTGATCTTAAGATGTACGTTCAATGATGGTTAAAAAAAAGGGGGCGTACAGTGAAAAGGCCATTGGGGCTTGGGAACGCAGCCAAACTAATGTGATATTAAGATGTACGTTCAATGATGGTTAAAAAATGGGGGCGTACAGTGAAATGGCCAGGGGAGATTAGTTCAGGGCATAAAGATAAGACAAGAGCATATTTCATAAACTGACCCGTCCCTTTTTTTTTTCATAACTGTTGCTTGCGGATTGGTTACACGCTTTGAAAAAACAGCGGACACTGACTTTTTCAGGTTTCACGGAATCTCTGATCTGATCTAGATAATATGTCTCCTTTATAACTTGAATCAACGGATTTGTGCCACCCTTTTCCCTCTGTTCTATTTTAGGCTCGTGGAATCTGAAGATCCACTTGATACGCATACACAATTACAGTGCTGTATTTGGATATGTTATATGATATATCACTGAATATTGTGTAAACATGACCTAGTCCAGTTCATTTTTAATATATCACATCCTTGCGCATAATCATACTGTCAAATGACCTTCATTTGACTACTACCTCGCTAAGCCACTGAGTCTACTACTACTACAACTACCTTACAATTACTTACTACTACTACTACTACTACTACTACTACTTACTACTACTACTACTCACAACAACTACTACTACTACTACTACTTCTACTACTACTACTACTAATCATGATATAATGATGATGATAATACACTCTAATCTATACTGCAAATGTTTATCTTCTAATATTAATTTAACTCCACTTTTAAAGGGAAAGTGCATCCTGGAATACAATCTTTTTAAGGAAATAAACACGGGAGCATCTTTCTTTATGCTACGAAAATAGAGCTAGCTCTTGACAATATTTGAAGGCAGGTTTTTGAAAAATAATTTGAAGGGTCGACATTAGTGGATACTTTTAAGAAGATAATCATTGTCAATAAAAAGATAATGAACACAAATGTCCATAACAGATATAAGCTTGACAAATCTAGTTCTAATTTTTAACCATAAATTCGAAATCATATCACAATTTTGAAAAAGTACTGCAGATTTTATCATGTGTGAAAAACTCCAAAAAATATATATCCCAATTAAGTGGCACTTTCACATGTTTTCTTCCAAAATTGAATAAGTAAATGATTAAAAGTGGACTCGTAAGAATAAGAACCTAGGGTCGATCATACGTCGATGTGTGAAGGCATTATGATGCTGCAGTCACACAGACACTTACGTATAGTTACGTTTTTGTTGATTCAATCTTATTTCATCTTCTATTTTATCATTTCTTATGTATTTTCTTTGTTTTATTGGATGAAATAAATTATCACTATTTCCTACGAGGACTCGTATTTCCAACGAGGTTGAGGGTTCACGATGCCGTGAATGCATCCCTGGGATCCGCAGAAAAGAAAATAATTTTGGACGCAACCGGACCGTAACTTAACGTAAGTGTCTGTGTGACTGTAGCATGATATACATTTGCTCCTTCACCCTCCCAAAAATGTCGTCTGCTGTACTGCTGTCGGACCGAGGCCTGCAGGAGCGTCGTCGGTGATGATTATGATCAAAGGACAATTCTTTTTTTGTTGCGTTAACTAGAGAAATGCAAATGTGGTGAAAATATGTGTTATGGGAAATGTAAGGGTGGTATCTTACTTCGCGGAAACAAAATTGAGACAGATTGCCAACATGGCATTGTCTCCTCTTTTCCGCGACGAAATCTTTGTTCCCACGTACAAAAGGTTACGTAGTACAAAGGATGGATTAGCCACATACCATTGTACTAGATTGTCTCCTGTACACACACACATCTGTCGCGGAGACAGTATAGTGCAATGCCATGCGGGCAAATCTTTTCTCAATTTTGTTTCCGCGAAGTGAGAGGTTAAATAAATCAAATAATTAATTTAGAAAATAGACTTCTTTTGCGGTACCATGTCCTTTATTTTATGAAATTGCTCATATCTGCATTTTCAAAAAAGTTTTGCAAGTAGCAAGAGTAACCATGAAGGATCAATAAGGAACAAAAGTATTTTAACCATTTTCCAACTTTTTAACGGAAGTTTTAAGTATAATCATGAAGCGCAAAATTTTAGCTTGGCCAGACAATGATCAAATATCACAACGTAATATGAATTTTGTTCGTTGACATTTTACAAGTAAGCCCCTAATGGTTTCGTTTTCCAGAGCTCAAGAGAAAACCATCAATTTATTTTTTTTCTTAACTAACGTCTCATATCAACAGGTGATAGATGACCATTAATAGTTGTCATGGGAACTGGTAATAACCAGTGTAAACTGAGAAAAGCAGTCGGTTAGGGGCAGCCATATGATTACATCGTCGAAAATGAAAAAATTTCACTTTCTGGTATTAAGCGACTACACCGACTTCCTTTGCGATAATTTAATATGGCATTGATATATATTGTGGTCTATATATTTATTTAAACAAAATTCATTTAATTGATTCAGATAAAGAAATTAAGCTCTAGGTGGACAATAATATCTCTTTACAATAATGGATTTCTTCCTGACGGATATTACTTGAGCAGTATAATGTCAATTGGGTAATTATCATTGGATTCGATAGTCGTGTTTCAGCTAGGAAACACATTTTTTAATAAATAAGATAAAGGAAGTTGGAAGCAACTCATGTGTATACAGTGTGTCCCATAAAAAAAGTGCTAATGACACTTCAGATGGATATAATATTGAAATTAAAAAATTATATTGTTTATACCTTTACACCCGTATACTACAATATCGTTTTTTTACAACTGGATGAAATTTTATGTGATATGGTCCAAGAATTACACATTCAGGAAACCTCTCCATTCCAAGTTTGTACCGGATGTGTCGAATAAAGCAAACCCAAGTTTGACAATGATCATTAATACTTTGAAGAATATTTCAGTAGTAATTATGAGATTTATATACTGTAAAGTGCAAACTCATTACCATTTTAAGTATACCTCTCTCAGCTCACCAATATCATGTATCACTGAACCCCATTGTTTTAAATATGTCTTGCAAAATTGTGAGTGGTTCCCTTTCACGCTCATTGATAATCAAAGTTAGGTTTCCTTTTAGTCACCTTTGAATAACACACCTCAAGAGCATGAAAGTAACACTCACAATTTTGCAAGACTTGTTCAGAAAATGGGGTTCGGCGATGCGGATATTGGGTGAGCTAAGGGACATATCATAGAATGGTAATGAGTTGCACTTTACAGTGATATAACTTTCATAATTTCATCTACTGAAATATTTTCAAAATATTAATGATCAAACTTGGGTTTCATTTATTCGGATATACCCGGTACTACTAATACAAAACTTTGATGGAGAGGTGTCCTGATGTGTGATGAAAAAATGCTCATATATTTGTGATTATTAAATCATATCACATAAAATTTCATCCAGTTGCAGAAAATGAATTGTAGCTTACGGGTGTAGAGATAGAATTAATATATATTGTGGAATTTTGATATTATACCAAATCTAAAGTGCCATTAGAATTTTTGTGGGACACACTGTATGTTCTAAATAATAGATTTCTCATGTAAGAAATATAGCTATACTGTCAAGATGGTAATTATTTATTCGATTTGATAGTCACGTTTTAGGTAGGAAAACACATTTTGTTTACTGAATAAGATTAAAGAAAT
>CALNVZ010003014.1:4266814-4287317 GCA_940671915.1 Paracentrotus lividus | reverse complement strand
CTGTGTATGGTGGCGATGGGTACTAAAAAGTAGTTCGCTAGTTGTCGCCACAACGATCGCCTTCTCCACAGAAGGCGATCGTTGTGGCGACAACCTGCGAACTACTTTTTAGTACCCATCGCCACCATGCGCAGTTCCAATCGTCTATAAGATCGTGAATTATCGCGTCTGTCGCCAAGAAATACGTAGCAAAATTCTGTTCGCCGCTAGTTTTCAACAAGTTAAACAATAGCCGGCGTCAGTTGGGTTGACTTCAATGACCGTAGCCTGTCTTCTCTTGTCGCGACAAGGTGCTATCGTAGATTGTCGCCAGAAAGAACATGTTTAGCAAAGCGGAACGGCGGCCAGTTGTAGGTTGCCGCGCTCCAGCGTACGTTGCACGCGTCGCTGAACCGAAAGGCCAGTGAAATTTAAGCCGCTACGGCCTTTGTCGCCACCTACATTCACCAAAATCAGGATCGGCCTCCCATTCAGATACTGTACGGTCGCCGCTGATTTTTGAAATTTTCAAAAATCACTCACGACCCAAATTATAATGCGCGAATATAAAGGCGACAGGCCGCCATCAGGTAAAAAACACTCGATCGCTTGTGTCAGTCGCAAGGATCGCCACAGTGCGCACGTTCATATTTTGGTTGATTTTAAGCTGCAAGATGCGCGAAGGTCGAGGCTGTTGTATTATCGGATACAAGCTTTTGTTAAGGGCCTGTCCCACAGGCGGCGATCGTTGTGGCGACAACCTGATAATTTCATAATTGTAAGGAATTCGGCTTTAAAAAGGCAATGATAAACCTAAATACGACTACAGGCTACAGCAGGCTACAACAACAACCTGCTACCACACTCACAACAGCAAGATCGCCAGTTGTCGCAACAACGATCGCCTCCTGTGGGACAGGCCCTTAACACTTCACATTTCGTGTGTCCAGTTTTGCTCAACTTCGAGACAGTATGACGCCACCTGTAACAACGTATTTCATTCACCTCTTATGTATGCAAGCGTCATACGGATTGAAATCTTCTTGCAACATTTGTCGGTGCTTCGTCTGAAAACGCATAACGACGAATAAATTGTAAGATCACATAGACGTTGGAAGAATGACTAAAAAGTCCCTCTTTCAAGCAGAGAAAAGGGGATGTACTCACTTCTGGCCTATTTATTTTTTCATACAAGGAATATAATAATACCGATAATAACTTGTTGGGTTATTGGTCAGTCCCATGTATGCAGCTGACCTTCGGTTTGAATCCCGGTTGAGACAAACCAAAGATTTAAAAGAGAAAATGTTACTTACAGCTGCCTCTAAGGCAGCCTCATATAGCAACGCAGCCGTGGAATGAAATGTTATGCAGGGCTCGCTGGTACAGCTGGTAAGAACTGAAGGGGGCTATCCTTCGACAATAAGATGCTATTATTATTACTATAAAACAACAACAACAAAAAAATCATGAAAATAGTTATCGTTACAATAATCATGATAATGATAAAGTCAATAAACTATATACGGTACATTTAAAAATTAGATAAAAATAGAAAAAAAATCAAAACAAAATCAAAAAGAAAAAGGGAAAAAGAAGTCATGAGATCGAAGATCATTTTGTTACAAGTATGAGATTAATTCATAAATAAACGCCCATTGTCGTAAAGTTCTGATAAATTAATAATTTCTCTTCAACTGAAGTTCAGTTCCCTGAACATATTTACTAGCACAGGCGTAGACACGCATTAATTTCTCTTGTCATTTTGGGGATGATCTATTCATCATCCCCCAAGTAACAAAGGTAAGTGCGTCAAGCTCTACGCGAATGTTGGCTAGCAAGAAAGAAAAAACTTTAATTCTAATATGATCAATAAGGTTGAGACTAACAATATTAACAATACAAGGAACAATACATTCTAATAGAAACATAAAATAAATTAAATCAAATAATAGGAGGCATTCTAATAATAACATGAAAATAATAGGGCAGAAATCATCATGAAAATTGATTTAGTCTTATAGTGATGCTAATGTATGTTTTTGCATAGCGCGTAATTGCAAGATTATAATTATGATAAGATAAAGTCTTTACAATCATACCTTTTAAAGAGCCTCGATATTACCTTGGCCTGAGCTTACGCTGAACAAATCACCCACGCACAATATGATATAATTACTCTTTCTTCTATAGCACAAGGAATACAGATCAACTTAACTTGTCTTGAAACGTGACTACATCACCTTGACAATTTATGGATTACTACATTAAAGCAACTAGAATATGGGTAAAAACTAAGCAAACGAAAGGTCCAATCGTAAAAGACATTCATTCGTAAAATTCAAGAACAGTATTTAGCTACATTACACAATACAATCACTGGAATTAATTATGATTTCATACTTACTATCCCCAAAACTTAAAACTTCACGACTTCATAGAACGAGCTGTTTCGCTCTTGTTGAATACTCTCCCTTGTATCAAAAGCGAATCAGTCATACCCTAGTTCAAAACGCAATCATATCTGAAGGGTCTGGAAACAGGACATCGAGTGCCTCTTAGCTCAATGCGTTGTCAAAAAGATAATTGCGAAAGAAAAGATGAAGTGATAATTGTGCTGGAGATATTGCCTTAACACATCATGATCATCAGGCAAGCGGGAAATGACATGAACCTGATAAATCGTTATTTTTAAAGTCGACCATGCATGTGACGATTGCGCTCTGCCGCGCGTAAGATCAACAAGTGGAGACTGACTGGGGATGTGCATATACTCCAACGACAATTGATCCGCGGTAAATCGCTACCTATCGAATTGCTAACTTCATCCTTGTATCAGTGGTGGATTCAGGATTTTCCAGAGATTTTTTCCTGATTTTAACATGTACAGAGAATGTCAAATGAAATTTCCCATCATTATGAAGTTGTCTTGTTTAAAGCACGATCATTAAATCATGAGATCCTCCCGGCATTAATTTGTTGGTACCCTTTTCACTAAAATCTCGCACGCAGACTGAGTAACAGACAATCTTCAAAAGACAGCAGCATCTCAATTGTTTCAATAAGATTAAAAAACAAATGTTGACAGAATAAGTACACACACACACACCCACACCCACCAATCCTCCCTCATACACACGTACATCATCACTCACGCACCCACAAACACAATAAACAATTCACGATACATTTCCCCTTTGATGTTTTGTTTACTAAGACCATCACTGAATGTTTGGGACGTAGTAATTCCCTAACAATTAGTTGTTTGTGAGTGTGAATGAGGGTGTTTGTTGTGTGGGTGTGTAATTGGGTGTGTGCTGATGTGGACGAGTTAGGGTATGTGCGTGTGTGTGTGTATGTGTGTGTGTGTGTGTGTGGAGGGTGTATATTGGTGTGTGTGGTAAGGGTGTGGGTGTGTGTGTGGTTTGTGTATGTGTAAATGAGGGTACGTGTTGGTATGTGTCTTTGCGCGTGCAAATAAGTAATAAATTCTCAATTTGTCTATTCTTCACCAAGCCACTTAGCACAAGTGAGAATTTACCGTCTTCAGAAGATTGTCTGTTATTTGATAACGCGTGTAAAGATCCAAATGAAAAGGGTACCAACAGATGCTAGGAGGATGACTCTACCAAGAAATATTGTGAAACACAAGATTAAATATTCATACTTTTCACAAGACAACTACAAAGTGATGGGACATTTTTTTTTACTCTCTCTGCACAGTCAAAGAGTATTTTTTTATCGAATTATAAGGGGGCGTCTTCCTTGCTCTCCCTCCTTGATCATGATCACTGTACTAGTTCAGTGGCCTGAATACGCCACTGCTGTACTCAACTCTATACATGATAATAACAATTCACTATTAAAAAAATGTGAAATGAATAATGTATGATAGCCTTAATAACCAAGCATAATATTTATAACTTCAACCTCTACCCTTCGTCTGAGATGAAATAAACTCAAGGAGAAGTTGTAGCTGGAGCAAAGGCCGGCGTACCGACAATCCAGCTCATCACGAGGCTCAAAAACGTCGTAATGGTATTTTTTCCCTCACGAATTTCTCCTTTTTTCGTGTCAATTAAGCTACTAGGATAAAATAGGGGAAAGGGGGAAATAAGATAAAAGTAGGATGAAAATGGGAAAACGAAACATAATTTCAGGAAAAAAAAGAGAAGGGCATGGGGAAAATATGAGAAAGCAGCTCGCAAGTGGCGTCACAAATTCATAACTGTACATATTCATAACTTATAACGTTTGTATTTTGGTGGATTTTGTTTAGAATCCTTCACTCATATCACTTTCATTCATTTTCTCTTTTTTCAAAATCAATTAAGTTCATTAGGGTGAACTTTCCCTTTAACGGTTATGACAATAGCGTTATGTACGGTATGTTAATTTGGTTGTACTATAAACTCCGTTGTACTTTGATTAGGCTATTTCGAAGAGAAAATGGTTTTAAAAAAGTTTTTTTTCTCGAAAATAGGAAAAACTAGTTTTATAAAGAGAAAGTAGATAATGGTCCGGAAAAAGATTTTTAAATGCGCAAATGAAAATGAAAATGAAAGTGTAAATGAAAATGCTCCAAATTTGTCCGGAACGGAAATATTTCAATTTTTCTATTTCAAAGATTTAAAAAAGTGAAAAAACAAGAAAAATAGAAAAGAGATGGAAATTAGATTCTTTGCGAGGCACAAAAACTGCAACTGTTTCCATTCCTATTCTGAGCTAAACCGTGTAATGATCACATTAAAGGCTCAAAAACACCAAAGTAAATTTAATTTTAAACGCTATATCAAATGTTATCTATCATCAACTGTTATAATTAGCGCATGATATATTCTGATTAAACTTCTCTGTCAGCCGCAAAAATGATTGGATATTTACATCCAGCTATGAAACATTAGATCTTGAAATATATGAGCCAAATGGAAGTATTGTCAAAAGCTTATTGAAGACATTCGAGAACGTTCTTAAGAAATTGTATTTGAAAAGTACAATTTCATCAGAAAATTTCTAAAAATAGTCTTTAATTTAGATGTTAGATTGTTACTTCTCAACCGATAAACGACAGTAAATGTTTTTTATTTTTAATACGTTTTAATACTTTAAAAGCTAGTGTTCTATTTTCTGCATGAGCAATGGATCATTGTGTTTTCAAGTGGCTTTTTTACAGAATGATTTGGAAAATTGAAATTAAGTGAAAAGCAAATCAGTGTGTGACAACTACAATGATTCATCTGAAATGTGGAGGGGAAATATTATTCATGTCAATAATCTCTTTCATGCTTCAATATTACATCGAGATAATGGTTATGGCCACTGTAATTATTTATAAGAGATATATGTTGTCGATTGGTAATTAAACCGTAATATTTTCCCTTTTTTTTTAATTATAGCGTATGTAAACCAGAAAATTCAAAAAGATCATTTTCGTGTGGGAGTGTGTTCACATAGTCGACTATAATGAAAAAAATCAGCAGTGTGAAGGTGTTTTTGCATTGTTGTGCAGTTTTCCACAAAGATTTTCACATTGGGATGCTAGGTTACACTGTAAAATTGCTCCCTCACAATGAGAAGTTGTATTTTACAATGTTAAAACTCCACTAATTTTTTTTTTTTTTTTCGCAGCAAGGGTAATTGCAGTTTGTCATAAGTTCTCTTTCGTGTATCAAATGCAAGGAGTGATGAAAATGAAATTAAAAGTAAACAAACTGCAACTTTATATACAGAGTGAGTCAATAAAAATGTCCCATGAGTTTGAAGTTGTCTAGTTTGAGTTATGAAAATGAAATCATGGATTTTATGGTATGTATGCGTAGAGTAACTCTCCCGCCTTATTTTGATACCATTTTAATTCTATTTTTTTGCACGCATGACTGCATAACAGACAATCTGCGAAAAACGATAAAATCGCACATGCGCCAAGTGGCTGGGTAAAGATTAAACAATTTGAAAGACCTATTTGAGTGCGCATGCACATACACACCCGCACACTCATCATTACCGAAAGACACATACACACACACACCCACACTCGCACACACACCCACACACACCCACACACACCCATACACACACACACACACAATTCATAGTGCAGCGTTAAGATTTCTGTCTTTATGATTAAGAATGGATCTTGCTTCATTGCTGAATGTCTAAGTGTAATTCCCTAACATTATCGCCCTAACGAATTCACCAGTTCCCCAACACCAAACACCACACGATGATGATGAGGATAATAATGATCATCACCGTCATCATCCTCAACACCTTGTGCACCAGGTGCACATAGCATTGTGCATCAAAGCAGTATCTCGTTGGCTTAGCCTTTTGTTTGTAACAATGGCAATTGACAATGGATGTCTGTGCTTTTGTTGCAATTGCCTACAAAAGGATTGCCTGACATGGCAGCATTCACTTTATGTTGATCCCTTTATGAGTATCACAAGTTGTCGTTATCATGGTTCGTCCTCAGTTCACACCGCAACAGAGATCACTGTTGTCACCGTTTTCGCAAGATCTGAGAGTGTACAGAAGTGTTGCAGGAGTTTCGGCGCCGGTACCCAAATGTTCGGTGTCCCAACCGAAAAACAGTGCTTCGCAACGTCCAGAAATACCAAAGAACAGGAACGAGTCACAACCTCAACGTAGGACATTCAGGTCGTCGAGAACAGGAAGAAGTCAACCCAACATCAATGCCGTGCGAAGGTGTTAGATCTACGCTCAAAAATAACGACCAAGGAATCTCATCTCGTAGGAATGGGCTTCAACTGACTCAGAGTACCTTCAATCGTATCACCAGGCGAATTTGCGGTATCACCCATACCAGATGATAAGAAGACATGAACTCATTGCCGGAGACCGAGAGCGAAGGGTGGCGTTTTCTAACTGGTTTCTGCAAAGACCTCGTCGCTTCCTTGAAGATCTTCTCATCGGTGATGAAGCCTGTTTTTCCCTCAACAGTTCGCCTCAACACGCACAACGTCCGTCGATACACACCAAGAGGACAAAGGCCACTTGAGTTTTCATACGAACAGAAGATGTCCCGTCAAAAGGTTACTGTCTGGATTGGCCTTATCGGTAACGGCACCCTCATCGCCCGTAATCCTTCCATCAGAATGTTGACGGCGAGAGGTACCTGGATATGATCAACAATGAGGTTGTTCCTACTGTGGATCAGATTCCAAGATACACGCGACAGCAGAATGGTAGGTCCAGGCATCTGTGGTGGCGCAGGATGGTGCTCCAGCTCACAGGAGGAGGATCGTAACTGACCGCTTGCACCAACTGTTTTAACAACAGAGTCATTTCACTGAATGCGGAGGTTGAGTGGCCCCCGAGATCACCCGATCTCACTCCCCTTGATTTCTTTTTGTGGGGGCACTTGAAATCACGTGTCTTCAGTCGCCC
The DNA here is from genome assembly GCA_940671915.1 of Paracentrotus lividus. Taxonomy (NCBI): domain Eukaryota; kingdom Metazoa; phylum Echinodermata; class Echinoidea; order Camarodonta; family Echinidae; genus Paracentrotus; species Paracentrotus lividus. Next base: position 4,279,928 of record CALNVZ010003014.1, on the reverse strand, counting down.
ACCAGCCAACATGGAGGAGCTCCGCAGACGAATCGTGGAGGAGACAGATGTTGTGCGACAAGATGGGACATGATCCGACGAGCCTGCCAGCAATGATCCATCGCGCACAGCTGTGCATCGAGAGGAATGGGAGCCACATTGAGGACTAAGTGCAAAGGCAGTGAACTATGCGGGAAAGCAACAAATTCTTTGTTTTTGAGTTTAGCAAAATAATTTGAACTTTGCAGCTTTCATATTGTTTATATTTTTTTATCTCAATAAACTTAATTAAAAATGTACCTTGTTATTTGAAAGTGTATTTATTGACGCGTGGTACAGTGTGTTAGTGTAGTTAAGGAGTGAGTGTGTGTGTGTGATGTGTGCGTGAGAGAGAGATAAAGGAGAGTGAAAGAGAGGGAGTGAAAGAGAGAGAGAGAGATGAGAATGATTTGAAAAGTAAGAGAGAGCAGATGGAAAGAATGGGAGTGAATGAGCGTAAAACAGACAGACAGAGAGATATTGGAAGTTTGTTGAGTGTGGGTATGGTGTGTGTGTGTGTGTGTGTGTGTTGTTGGCGTGCGCGTGCGTGTTGTGTGTGTGTGAGGGTGTGTGTGTTTGTTGTGCGCGCCCCAGTGCGTTTGCGTGCACATAGGTTTTTCAAATTTGTTTTATCTTCACCCAGCCACTTGGCGCAAGTGCAAATTTACCGTTTCTCGCAGATTGTCTGTTATTCAGTCATGCGTGCAAAAAATAGAATTAAAAAAGTATCAAATTAAGGCGGGATTGTTACTCTACACATGCATACCATAAAATCCATGATTTCATTTTCATAAGTCAAACTAGACAACTTTAAACTCATGGGACATTTTTATTGACTCACTCTGTAGTTATACAAAGTATTACTAATAATATTGTAAAGGGTAGATTTTACAATTTAATTGTCTGTAAGCAATGATAGTTGGTCCACATTAAAAAGCAATTAAGATGAGTGTTGCTGGTGTTGCTTTTAAATATGATAATTGTTTTGATTCCTTACCTTTAAAAGGATTTATGATTCATTCATGATTCGATTATGATTTTCATTTCTAAAACAATAGAGTTGGAATGTTCTAATGGAAGAAATTTTTCATATTTTTTTCAATACGATTGTTACCATTTCATGTAGATATATGTATGTGTACGTGTGTTTGTGAGGGTGTGTGTGTGTTTGTGTGTGTGTGTGTGTGTGTGTGTGTGTGCGTGTGCGTGTATGTTTATACACGTCAATTGATGGGTACTTCTCAACTAGAGTGTGGAAACTGAAAAGAATATAATTTCCCGTAATTTCAACATCATGATGTTATCAAAACCTGCGTGTGTATAAGCGTTTGTGTTTCAAGCTGTGAATTTTAAGATATAAATCAACATTGACATGTACAATACAATTATAAATTTAAATATAAATTCATAATTCTAAACTCTTTGTGCGTATCGTGGATGAAATTTCCTTGACCTATCAGATCAAATATGTTTTAAATACTTTAATTCTTATCTTATCAGGCCGAATACCGTATAAAAGGAAGAATGGGAACTTTAAAAAAAAAATAAACATTGCTTTTTATTTACGAAATCTCTTTGATCAGTTGTGTGCTTCCACTGATTTTCCTTATATTTCCTGAGGCACAAAAAAAAAATCTCTGAACAACCAAAAAATAATTGTATCTTAATTAAAACAGATTGTTTAATCAAGTGAATGAAAATGCAAAGGCATTCTTATTATTATCATTTTTTTTCGACTGACGTACTTCCGTGATATTTCTTTAGCAAATATGTAGTTAAAAGATTGGAATTTCGAACAAAGAATGAAACTGACCAGAAATATATAATATGAAAATTGAGCAAAGAAAACTCGATGAAATATACAATTTAATCAGAACTGACTTTAGAATTATTAATGTATACCGCATGTCCTTAGTTTAAGACGTCATTTGCGGAATGATCTACCGTGTTATGTTGTGTATGTAAAATCCGTAAATTTGTTCTTTTTTAATGTTTCTTGATGGAGGAATATAATTATTTCATAGAGGTATGTGTATTAATATATATTTGATGATATATCGACTGCACAGATGAAATGATTGATATTCTTCTTTAAAAAAAAAAAAATTAAATTAAAAAAAAATATGAGTAGGGCAAAAGGTTTTTCATGTTTGCATATTTCATTTATTGACATCTTTTCCCTGTCCAAATTTCAAAAAAGAATGTCACTTTTGTTACTTGTTTTTCCTTTTTAAGTAGGGCAGTAAAAGTGATATCACAAAATCAAGAAAATTTAACATTCATACAACATCGTTGTTCTTCGGTGGATTTTCTTCAAACCTTCACTTATATTTTCTTTTATTTCTCTGATATTTGAAAAACTAGCTATATTGTACAGTTAACTTCCCTAAAACGTAGGGGGAAAATAAGGTGCAGACAGAGCGTCTGCACCACTCTCTCCAAATGAAAAAAGAAGTCTTCGCATGAAAAACAACTGCAGTTAATTTTAAAAATTGAAGGGGGCATTGATGGTGTAAAACGAAGAGGTTTTATCACTGTTTGGTAGGCATGTGTGGGGAATTTACACCCCTAATCCACTTTTTTGATATGCATTGCAAACACTGAGGTGTTTAAACACACCTTGTTGTGGATATAATAGTACTTATAACATAATTTGTAAAATTAAGTTGATTATCATTGCTATTGGTTTTTTGTTAATCCCTTTGTTATGCGGCGGTCACAACTCGCCGTACCTTCGACGTGCAACTCCCTACGATGGATTTCGTAGAAAATTCGTGCAGCGGAGGTACCTTGAAGGTGCAATGCACGTACGACGTGCAGGAAGTTTTTACAATACCCTTACTACAGAAACGCAGGAATCGCAGAAGTTGACCCAGGACCTGTGCGTGCATTGCACATACAACGCAGGCTACGTCGATGGCACGTGCCCCGTAGCCTACGACGAGTTTGTGACCGCCGCATTAGTTTTTTTTTTTGTATAGCTCAAGCTACAAAGAAAATCTCTCTCTCTTTCTCCAAAAAAAGTGAAAATTGAATATATTTCAATTAAAATGACTTTTTTCATCAAGTCAAAGACAAATGCAAACGCGTTTTAATCATCCTAATTTGTCTTTTCCGATAGACGTAATTCGCAGATATTCCAAATTAGAAAAATTTAGTTAAAAAATTGAAAATACGATTTAATCAGAACTGACCTTAATGGGATGACGAATGTATATTCTTATTTCAAGTCTTATTTAACTGGCCGTTTTCTTAATGTAACAAAAATATAGATTTGTTAGATTAGATTGTTCAAGTGCACGTAATATCTAAAGGGGATTTCTAACCTGGAGTTTAATTTACAGAAAAATTTTATTAGTCATAAATTTCTTGCCGTTTATAGTTTTTTTTTTTCAAACCCTCACTGAAATTACACACACACACACACACGCACACACACATTTTTTCCCTGCTCTTATTAAAACCAAAGTAGTTCTACATTCCAGGATTGACTTTCCCTTTAAACACTCTATACAAAACACACAAATAAACTATCATCAGAAACAATATGACCATCTTAAAATCAGGCGGTGGTCAACATAAGTCTTAAACGAAGAGATAACGTCATCATGATAACTGTTTCCTAGCTTAGAGGAGGGGAATGTACAACCCTTTTAGATACATAGGCTTACACTGTAAAAATAATTCAATTTTTACAATTTTACAGAATTTTGTGTGTGGTATATATTAATACCAGAGTAGAATTAGAATTACCACAAATTGCAACACCTTTGTGTTCAAATTAACACCATGGATGTCAATACTCATTTCCAGGTTAGATACCAGGAAAAAGTAATTACATCCCATTGTCTCTGTTTGTAGGAAATATTTTGCAGTCATTTTCTAAGGTCTATGTGATCTACTTAGATTACGAGTCTTGTCTTCGTATCTTTCATATCTTATGGTTGGATGTGGTGCTTTATCTAATGAAACGGGGTCACAATCAGTGCCTGCCATACGTTATAACAAGAGAGCCTACATCTCTGGATACAGCTTATGCGAACTGCAACCTAATTCTAATTTGCTTCTTCTCTCATCCATTACCTCTTTCTTTTCTCACCCTCCCTACTCTCTCCCTTCTCTCTCTCTCTCTCCCTTCCCCTCACTCTCCCTTTTTTTTCTTTTTTTTAAAATTCTCTTGGCCGTCTCCTTCTCGTCTCTTTCCAAGAACGGATCCAGGCTTTTAAGAAAAGGGGTGCAGAAAGACATTTTCTGAAAATAACATGTATATTCAATGCTTAATCCAAATAATAAGCGCAGGGCTGTTGCCACCCTCATGCATTCAGCACCAAACAGCACCCCACCCACGTCTCTCTCTCTTTCTCTGTCACGTTACCTCACTTGATCCGTTTACCTCCGCTGTCGTTTTAATTCATCCAGCCATTAGCTGATGTTTTACCTACAATAAGTACAGAAAGGTTTCTTACTTCCTCTGGATAACTTCGTGTGAACCCTCCCTCAACCCTCCCCCCCCCCCTGGATTTTAGTGTTACCATGCTTGACGCCAATAACGCGTTGATATTTTTTTCTTTTCTTTTCTGATTTCTTCTCATTTAATTGTTTTGAATATTTTTCCTTCTCAACATATAGGATACTTTTCTGATACATTAATGTAGAATGGATGACACGCTGATATGTAATGTATATTAAACGGTTCAAGAAATATTAACATGTTACGGGAAATCCCTTCAAAATTATACCGACGGAGTCGAGAGAAATTTAACACCTGAAAAACTTACAAATTAATGAAAAAATTTGTCATGGAGGTATGTCCTAAAACAGTATCTTCTCGAAAATAACTCATATCCATTTTGTGTCAGGTATGTTGTATTTGCTTTCACTCGAATAATCAAGAGACATCCTTTTCTTTGATGTAAAGTTTCATTGTGCCAAAGTAAGGAATGAATCCAATTGACAACGAAGTCATGTAATCCAAGAGAACATTGCAAAATACCTTTTCAATTGAATTAACATGATAATTTCTTTCTTTCTGTTATTAGTTCACCATATAACATAACAATTTCCATTAAGCTTTACATCAGAAAACATTTTTTTTCCTGCTTTTATTAAAACTAAAGTAGTTCTACATTCCAGGATTGACTTTCCCTTTAAACACTCTATACAATATAAAATCAATATGACCATCTTAAAATCAGGCGGTGGTCAACATAAGTCTTAAACGAATAGATAACGTCATTGTATCACCACGATAACTGTTTCCTAGCTTAGAGGAGGGGAATTTACAACCCTTTTAGATACATAGGCTTACACTGCAAAAATAATTCAATCTTTACAGTTTTACAGGGTTTTTTGTGTGGTATATATTAATACCAGAGTAGAATTAGAATTGACACAAATTGCAACACCTTTGGTGTTCAAATTAACACCACGGATGTCAATACTTGTTTCCTGGTTAGATACCAGGAAAAAAGTAATTACATCCCATTGTCTTTGTTTGTAGGAAATATTTTGCAGTCATTTTCTAAGGTCTATGTGATCTACTTAGATAACGAGTCTTGTCTTCGTATCTTTCATATCTTATGGTTGGGTGTGGTGCTTTATCTAATGAAACGGGGTCACAATCAGTGCCTGCCATACGTTATAACAAGAGAGCCGACGTCTCTGTACAGCTTATGCGAACTGCAACCTAATTGTAATCTGCTTCTTCTCTAATCCATTACCTCTTTCTTTTCTCACCCTCCCTTCTCTCTCTCTCTCTCCCTTCCCCTCACTCTCCCTTTTTTTTAATTCTCTTGGCCGTCTCTTTCTCGTCTCTTTCCAAGAACGGATCCAGGCTTTGAAAAAAAGGGGTGCAGAAAGACATTTTCTGAAAATAACATGTATATTCAATGCTTAATCCAAATAATAAGCGCAGAGCTGTTGCCACCCTCATGCATTCAGCACCAAACCGCATCCCCACCCACGTCTCTCTCTCTTTCCATGTCACGTTACCTCACTCGGTCCGTCTACCTCCGCTGTCATTTTAATTCATCCAGCCATTAGCTGATGTTTTACCTATTTTCAAATTGTCATGATAGTTTTATTGATAGGAATATGGCCCTACAAATCAAGACATTCTTTAAAAAATTACAAATGCATAAAGCATTGAAAAGAGTTAGGCCTACGGTGAGTACACATAGGTTTCTTACTTCCTCTGGATAAATTCGTGTGAACCCTCCCCCACCCCCCCCACCCCGATTTTAGTGTTACTATGCTTGACGAAAATAATGCTTTGAGAATCTTTTTTTTTCCTTCTCTTGATTTCTTCTCATTTAATTGTTTGAAATATTTTTCCTCTCAACATATAGGATACTTTCTTTTTGATACATAATGTAGAATGGATGACACGCTGATATGTAATGTATATTAAACGGTTCAAGAAATATTAACATGTTACGGGAAATCCCTTCAAAATTATACCGACGGAGTCAGAGAAAATTTAACACCTGAAAAACTTACAAATTAATGAAAAAATTTGTCATGGAGGTATGTCCTAAAACAGTATCTTCTCGAAAATAACTCATATCCATTTTGTGTCAGGTATGTTGTATTTGCTTTCACTCGAATAATCAAGAGATATCCTTTTCTTTGATGTAAAGTTTCATTGTGCCAAAGTAAGGAATGAATCCAATTGACAACGAAGTCATGTAATCCAAGAGAACATTGCAAAATACCTTTTCAATTGAATTAACATGATAATTTCTTTCTTTCTATTATTAGTTCACCATGTAACATAACAATTTCCATTGAAGGGGAAGTTCACCCTGGAATTGTATTGGTCTTAAAAAATGCAGATAAATAAAAGAAAAATATGAGTGAAGGTTTGGGGAAAATCGACCAAAATATGATGAAGTTATGAATATTCAAAGTTTTGATTCTGTGACGTCACATGCGAGCAGGTCTCCTATGTGTTATGTAGTGTAAATTCCATAAAATTTCATTTTTTTCAGAAGAAAATAATTATGTCACCTGTGCGGTCGATATACCATCAAGCATATGTTCATATACATGACTATATCAAATTGACCCATTCCTTTATCAAGAACCATGACAAAAAGACAAATTTATGGAATTTTCATACACAACCAATGGGAGAGCTGCTCGCACGTGACGTCACAGAATCAAAACTTTAAATATTCATAACTTCGCTATTTTTTTGTCGATTTTCTTCAAACTATCACTAATATTTTTTTATTATTTTTCTTTATTTTTTAAGACCAATAAAATTCCAGGGTGAACTTCCCCTTTAAGCTTTACATCAGAAAATATACATGTTTACATTACACAGTAGGAACAATGCATAAACAGACTGAGTTGTTTGAAGGGCAAAGTCCCTGGTATAACATAGTGGTAATAACTTCAAGAATATGGAACATGGCTTACAATAAATCATTTGGTTGATGTGAGTAAAATAAAAATAAAGTAAAAAACACAAAACAAACGAAAATTAAACCTAAATTTGAATAAAATTACATTGCCTCGACAAGAGTAATTCTACATACATCTCATACCTAAACGATTAACAGAGATATTTTGATATGAGTAATCCTTTTAGTTTCTTTTTAAATGATAAAAGGTTGTTACAAGTTCGTATGTCAAGTAGTAATACATTCCAAATGTCAGGTCCTAGATATGTAATTGATTTGTGGGCCAAAGCACTTCTAGGTGTAAACAGATGAAAATCAGTAGAGTGTCTAGTTGGATAGTTATGAATGTCTCTATTCAGAGTGAAATCGTTACAAAAAGATAAAGGTAGTTCTTTTTTCCTGGGACGATACACAAACACTCCAATTTGCATTAAATGAACATCAGTAACTTTTAGTATTTTTAATCTGGAAAATAAAGGGTCAGTGTGATCTAAATATCCAGAACCACAGCAAAGTCGTATGGCTCTCTTTTGTAGTCTTAAAATGCCATCAGTATTTATTTGACTATTAGCCCATACAATGTTACAATACGAAATGCGTGAGTGAATAAAGGAATTATAAATGATGAGTAAAATACGAAGGGGAAGGGGGAATATTTTTTTAAATAGTCATATCACATATCACATATTATATCCCTTATCTAAGATTGTTTGCATTGAGAGTGTACACAAGGAGAAAAAGAATAGTTTAACTAAGAAAAACGTTTCTCAAGAAATTTAGGCAAGACAAGTATTTTCTCAACTTCTCCTCGATCAAGATTGAGTTAATCTTTGGATAACTTGTTGAAAAAACTATTGGATGCACAACAAGGACCAGTGATGGAGCAGTGAATTTTGGATGAAATTTTTGAAAAATTGATTTGATTGGATCCAGAAGAAAGGTAAGCATAGACTATATAATTTTGTTCATTAAAAAAATTAAAAGGAATGGTATTATAATGGAAGGGATATAAAACAAATATACAATGACTCATTCTCAGAACAGGTTAAAACTATTCGCACTCAGGAACATCACATAGTACTATTCTCTCTCGGGCCGATGGCCCCTCGAGAGAATAGTACTATCGTGATGTTCCTTCGATGCGAAATAGTTCTTAACCAGATCCATCCGCAATTGTCATTGTATTATATTATAGATATATACGCGTCACTGCGAAAGGGGGGTCAACTTGTGAAGGGGGTTTTATCGGGATATTAGATTACTATGCTACAGTAAATAATTATTTTAAAGTGCAGGCTGTATCACTAAAAAAGGTTACAAGCGGAAAACAATTTTCTACAGTATAAAGATACAGATCACAACCTCATCTTCATACTGTAGGAAAAATTAGAAAAGTACTTAGTATTCCTTATTTGATGTTGAAGTTCTTGAGATTAAGTTGGTTCGTCTGCAATCAAGAACATTTATTGCATGCCTGTGTTGTGGCCTTCGTGTAGTTTTTCTACCAGGCAATACACGTCGCGATTTACCAGCTACTGTAGGCCATTAATGAAAGCAGTAGTGTATAATTGTCGCTTGTTAATTATTAGCAGCATAATCTATGTGAGCCCTTATTGGTTTCACATTAAATCAAATTATAAAAGTAATTAGCATGTGATAAACAACAAAATTCTTCGCCGTTTTCAATTTGATTCCACTATACACATATGTCTTTTTAAGAAGATTAATTAGGCTAACTGTTTTCCCAGCTTGGTATTTTTTATTTAAATAATATACAGACTGTAAATCATCAAAGGTTAGTAAACTGACTGCAGGGCATTTTTGTTAATATGATTCACATTTGCCATGCTGAGGTGCCCTTAATGTTGACGCCATCAATGTATATACAATATGAAGATCTTACCGTTAGTAGAGTTTCAAGCTACAATAGTGAAGGAACTATTGAATTATGAAACTTAATTACAATAATTCTAATTCTTAACCTATAAATTTCGAATCCCAATGGCCAAAACTCATTTATGTACATGGTCGATATACTTCCTTAAGTAATTTAAATTGTATCTCATCGTATGAGATATATATCACTAAGGAAATCTTAACGAGCCCCTTGCGGAGCTTGACTCAAAGCTTTTTGATTCATTTTCATCCCCAAGTCCAAGCCTTAGCGTGGAAATGGGCGGGTAATTGGTGTGTCCACTTGATGCCCTGTCTACTATCATATTTGAATGCAACAGTAAGAGTCTACAGGTGCCTATGTCATTTCGGGCATACGTACTTCTTAAAAGCTCAGTTGGCTTAGAATTCTCACCGAGCACAGCTGCAAATCTGGAGAGAGAAAATGTGGAAATCATGATTAATACTACCCTTGATCAGCGTTCATTTCAGTGCAGAAAGAAACCCAACCTCATATTACTGTATAATCGTTCTGCTCGTCTCCGCGTATTGGGGAATTACATGATGGTGTACTGCGCAGAATAATAGCAATAACATACATACGCGCTGAAAACTCTTCTTTTACTAAGGGTGTTTGGTTTTAGCGTCATACAAATTGGAATATATATATATATTATATATATCAACAAGTAGTCTGCCGGATAAATGCATTTATGCCAAATTTTCTTTATTCATTTCTACTCAAATTTTCGACGGGACCTCCCGTCTTCGTCAGGAGTATTTAAAAATGGAAAGTATGAGGAGAGCGCTTCTCAATCAGGTGCACGCAGTTGCTATAACATAATATATATATATAATATATATATATATATATATTATTACTATATATAGTAATATATATATAGTATATATACTATAATTATTATATAGTGCTGAATTGTAAAATATCCAAGTCCTGTCTTGTTGCATATAACAGCTACACAAGTGTTTTATTGCAGGTAAATTAAAGACAAACTTGAGATCTTTACAATTCAGCACCCACGCCTGTTATTTGAACGTAATTCCCCTGAATATAAATACAGGTTGATTATTTTGTAGGTTAATTTATGAATAAAATTTAATGCATTTTTCATGTCTACAGGATGTGCCTCAAATAAACACTTTAAATGCTAATTTTTTTTCGAAAATCTATATCATATTCACAAGTTTAAAACAAAGCATTTTATTATTTCAATTTTAAAGTGAAATAAAATTCGTTTTGGGTAAATTATCTCATCGGTTTGATTTTGCGTCGGGGCGAAATCGCATTTGCATCAGGTGATTTAAGTCCAAGGAGCTTTCCTCATGCGAGCTCTGTTTTTCAAGTCCTTCTGTATTGATTTCCTTAATTAGGCAGGGTAATCTATTATGTGCAGTTATAGTTTTCATATTCTGTCTTTTGAAACGGAAACAAAATCTGATCTGAATCTAATGTCTTTGAGTGTAATTACAAATTTTATAAAATTATTATGATATATTTTACAAAACTATGCTGAATTACATGTCGCTTTCATCAGTTCATTAATTTCACAATTTCAGTTGAGACACGCTACATAGATCAGAACTGCATTTGGGGGAATTAACAAAACACCTGAGTCGTTCACCGTTTTCTTTGTGTTCTCATATTAAATTATAAAGCGAGTTTCCATATTGCCAAAGAGTAAATAAGATCCATATTCCTTGCAATTTGCCCATAAAGCCGCAGGGAAATAAAACATATGAATTCAAATTAAGATTGTGAGACAGCAATCATTACACAAATCCGAATCAATTTAAGGAAAGATTATCTGTGTCCCTTTCAATCATGAGCTACTTATAAGATAGACACTAATACTAATAAGTGTACAGGGCGGTAGCAATTTGTACTAATAGGTTAAAAACCTATATTACCAACACGTTTTACTCGAAAGAAAAGAGCCTTATTGTATTACACTGCTATAATAATTTTACAAGGTCTTTTCCCCCTTTTATCAGGGAAGATTACTTTTGTGTCCCATTTAATCACAATTTATATACAAACACTGACAGTCATACGGATACAACAGGGCGATTTCATTTTGTACTAAAAATTTTAAAGCTAAATTACACCTTACGAATATGGAGACATTCTAATAATTGTTATTCTCAAGCGCTCGTATTCCCAGCCCCAACTGACAGCAATTTTGGCTGAATTGACCTTTATAAAATGGGTTGTACAAATCTGATTCGTCGGTGTGTCCTACAAAACTTGGTGTGGACAAAATCTGAAATTCAAATATATGTCCCGCGCCCGATTCCGTACTATTATTACAGTTATATCCATGAAATAAATATATTCCTTTATCAAGGACCATGACAAAAAAAGACAAATTAGTGGAATTTACAGTAGGACTACTCAACATAAAGGTAGATCAGAAGTGACGTCACAAAACTTTAAAACTTCATTATTGTTTTCGTGACCCTTTGACTGATTTTAAAAAAAGCCTTCACTCATATGTTTATTTCATTTTTCTCCTTTCTTAAAAGGCAGTCGAATTATAGGTTGGACCCCCCCCCCTTAATTGACTACATTAGCTCACTTGAATGCATGCCCAGCTCCACAGCAGAATATAACATCGGGATGACCTGTCTTCGCACATGTATCAATCACAAAGTTTCTATCAGGTGTCAGGGTGTAGAGACATGTCTTGGTGTAGAGAATGGGTCCGAGAGCCTATGGACGGAATGAATGATTTATTGAATGATTTTGGAAAACATATATATAATGGTCAAAATTTAAAAATATATTACATTCACAATTAAAAGCTTTCCGTTAAACAATGGGTTAATAAACCGTATAGAAAATGCTATTTGTCATTGTGTACATGTTAACGAACATGATAATACGCCTTGAAGGAGGTGATAACGAAAATCCGATTCGTTCAGCTTGCGTTCGGTACGCCATTTACAAAAAATAAAAAATAAAAAAATGTAAATAATAATGTAAGGCCTATATATTTTAAGAAAGTCATAATGGGTGGGGAAATGAAAAGAAAGGGATAGCCTTTTTACCCAACCCTCCACATCCTTTTCTGAATTCTGACGAAATGGATGACCTTTTTTTTTCCATTTTGTACAGTACTCCTTCCTATTTTGTAATTTCAAATTTAACCTACCTAATAATTGCATTTACGCGGGATAAATATATACATCAGTTAGTGTGGTTGGGAATGCACTATCCAGAGATGAATGAAGTTTTCTTGTTAATTATCATTATGGGGTAATACGTTTGTTAGCAAAAGTGACATTATTAGTTCCTATTATATATTAATATTGCTTGCTATCTTTCTCCATAGTATCATTATTTTCCTTTATTCCATTTCTCCCCTGTGCTCTAAGTGTATTATGAATTCCCTTTCCCAGGCATGATCCCTTTATCCGATGACCATAGTATACACCTCAACAAGCCCTAATTTGTTGCAAATAATCCTCCTTTTGTTAATACACTAAATATCCTTAAAACTATAGGCTCTAAAGCTTTTCAATTAACCTCTGTTCATAGAATAGTGTTGCTCTTGTTTCCGCTTTGCACAGATTTCCCACCTGATGAACAAAGACACTTTAAAGCTATTAAGATGGAGTACTGTCTCTCCAATAAAGTTTACGCTAGAATTTGAATGAGTTGAGGCTAGACAATATTAATTAGAACATGCATATTTATGAGTAAACTCTTGACCAATCAAAAGTATAGTTTTTATTTAAGCCACGTTCCCCCTGAAGATATATTGACCAATTTAAAG